>WAAD01004818.1:159244-231543 GCA_013389945.1 Fregata magnificens
GCCCGCCATCCCTGTCCCACAGCCTGCCCCTAGCTGGGTGCCCACGCTGCTCTCCATGTCCTGTACCCCCCTGCCCACGCACCCCCTAATCATCCCCCCCGTCGGCCCCAACCTTCCCCAGCGGTCCTCCCCGCAAGCGGTTCCCTGCTCCCAGCGACCCTGCGTTCCCAAAACCTGCATTAATAACCTGTCAGTTTTTTCTCATTTATGTTTAATTGCAAAATTAATTCAGGTTTTAAAAAGCTTTAGCTCATCTCCTGGCTTGTTTGTTTTGTTCAGCTTATTTTGGAGAAAAGTCTGCTTCAGACTATTTCAGCAGAGATGGCTTCTCACAATCTGCAGCTGACAGGGAAACTGTAATCCATGAGCCAATACTGCTCCTTAGCAATCTCGCACTCTTACGTGCATAATTTAAAAAAAAAAGATATTAAGAACCCTGTGGCTACCTACAAAGATGTGGATGAACTGTGTGCCTCATTTGTGCTGTAGGTACAGCTGAAAATCCCTTTTTAATTTGCTCTGTCACAGTTAAATATTAGTGCTCATACAGCATATAACATCTTTTATGGCAGTAAGAAAAAAAAAATAATTTGGATAAAGAAGTACAGAAAAAAATTTCCACCCAAATCTCAGTGCAAACAAAACCCCAGTCCTAGTTCATGGTACATAATCAAGGTTTTATTAATTCTAAATCAGCATGCATATGTAGAGGTATAATGGAACCACCGCTTAAAAAAAGATTTTTTCGTGAATTAACAATGTAAGAACACTAAATTACTGAAAAGAAAAATGCCCCAGGAAGCAAATGAAAACTTAAGATGTAGAAGTAAAAGCTGCAGGCTATAGCAGTTGTGATATGTTCCCCACATAAGCTTGAAAATATCCATAAGCCCTGCCAGGAATGACAGGACCTGGCCTGGTTAAAATAAACTGGAATCAATAGTGCTTTCTAAGCAGTGGCAGACACAGCACGCTGATGCACGATAAGCCATGCCGTACCCTCGCTCTTTCCAATGGATCCGTAATAAGCCCGGAGCACCACGCAGAAAGCAAAGGCAGAAAGAGAATTGGTTTAGTCCCAGCTGATGAAAGCAATGCTGCTTTCCTCACCAGCTGGAGGATCAGAGCGTGCCGCCGTGAGAGCTGCGAGCCGAAGAAGCAGGTCGCCAGCCCCAGCAAATAGGTAATTCCCTTGTGCTGCACGCTGCATTGCCACGCGTTTGCACGACGGGCTGTTGGAGGGAGGATTTTCTCCGCTGCCACCTTCACCTTGCAGCCAGAGGCACGACGTCCTCCGGATGCATCAACCACAGAGGCGTGCGGAGCCGGAGCCAGATCCAGGCTGTTGTGCACGTCCTTCCCGCGGGTGCCATCACCCTGCCAGCACTGCCTGGGATACACACCCAAGGGTGCCGCCCTGTCCCCTGGGACTGGGACCTGCCAGTCCTTTGCTCTTCCTCTCTCTCTACAATTATCTTCCTTCAGAGTGGTCAAATGACATATGAAATTCAGACTAATAGCAACCTAATTATCTATTCTCAAAATACTAATAGATAACAGCCACTTTTTCTGGAGTTTGCTTGCTTCCCAAGTGACAGTTTACCAAATGCCACCCAGGCTGTGGAGCAGCCTTACACAGGAAGAAATTCATGTTAGCACATGGGTGGGGTTGGTAATCAGCATCTTTCTTCCAGATCTCACAAGATTCTTTGGCTCTATGAATTTTCTTGCAACAAATCCTATTTCTTTCCAATGTTTTAGAGTAAAGATGCAATTACGTTTGGTTGTGCGGGGGATCATCTGAGCATCACCCCAGCCGTATTTCACCCTGATGGTAAATCCACTCAGTGCAACAGCATCAACCTGCTTGAAGGTCCAAGGCCATTGCAATACCAATACTGTGGATTTATACACCCTGAATGGGAGCATACAGAAGATAAAATGTTTCCAAAAATACCGCTGGAGAAAAATGTGCAGTTTTCTCCTTCCTTTGCAAGACTCTAGTACTCCCTGGGGGACTCGAAGTTTTGTGGAGGATTGACCATGGAGTAAAGCGCGTGGTCAATCTTTTTACCGCTCTCAGAAAAGCCTTAGCCACCATCTGCACATATTCCCTATGGACTTGTCAAGCTTCCCAAGCAAAATTCCCAAATGCGCTGTCCATGGCAAGCGTGCTCCAGCCCAGGATGGAAGATCAGCCACTTACCCTGCTATTGCAGCAGCCCTCCCCGATGCCCGAGCACACTCACCCCCGGTGTCCTCAGCCACGAAGAAGGAACTGCTCCTCCTAAAGCAAAAGAGCAGCAGGGTCGGGGAGCTGCATGTGCTCCTGCGTTGAGCAGCAGAACAATATTCATCCGTCTCACAACGTGCTCTGATGGTGGCTCCACTGCCACCTGTGCAGCCCTCGGATGCCACAGCAACAGCCATAGCAAAGCCCAAAATTCCTGTTTCAGAAGAGACTGCAGCAAGCTAGGTCTGGTGAGGAAGGATGGGAGAAAGGGAACGCTAAGTAGTTATTCAAGCTATCCATTGAAACAATCAGGGTGAGATAAAAAGGTTGTGTGATGATATGCTTAAAGACTGAACACACGCAGAAGGTGAAGCTAAAGCACAGGTAAGCCTGCCCGGCAGCTTGCTGATGTGCTCAGGCCACGGCTTGCCACCCTGAACTGCACCTTTTCCGCTGTCTACTTATAGATTTATCCTCTGCCTCTTGTTTTATATTTCAGAAGTAGTCCTTTGGGAAGAGAGATCATCTCCTTGTTTGACATTTTGTGGAAATTAGTTTGTGTTTGCTGAGCACTAAATCTCCATTCCTCGGCTAAGGAATTCAGAAAAGTGCTTTTGCTGGGGACTACAGTCATGAGGTTATATTTTCTCCCTATAGGAAAAGAATACAAGCAGGAGAATTCTTCCATCTTCTTCTCTCTTTCTCTTCTCCTTTGAGTTATTACTATTGGCTGTTTCAGGTTAGAGCTAGATCCCTGTGCACATGCAGATATATGTACACATATATAAAAAAACCACCTATTGATCACTTTGAAATTTTGTTCTTTGAAAGTGGGCCAACAACAATATTAATTTTTCTCATCTACTTATGAAATAACTCCAAGGTAAAAGTTCTCAAAATTACAATAATTTCCTGCTTTCAAGTTACGCCAAGAAAATAAAATTTAACATTTGAAGTAGCCACTTGGGTACTCACTTCAATAAACACGGGAGAAATGCAGGGATTAGACAGGGCATTTTTGAGGTTGTTTGGATGGCTAGGTTTGGGATTTTTACCCTACATATTTCATAAAAGCATCTGAAAATAGTCTTAGATTTGCACATGGAATATCTTCATTATATCTTATAAAGTACCAGGGGTTTTATCATGACTTTGAATTTCAATTTCAACATGAATACCTGTAAGAAAAATTGTAAGAAGCCAATCACTCAAGCCTTCACAAGAAGCTTTAGCAACCATTTGAGCAAAAGCGAAAAGATTCCTCGGTACGACACAAACTTGGTTTTCCTGGTGCAACGCCGCAGGACAACGATGCACGGAGAGGGGCTGAGCCAGGGGCACAGGCTCAACAGAAGCATCAGAGCAACGCAGGGCCAGAGGAGCAGCCCGCGTGGTGTTCTGGGGGAGGTGCAGGAAGATGCCATTATTTATATTGAAATAAGAATACAGCCAAACATCTGTTTACTACTTTAGGCCCTTATCGCATGGGATTTAGGCACCCGGATTTGGTCTGTTCCAACCCACCCATTGCTCAGAAGACAAAAAACCCTCTGAATTTTCACCAGGAAATCTCACCTTTGCATCATCCGCAGGCGTGCCGTTTCCAGCAGTTCTGTCTCTAACAAAAACACCCGAGCATTTCAGCTTTACTGCGATGAAATGGGCTCATCCCAAGCTGGACGATATCCAAGGGTGGGTGCACCCGTTCCTCTTGGCACCGTCTAATTCCTATACAATTCTGGAAGTTTGGCCACCAAGATTATTTCCAGTGGAGCTGATGCGGCCATCATCTCAGAGTTAGCAAAATTTGCAGCCGCTGTTCCCGTGGGCAGCCCAGGATGCGAGTTACCCCCGAGGATGTGTATCAATCTGCTCGTGGGCACCGGTTCCCATTGGCTTTGTGCTGTGATGCATTCACAGCAGCAGTCCCTGGCATCCAGGCTGTTGTATATACGTACGACTCCTCGGATGTCTGCTTACAGGGTGGATGTGTGCTCCTAAACTGTCATCTGCCCCCCCCGCCACATAATCCTCCTTCACAGGAAAAAGCTTGATAAATGCTTTGCACCATACTTCCAGCTTGCTCCAGGTGCAAGGTCTGGGTTGCATGAGGAAGCCTACGTGTAGAAATCACCGTGTTCTTCCAAGCGTTAACATCTCAGCGCAGCAGGTTATCATCTTCCCACTCTTTCTACTTGTGTCCCTCATGCAGCAGTCTCAGACTCTGGGATGTGGAGGATGGGAAGTAGAAAAATGATGAAAAAGAGAAATCCGTGCTCAAGTTGTGCTCCCCATAAACTGTTGTAATTGGATTTGTGAATCCAATTACAACTGTAGTGTAGAAAGCCACAGTCGAGCTCTGTATTGTATTTGTGAAACTGTGCAACTTACCTATGAAAAAAAGTGGGCAGAAATGAGTTAACTGCTTCTACCTTGAAACAGCTTGAGAAAATACCTCCTGACCTAATTCTAACCTCACTGAAGTCAACAAAATCAGAGCCTGAGGCGCTTCAATTAGAAATCCCCGAAATGTATTGAGCTAGGCTTTAAACAAAAGCAAGTTCTCTATTAGAGCAATTGCAGATCTTGCATTGTAAAGGAACCAGCCCAATGCTCAAAAGACACAAATAATTAGAAATAATTCAGCTGAGTTACAAAATTTCACTACTGCAATAGGTGAAGTCAGCCAAACAATATTGGGGGACAGTGGGTAAACTGCTGGCAAATAAGGAAGGAGGGAAAAATGAACCAAGCAAAATGAAATAAATTGTTAAAAAAATAATAAAATCAGTAGGTTCGTGTTGCTACAGTAGAGAAAAGTTGTGCCTCTGAAGTCTGTTGCAGCCCCGTGGTGAAGCCAATATCGCTGTGCATAAAGATGGGTTGGTCAGTGTAGCATATTGGGCATTAAAAACATTTTTCATCGAGAGCTTTGGAGAAAAGAACCTGTTGTAGGACAAGAGGAAAGTCTCTCTCCCGGGTTACCTCGTAGGGAGAAGAAGACAAGCAGTGGGCAAAAAAGGGGGGACATGACACAGGGGGCTCGTGTGCAGGGAGGCAAGCTCGCCACGACCGTCATTAATGCTCCAGGCAAGCAGCCGTGCCAGGGGGTGAAATTTGCTGACGTGACAAAATTGTCAAAATTATTCGCTGTCAAAACTGAAGCTGATGAACAAAACATTTCACAGTACCAAACCACCTGGCAAGAGGAAGGCTGATGGCACTCAGTGTTGATCAACCTAAGTAATGCACCTGGGAAAAGCACGGGCCCCCTAACCAAGGGCACGGGTCTGGTGCCCCAGAGAGGAGGCGGGGGAGGCAAAGGGGTACGGGGATGGACGTCGGAGATGCTCGGCCGCAGTGCACCATTTCTTGCCGGGTGCCCAAACAGACCAGCTTTGTTCAGCCTGGAAAAGAAATGCTCCAGGGATGGGATGACAGAGCAGGGAGACAAGCTCTGGGGCTTGGGAGACACAAAGAGCGAGAATAATTTTTCATTACAAGGTTTATAGGTTACCTTGAGAAATTATTAGGCAACAAGCCGAAAATAAAGCTTAAGGGGGAGTTAATCACGTAGTACATACTAAGTTGTGGAATTCACTCCCCCACAGACTACTGCAGAAACCAAGTTATAAGTAGTTTCAAAAGGCCCAGGTAAACTCAGGAAAAGTAGATCCACTGATGGATATTAAGCATGATACAACTGCCTTTAAATTCCAAGCAGCTGTGAAGAAATGCTAGAGGAAGAAATCCCCTTTTTTTTTTTTTGTCCTCATAACCTTTTCCTAAACTTTTTTACTGCTCTCTGTCTGAGAATATATCCTTTGCGGGATATTTGCTAGAAATATCCCGCAAAGGATATTGTCTCAGGTAGAGTTGTTCCCATCATCCGTCTCCACTGATCCCAGCTGTGCATCGTTCCGATCGTGCGTGCTGCTATGTGTCCGTGCTTTGTGCAGCTGTGCTCAGCGCTGACTGCAGGGGAGCTTCTCCCCAGGGCTGCTGCAGGACCACTGCACAGATCAGAGCAATGGCTTAGTGTTTCCGACAGAAAATATTGCTACTGCTCATACGGGCTTATCCTTCTGTCTTTAAAATTCCGGCTGTGTAAACTACAGTTATCTATTTAAAAAATGAAAATAAAGTATTTTCCTACACATTGATGACTTAGTGTATTCAGTACCTTTGCTTTCTAGTCTCTAGTGAACTTTACTTTTTCCAACATTAGCAACTGCCGGGTTTTTGAGTGAAAAACGTCGCATGCAAACAATATAAGGTTCAATTAACTGTTCCAGCATGTAAACATGATTCTGACGGAGCCCTGCTTGGACTTCTAGCCTTCTTCCCAGACACCAGGTGTTTCCACATCTGGCAATACCATGGCCAACACACAAGGAAAACTCCTCTTAATTAAAACAACCTGAGAACCAACAGATAAGCAAAAGGGTTACAGCAGGATGGGGTTCCCACATTGTCTTCCAAGTCTGGATTACTTACAGTGTGTCACTAGCTTGAGGAGAACTACTAGAGAGATGTGACAGAAGGAGGGGGTCTGCAGGGAACTCCCCCACTTTTGCTGACTTGGCTGTACCGGGTGCCTGCAGTCAGACTGCTCCCAAAATCAGAGCTGCACAGGGGGAGTCTCCCTGCCCACAAAGGCGTTTGGGTGGAAGGGAGTTATCCTTTCAAATGTCTGGTAGAAACAGAGCACTTCAGAGAGAAAACTAAAAGGCGGGGGTTTTTACATTACTTGATCTGGTGCATGTGGTTTATATATTCCACAATATATTAGGAAGAAACCCTCCATTGTATAACTTAAAGAAAATGCCTTTTTCCAGGCATATTCATATTGCCAGTATGAGTATGGGATTCTGTGGGACCAAAGGAAAATTGCAATGAGTTCTGAGAGATATACATCAGTAGGTGATGGACACTTCACTTCTTCCCCTTGAAGGAATACTTTTGTGTGGAGGTAGCTGAGGTAGCTGGACCAGCTGCAAATCTCCAGGTGATGGCTAAAGGGGACAAGGACTTTGTTGTGGTCATGCTGGGGACGTATGTTTGGTCCCGCCAAACCAAAGAAATCAAGTGGAGAATCTGTTCTGGAGCCATCTGACAGAACTGTCTAGCACAGAAGAACTGGCGGTCAAGGGGGGATTTTAATTATCTGGACATTCATTAGCAAAGGTGTGCAGACATGCCACCAACTTTAACTTGAACTGAGCGCAAGCACAGAGCTCTTCTGCTGCCCGTGGGGTTTGCATAGCACAGACTGTGCTTCTGCAGGTGTGCTGGATGAAACTGAGAGTTTCGGGTTATTTATTCCGGTTTCCATTTCTTTTGTCTCTTGCCCGATGCATGTTTCAAGTGATAGAAGATAATCCTTAAAATACTGAAGCATAAAGAAGGCAGAGGCAGCACGTGGTGCTTGCAAATCTGCATAGCAAGCTGCCAGGCAGCAGAACAGCATAGCTTTTAGGTATACTTCTCTGGTGCAGAAGAGAAATTTGTTACAGCGAGGAATCCGACCATGCTTGTAAGCTTCCTGGTATTTATCGCTGAAAAGCAGAAGAAGCAGAAACAAGCAACCCTTAGTCCCGAGCATGGAGCCACCGAGATGTTCCCGTGGCCCTGGCCACTCGGCTGCTGCGGGGTCGCACAGGGGAGTGAGGGGGGAGTCATGCTTTACCCCCAACTGGGACCTCAGACATGCTCCGAGGGGGACACATATTCAGATCTTTTTGTTAATATATTTCTTTGAAAATATCTCTCTGATATATTTTCTTTAAAATACATTCAGTACTCTCTATTTGAGAAAGTGAAAAACAAGAGCCAGGAGCAATTCACAGCTGCAATTCAAATTTAGGCACAAAAGGGAGACGCTTACGCCTTTTCCCTGTGGTGTTGACCTACACAATCCTTGTGTGTCCAACCCCGGGGACACCAATGTCTTTTTAGACAGTCCAGGTCTACTTCCATCTGACTATCCTCTCTATCTGGATTTTAAGTCCTCCTATACCAGTAGCGTACCTGATTTTTTAGGAGCAGATGGAACACAAATAACATTAAGAATAGGGAATTTTTCTAACCCAAAGTGATTGTTCAGTACAAAAGGAAATTCTTTGACAAGACAGTCGCAACTCAAAGGAGTGGAAATCAGGTAGAGATGCAAAACTTTGATTTGCGCCTATACATTTGAATCTGCTAATTGTGCCCTCTGGGAGCTGAGCCTTTTGAAAAGAGTATTCCTTTCTACATACATGAAATAATTCTTGAATATTTCAAGCATAGTCTTTCTGTAGAAAGTAAACATATGTTGATCAGTTATTTCTAGAATAATATGCCATCTGCTATTTGACAACACGTTCCTCTGAGTGCAGTGATTAGTGATGGGTGAAAGTGGAAAACCATTTTCTATGAAATTTTGCTCACTTGGAGACACATCTTGTGCAATTTAGAATCTAGAAATATAAATCTCAAAAAATGACCAAGAGGTTATTTAATCCAACCCATGGCACTGAGGAAAGAACACCCTGCCTGATGTTTTCTAACCTGTTTTTGCAGACAGGTACCGGTGGACACACCATAGCCCCCCTCGCCAGCCTCTTGGCTCCAAAATTTAAAAAGCTTTATGCATTCTGAACCATTCCTGTTGAAAATGAAGTTCGCATTTTTTTTCCAGAATGTTGTAGTAAAATACTATTGCAGTGAAAGTCAGATGGGAACTGAAAGTTCATTTCATTGCATCTCCTCAAGCCCTACCCTGAGGACCCACCTGGGCTTGAGCACGCCGTAAACAAAGTCCCACACACCGTCATGGTATATGGGATATATTGTGCTTCACACTCTTGAAGCAAGATGTCTTTTAAGGGGGTTTTTTAGCCTGATATAATTTCATCCCTCAGTGTTAACCATGCTCACGTGAAGCCCACGGTGGCTGAAAAAGCCCTCCCTGCAGAGAACTGAGAGGACTCCCCAAACCGCCTTTCCAGCTCTCTACCAGCTGTGTGATGGAACCGTCTGCCCTCTGCTCTGGGAGGAAAATGAGACCTGTCAGTGTTTTACTAGTCAAACCATTTGAACTTTATTTCAGATTAATCTGATGCCTGATTTAGGCAAAATCTAATCATTTTGTGGTAGGAAGGAATGATTACATTATAACTGCAAGAAATGTTGAAACAAAAATTCAATTCAAACTGAAAGGAATGGGTGTTTTAATTTCATAAGTACTAACTATGACCAGGACCCCGGGATCACCAGCACCTATCTGAAAAGCAAATTATGATTTTGAAAGATTTAGGTAAATAATCACTTCCGTTTTCACTGGACTAAGTCACGGACAAGCTAATGTCTTCCAAAGCAAGAAGTGCACCTGCTTTCAGAGCAGACTGAACAAGACGGAGATATAACACCCTAAGTCGCAACAAAGATATAGCCCAGCACGTTGGTAGATCATGAAAACTGCGGTGAAAACTTTCATCAGACCATACTGTGGAACACTCTCCTCATTTTTTCAACTATAAAAAACCTTGAGAAGCACCTGAAAAGCTCTCCTCCTCTTGTCATCCTGAAGCCTGACGCAGGAACAAAGTAGGAAGGGTGACAAACCCGGAGGACACCACGTACAGCCTCGAATAAAAGTGCTTTTCTCATGTCAGACTCTCGGGGCTTTCAGCACAGAAGAGACGAATTAAAAATTGTAGGAGCACCTCGTAGTCCTCGCTGCCAGAGGAGGCTGGCATACCTGATGATATCAGCGTGGGCATCTTTTCATCATTCATGGGCAGAGCAGATGGAAATCAAGACAGCAGATCCAGTTCTCCCGTATCACCTGCTAACCTATCTCCATTTAAGTCAAGCTTGGTGGTGGTAGTCATCAGCTGCAAATCTCACTTGACACAAATGCTTTTTCTGTCATGCAGAGGTTGCATTAAAGCCTGCATGAGATGAACAAGGGTGGCAAAAAAGCACAGACCGTAAGAAGATCATGTGTCTCAGCTCATCATTTCATGCCCACAATTAGGAGACTGGGCTTCCTCGCAGGTCTCCACAGGGTCGGACGTACAGGGTCAGGAGACCAGTGCCTGCAGCGCTTTCTGGCCTCGTGGCTGTGCCTGTGAAGCACGGACTACAACACTGATGATTGAGGGGGTTTTACAGTTTTTTTTATCTAAAGTGTTGTTCATCTGTTGATTGCCTCATCCTTAGAACGTCATCTTATACCTTATGTGTACCAGGAACATCAGCTTACATCACACTAACTCCCTCTTCCCTAATTAAGCACCAGTAAGTAGCTGGGAAAATGCTATGCTGCCTTACCCTGATAATTATTAGGCTCTTCAGAAATGCATATTTCTTTCCATGGCTTTCATTTTGTCACTCAGATTTGCCCTAACACCTAAGGTTAGCAGGTGCATAAATCACTGACCCTGTGCACGCAAGTCCTCCCTTCCCTCACCTTTCTCCTTGTCGTTAGTGAGAACATATATATTTTAAGGCACTGCACGCTTTCCCTTGCTCATTTTTCTCCGTATTAGCTGAAGTGTCTTGTTTTGGAAAATATGCTCACAAACATCTCTGATCCACATTCACTAATCCTCAGCCAAGTTCATTAAACAGAATTATAAAATAAGCAAAGCATTTTGTAGGCGGCATGGGGTTAAAAATGTTGTGATTTCTTTCATCAAGTGACAGGAAAAAAGGTTTATAGGGCTGGTAGCATCATGTGAAATAACCAGGAGCTGAGCAGGGAGGGAGACCCGCGGGGCGGCCCCGGCTGCCTCTCGTGGGCACCGCACCCCCTGCCCACTCACCTGCCTGCAAAGCAGATGGTCAAAATCACTGAAATACAAACCTACAAACACAAAAGCCCAAAACACAAGTTTGGAAATTAAAAAAAAAAAAAAAAAGGGCCCAGGCGAGAGTTATTTCACACTTAGGCAACTGCAGAAAAGCACATTTTAGCTGCCAACAGCGACGTTGCGAGTGGATGGTCAGGTGCCGCGTCCTCTGCTGAGACAACGCCCTATAGGCTTCATATAAATGTACATTCACAAATGTGTACGTGTATTTGAATATGAGTTTATTTAAGTCAGCCGCATACATTCTGTATGTTACTATGTAAATGTGTGTAGACTGTAACAGGTTCTCAAGCAAAACCATCAATAATTCTGTGTATTTTTGTCCACTAAGCATCCATGCCTTCAAATGTCTGGGCTATCACAATGCAAAAGATCATGAATAATCTGTAATATGAGAGGAGCTAATCCAACCCTTCCTGTCTGATGTGCCAGATGCGGCTGTAGGGGCTGAGCTTTCCGGTTTCTCATGCACCGGCATAATGGGAGTCTCCTCACTCCATCTCTTGGGAAGCAAACCGTGATGGATTGGGATCTCCGCTCTTCTCAGTTGATTTGCTTTATCTCTGTTCCTGGCACCAAGAACTTTGCCTTAGTCCATCAGCAGAAAATCTTTTTCTCAGCTACCTATTGCGTAGGTACAGCCATCCCGATGTACCAACGGGACCACGTTGCTCTTAGAGTCAATGCTTGGCTCTGCTCACCCCAGCCCCGTCCTGCCCCAAAATGGGGAACTTGATCTGAGATCATCTGAAAAACCCTTCCCTCTGAAACGCAGGTCCTCAGGTCGGCATCACCACCAGGTCACCTCTTGTGGAAGTGGAACCACCAAAGTGTTGGCTTGCTGCCGTTGATCTGTGGGCTTTATCACTTACAGAAGGGAAGATTTCAGACGCACACACAAATTTTCCTTTTCCCATCTTTGACTGAGCTGCGTCAGAGCTGAAGAGCCCTCCTCTCCTGCTCTTGCAGGAGGGGCACAGCATTAGTTGAATTTCCAGGTGAGCACCAACACATCTTCCTACTTTTCCGTGTGCTAAGGCTCACAGATGCATTAAAGAAAGATTTTCATAGCTGTGTGCCTTCAGGAAGGAAAGCCTATAATTCTTTAAATGTTCAGACATCCGACTCGTGGTAGGTTTGTCTGTAAATAGCCTGCCCTAAGCAGAGCTCGGATGAAGTTTTGTATCGACAGATACATGGCCATTTAGCACATCTCCATTCAGGAGACATGACTATTTTGCCCTGAGCTTGTCAACACTTCTCAGAACTACACTGATGTTTATCCAAAGTTGGAATATTTATTGAATTTGCTCAGGAAATGAAGGGCTATTTTAAATGTGAGCAGTCCCAGATAAAGGATGGGTCTTGCAAAAGCAGCTCTGCGCTGTCGGCTATCTGCAGACTCCGCACAAAGTCAGACATGCCCAGGAGAGGTCAAAGTCTCTTTACCCAGGAGACACAAGCAATGTTCCTCTCACATCTTATTCTCTCTTCTGTGCTGTTCTAGAAGAAAGCAAGCAAGCAGGAAGGCTTACAGCGGCAAATCTTGCTGGCTAGGTGGGAGTTCATCACAACAAGGTCTCGAGGCAGGAAGAGGCGGTGGTGGGTGATGTCCGTTCCTCCTGCGGCTCAGAGGACAGGCACCAGCCTCGATTGCTCTGGGCAACAGCCACCGGAGCTGCAAATCCTGCCTGCACTGGGCAAGAGATGCAGACGCTCCCTGCAGGCAAGCAGCGCCGGCAGGGAGAGAAAATGCTCTGCTTAGGAGAGGGAGATCTACCCCCAGCTGTGGGCTGGCTGCATTTATCCCAGGAACTATTAAAGCCCCAGCAGGTATATACTACACAGCATGACACACGGCTGCGCAGAATTGCCAGGCAGGCGTCACGGGGACTCGGGACCATGGCACTCCTCGTAAAGTCCTTCTTCAGCGTGGGTATCTCTGCCCGATGCCTTGTGCCTCCTGTGTCCTCCCCCAGAGGAGGTGGGGAAGGGAAGAGTAGGAAGGGGAGGATTTGAAGGGAAGGGTAGGAAGGGAAGGGTAGGAAGATCAGCAGCTCATTTTCAGAGGCTGTTAAAAAAAATTATTTTTTTTTAAAAGCCCAAGAGGGAAAGTACCCTAGTCTCGCCATCCTTGTCCCTGCTGGGCACAAAAGCAATGCAGCACTGTGAATGAAGGGTGCTGGCACAGGGAGCTCCCCAGCACTTCAGCAGAGGAGCTGGGCCATGCAGAGGGTATGGTAGCTGGGCTCTGATGCTTTCTCCTGGGAGGGGGCCGAGAGCCGAGGAGCAAACAGCTGCTCCTGGAAACCTGCAGGTACCCAGGCTGCCCAGAAATCCTACCTCTCCTTCTGGCTCCTGCTGCAGCTCACAGGAAGATGTACAAACCGAACTGCTGAGCTGAAGCAGTCTACAGAACAGAAGAGGAAACAGAAATGAAATATATATTTGCATGTGGGAGCTAGGATGTAGTAATCCCCCGTTATTTCCCCAGAGCCATCTGACGGTCCCCAAGCCTGCCCCATCTGCATTAACCTCAGCATCCTGCCACAGGCTTTCGGTTTGGAGGACAAAGGGCTGGTCCTGGCTCTGATCCTAACACCCTTAGATATTGTCCTGTTAGGTTTTGTTACAGAGTCACGCGGGAAGCAGGTGCGTCCCTCCCAGCACACACCCCACCTTATTCCTAAAGACCGCGCAGGGCAGAGGCTCCTCCAAAATGTGCTGCTAGCGGAGGACTGTCTTTGGTACAAGCCCACCTGGGTGTGAAGCTGAGGGTGACGCTTTTGTGTCAACAGTAAAGAAATGCAAGCTTTTTTGTGACCCTTCTCTCATTAAATGTATTGAAAAGCCACACTTACTTCAGACATCTTTCGGCATACGATCAAGGCCACACAAACCTGTGTCAGGAGGCGGGACGTTGCCTGGACATTAGCAACCCCAGGGTGGATGCAAGGGAGGCAGGATTATCCGTGTAAATTCTTCATGTACGTGTCCTCTAGGGAAGCTGGTAACACAGGGAGAACATGGACACGACAACGTGCATGGGTAACACCGCTGATAAAACATTGATTATATAATTTTAATAGCTCTGCAGAGATTGAGGCTGTAAATTCAGCTGCCTGGCCTGAGCAGAGGTATTGCACCAGGACACCAGTTAGGCACCAGCCATGGGTAATTGCCAGCCCCAGCCTGCCTGCAGATGCCTGCACCTGCCTGGGGAGATGCCAGAAGACAACTCTAGGACAAGCAAGGGGCACCCACAGCCCAACTCCGGGCACCGGACTCACGGCTCGTGCAGCTCTGTGTTGCTTTGGGGCTGGAGGCGAGCAGCGCGGGTTCCTCCGTGATGTTCCTCGGTGCACCCTCGGCATCGGAGGCTGGGCACCCACCCCATCCAGCAGTGACTTACCCCCCCCACTCACAGGAATGAGCTGAAAGCTTTCCTCTCCGCAAAAACACAGCGTGCCAGGGATCGCAAAAATCAGCAAAGCAAAAAAAAATATTTTCTCGTTGTTTTTCTAGATGGTTACACACAGACCTGCAGAGAGGATTGATTCAAAAGGGTTCAGCTGAGAGACTGAAGATAAAACGTGAACACTTCCAAAAGTCAGTCTAAGCAAATATCGGCCCTTTCCCTCTCAGGTAGCTGCAAAGATTTTGTACATCTGCCTAACTCATTTGGTGGCGAGGGCAGTGTGCTCTCCTCAACCCCACAATTTCTCTTTAAATTAAAAGGAGCAATATTGAATACAGTCTCTCATTGCATAAGTTGTACACAGGCCCGTTTTGTGCAGGTAAGGTAAGCGTACGCCTGTACTATTGGATGCATACTTTTACATATGCTAGGTTGAAAATAACAGAAAACTATCCCAAATATTTTTTTTAATACAATATTTCAGTTGGAAGGGACCTACAGTGATCCTCTAGTCCAACTGCCTGACCACTTGAGGGCTGTCCAGAAGTTAAAGCATGTTGTTAAGGACATTGTCCAAAAGCTTCTTCAACTTCAGGCTTGGGGCATTGACCACCTCTCTAGGAAGCCTGTTCCAGGGTTTGACCACCCTCTCTGAGCCCCAAAACTGAGCTACCATGGAGAAAAATAGCAGCCGTCACTAGCGTAGGAGCTGCAGGCTTTTTGGGTAGTCTCAGAGTAAATCTATTAAAGTGAACAGAAGTGATTCAACAGGTACTCATCTACCGCAACAGTATTTAGAGTTTGCCACATGAGTCATGTGGCCATAAATGATACAGCAAAATAACAAAACTTGAAGAGCGTGTCATGGCAAAATCAGGACGAAAGTATATTAAGACTTTCAAGAGTGGGCAGAACATACATTAATTATAGGCCCAAAACATTGCTGCGAGTGACTAAGATAACAGTATAAAGTATTAGTAATTCCTTAGATATTATTTTGCTCAGTTTATTTGTTTCCACGGCCTGTAAATGTTCTGATTTAACACTTAATGATCAGCTCACAGAAATACACGTGCAGCACTTTTCTCCCAATAATGATACTTTTCACGTTTCTTATTGCCATTAGTGTGCAGCTGAAGAAAGGCTGGAATAATCACATTATATATTGCAGCCATTTAGTTGTAGAAATGAAGCATGAAATAAACACTTTAGTTCATTAGCCCTAGTAAAGTAGCACAGTGTGAGTCTGCTATCCGTAATCACCGGTAATCCATGCTTAACCTGGTGACATGCTTTATTACCAGACCCGTGAAGCAGCTCAGGATCTCATCCTGGAAATGCAACGGGTGCCCCTAGGAAATGGCTTTTTAGAGGAAAGAGGCTGTATTTCATACCACTGTGCGTGCACTGCCTTGTTTCCCCCTGCTGCCCGCCTGCCCTGCCCACGGGGTCCCCGCAGGGGTCCCACGGCCGCACCGCAGGCAGGCGCTGCCTCCACTCGCCCTGGGCAGGCAAAATTCGTGCCGCGAGGTCTGGCTGATTCACCGCTTCAAACAGTTGGCTTGACAGCGCAGCGGAAGGCTCAGTTCTCCTTTGTTCGGGGTCTGTTCGATCTATTAATTAATAGATGCATCATCCCTGCTATTTAATGCAAATGCAGCTACGTGTCGGCGCCTGTGAGCACACCTGGGAGGCCTGCGGCACCGGAGCATCAACCGGGAGCGGCTGGATGTCCCCGATGGGTCCTTGTGGGGATGGGGACAGGAACGGGGATGGGGGAAAGGAAAGTCCTCCTGGCTTTGTGCTCCAGGCAGCTTGCACCCTTGATGTGATGCGGTTTCCTGGGCTGGGTCCTGCTTGAGGACCTCGATACAAGAACTGCCACTTCCACAACAGAGAATGTAATGCTTTTCTGGGATTCAGGAGATGTCCTTGGGTTATTTGGAAAAACATAGCTCCGTGGTTTTTCCGTGACTAGGGTCAGGCTACATCCCTGTTTTGAGGTCTGCCATTTGGAAAACTGAGCTATGATCCATCTTTACAAAGTCTGATCCAAAAGGCTTCCAGTGGTACGAGAGCAGGTTCAGCTGCCCTGAGACGCCCGGGGAGAAGGACGACAAACACCGCTGATCTTCAGAAGAAATCGACCTGGTCAGAGCTTTGTATCGGATGCGAGTTCCTCCGCCCTGAGTTTCTGGGGTCTAAAAATGCAGGCTCAGGTATAAACCCAGTTAGCCAAGAGCCACAGCTGCTGCTGATCCCTGTGGGCTCATGCATCTCTCCAGCATCAGTGGGAGGCACATGGACACGTGCTGTGGGGCTTCTCCTCCCGCCATGGCCCAATGCAAAACATCTGGGGCTGTTCGTGGCTGATGCATGCCTGGGGCAGCAGCCCCTGCAGCACCCTCCTCTCCCCCAGCACCCCTGGGCAGGGCTGCAGAGGAGGGACGATGCACAGAGCCAGAGCAATTTGCAACCCACTCAGTTGGCACTGGGCAGCAGCGGCTGCAGCATCTTGCTTCCCAGCCTCCAGCTGCTGAGTTTCCCTGCAGGGAATTTCAGCCAGGGAAGGCAGAGTCAAATCGCCATCGCCGGGGGCCCAGGACGGAGCACAGCACCACCACGTCCCCGGAGCAGAACCCTGCTTTTCCCTGCTTTCACTCGCAGCGTGGTCCTTCTCCGGGAGAAGGTGGTGCCAGCACATTCAGGGAAGACAAACTTAATGATGAAATGGGCATGAAATAGTCTTACTTCATTAAAAGCAAATGGAGTAAAATTGACATGTAACAAAGCAACTAATTTGCCACAGCCGTCCGACCTGCCCTCCTCCAGAAGTTGTTCCTCCCCGGCCTCCTCCTCCCTGCTCATGAAGGTGTTTTTAAATTTTGGGAGGTGGAGGGTGAAGTTTCGGTGTTAGCACAGGACCTTGGCCGTCCACAGCCCTCGTGGCTCCCTCCAGCGCGGTCGGTGCCCGTGGCAGAGAGCAGCCCCGGCCGCCCCGGCGGTGCCGCGGCCGCGGGAGGGAAGGCACCCGCCTCTCGGCACTCACATCGCCCACCTCAGCAGCTCCGGCTCTGCACCAGCACCAGCACCAGCTGCAGGCATAGGCCCAGCATGCCAGCAGCGCCGCTTTATTTTCTTTCCACAGATCAAAGTGTTTTGTTTCATATCCATCTTTATTTCTTTTTTTGCCATCTCTGCCCACATCACTGCAAGGCCATGGGGGCTGGCAGAGGAGCCTGCGCTCCCCGCAGCCCCCGTGGGAGAGAAGGTGGCAAAATACCCACAACAGACTTCACAAAAGAGCTAGTCTAACCTGAAAGCCTTGGCTTTTATTTTGTCGTCTCTTTTTAACAATAATCTGGCAATAATGAGAAAATTATATTTTCCAAAGAGGAACAGAAGGCCGTTGTAGGCACTCCAGGACAAGACAATATTTAAAAACATATTCAGTAAAATATATGCATATTAGCTACAGCTTTACTCTGTGGCTCAAATTGCTCTGTCTTCTTGGGGGAAAAAAATGAGATGGTCTCCATTGGAGAGCAGGAACTACATCTCCTTTAATAATTTCATGCCAAACCATGTAAAATGTAACTCTTGTTCCTGTGTTCTTTCAAAACCTGCACCCGGTAGAGTAGCAAATGACCAAAAAAAAAATGTTTAGAAGAACTCATTTTCATGCTCTGCAGGCTCTAACCTTGTCTCCAAAAGCCAAGGTTGATGCGTCCCATGCCAAATTAAATCGAAGATGTATGCAGTAATGAAAAGGGTAGCATTCCATGAAAATCCCCACTATTCAGTTAAAGAGGCCACGGTTTATTAGGTATGCAAAAATTACAATGTCAGAGTAACTTTGCAAGTTAAGCTTTTTTCCTAAATGCTCAAGTATCTCACTGGAAGGAAGAAGCTAACTCAAGTTTTTCATAATTTGTAACCTGGATACTCAAAAAAAAATTGCTCTAGCAAAAATACACCATTTGTCTCTTAAAACATAAGGGAAGCATCCCCCGACGGGGGGGACCAAGCAGAGCGGGATCCCCACAGCAGCAACCCCAGAGCAAAGAAGCTCACGATTACATGGTGAGGCATCAGCAAAAATTTCCATAACCTTAAAACATTTTGCTTGCCGATACAGAATAAGGGCCCCGACTTCCAGATCTGTGTGTGATATTCGACCTATTTACATGAATTCCCTCGCTGTTGGCAAGCTACAAATGGGAACAGGAGCTCGTTACCAATCTGCATAGCCAGAGGAGTATCCAAGGGAAGGCAGGGAAAAACAGATCCCCAGGTCAGAGGGAAGCAGGAATTAACTGCAGCCGCTGAGCTATTAGGGGTGAACCCACTGGGCTCGCAACGGTCCTGCGTCCTGGTCCATCCCTGCGCAGCCCCGGTCCCTCCCACTTCGGAGCAGAGGGCAGAAGAAAGGAAAAGGCAAATGATATTTTACTGCATTTGTAAAATGAAACTATGCGTGAAGAAATAGAAAAAGGAGCAGATTCGAACTCATTGCAATCCACAATAAGCTGCAGAGGACACTTAATCATGATTTCCCTTCTGAGGGGAAAACAATATTAGAAATCTGCAAGGCCTGAGATTTGCATCTGAGTCCAATATGCTTTCCCTTTCTCATCTCCATTCCCCTTAAATCTTTTATAGGAGTCATTAAAAAATGTTGTGCACTACCACAGTCATAACAAATAAACTTATGCCCATTAACAACTGCCTGGAGCGCAGCAAGAAATCAGACAGATATATCAGTGCCCCCGTGCAAAACAAATCTGCCTCCAGTAACAGCAGGGCTTCTTCCACAGCCTGTGCCAGGGAGGCACGCAACCCCATCTCTCCAAAAGAAGCAACCTTCTTCCTCCACACGCTCCACCCTACCCCACGGCCCCAGCTCCCACGGCTCAGCCCCGTCAGCTCTTCCATTCCCCAATTATTGCATTAAAAAGCAAATTAGAGCAAACTGCCCAGCGCGAGGCAAGCCCAGGTGAGAGGAAGGCATGCAAGAAGCCATTCCTCATGCTGTGGACGTCATACAAGCTTGTAGACTGCTCCTGGGAGAAGCCTGCTCACTACCGATGCTCCTCCTGCACGGGACTCTCCAGATCATGGGCTGTGCTTGGAGCATGGGGTACTTCCAAGAACAGTTTCAAGAACGGTTTGTGAGCCACAACAGGTTGGTATAAACCATGTTTGCTCCGTGCAAAGCCTGCCAAAGCTAACTGGGGGCTTTGTGTCTTGTGCTGGTTTGATGTGTGCTACCCTGACGGAGTCGGGGGAAGTGCTGCTGTGGTTTATTCATATCCTAGCAAGCAAGTCTTCATTAACTACTAAAACTTGTGTGTGTGGAAAAAGCATATACTGTCAAGTGCTGGGTGCTGTTTAATGAAGAAAAATGAGGCAGCCACCAAATACGTGGCAGTCAGAGCTGGATCTCTTACTGACTTTCTTCCCTGGGCAGTTGTTCCCTCCTCCCGCACTACTGATCAATGTTTTAAGATTTCTGCATCATCTCCCTCCTGTGAGTTGTGGCTGGTCTCCTCTCAGGACTCTGCCCAAAGCTGGTACAGGCAATGCCCCATCAGCCGTAGGGACTTTATGCTATTCCTATATATGCATGGCCGCATCCTTCCCGCTCCTGGGCTGCGCACTGGCACAGCGCTTGGGGCTTTTTGGACCTCTGGCTCAGCTCCTGAGGACAGTTAAACCACGGGTTTTTAGCTAGCTTAGCACCCATCACCCAGAACAAAGAAGAAATCCTGGCATTATCTTTTCCTTATTTTCAGTGCAGTCGACAAGAGCTGTTTCTCTGCTTCGGGCCAAGCAAATTACAGATGATACAGTATTGCGTATAAATATTGGGCTGCATTCAAAATTCACTTTCAATTTTAATGTGTTTGAGGTTTAGTTGGCTATTCATGGAGAAAGAAATAATACAGACCGGCAGCACGGTTAGACGTGCTCAGTGCAAAACAGCAGCCTGAAGGGCAAACAGCTTTGGTCGGAGGTTTCCCCTGCTCCCCCATGCTTTCCCATGTAGGACCCTGTACAGACAGCGGGGGTATGAGCACCCCACTCTTGGATGGAGACGTAGTAGAAAGTACATTTTTAGGTTTAAAATCAGGTTATAGGAGCCCAGAGGAGTTTGGGATGTTTCTTCACGGATGAGATGAACTGTGCCCTCCCTGCATGGTGGGACACCCTTGGGCATCGTTGCGGTGATGGAGCCCGCCAGGGCTCGAAGCCCGTCCCCGCCGGCAGCACCACTGCCAGCACCGAAGGGGGGTTTCTGAGCAGCCGTGCTTGGTGAGGCAGCCTCCCCTGCCTGCAAACAGCCAGCCCCTGCGCACACCCATTTGATTAAGCTTTCCATTTTTTTTAATTGAAATATTTCTCATGCCTGCTCAAACACCTCTTCGAGAGTACTGATATTTATCTAACATATTGAAAATTATTTTAATTTTCAGGATTTTTTTTTTCTCCCTGGCAACCTGGCATAGATAACAAAACAATGAAAAATTCTCATTCATTTCATGCATTTCTGAACATTGTGGCAACCACTGTCAGAAAATTTAATCATGTTGCTTTCATAGCATTTATTTTGCATATTTCCGCGGTCATTCCGTGGAGCATGGCCGTGGCAGACATAACTTGCCTAAAGTCATATGCAAAAGATAGTCCACTACTTCATCAAAATTTGAAACTGAAAAGACCTGCAGAAATAAAAGCTTAGAATATAAAAGGGAAACATTCATTGCACCCTTCTTGTGCTCTTCCCTCCACTTAATTTTAAGCTTGCTTGTGGTAAACAGGTCAGAGTCTGCTTTTCCTGGTTGCACAGGGAAAGGGTAAGAGAATCTCAAAAACTGCACTTCATGTGAAACTCCTACTTACCCCTTAAACTGATCCCACTGATATCAGATGTGAAGCTGCCTCTGGGTTCATATATCTCAGCTTCAGTTACCTGGATTTAGCAGATTATAGAGTCATAGAATCATAGAACCATTCAGGTTGGAAAAGACCTTTAAGATCATCAAGTCCCACTGTTAACCCAGCACTGCCAAGCCCACCACTAAACCATGTCCCTAAGCACCACGTCTACACGGCTTTTCAATACCCCCAGGGATGGTGACCCCACCACTTCCCCGGGCAGCCTCTTCCAGTGCTTGACAACGCTTTCGGTGAAGAAATCTTTCCTAATATCCAATCTAAACCTCCCCTGGCACAACTTGAGGCCATTTCCTCTTCTCCTATCGCTTGTGACTTGGGAGAAGAGACCGACCCCCACCTCGCTACAGCCTCCTTTTGGGGAGCTGTAGAGCGTGATAAGGTCTCCCCTCAGCCTCCTCTTCTCCAGACTAAACAGCCCCAGTTCCCTCAGCCGCTCCTCATAAGACTTGTATTCTAGACCCTTCACCAGCCTCGTTGCCCTTCTCTGGACACGCTCCAGCACCTCAGTGTCCTTCTTGTACTGAGGGGCCCAAAACTGAACACAGTACTCGAGGTGCGGCCTCACCAGTGCCGAGTACAGGGGCACGATCACTTCCTTACTCCTGCTGGCCACACTATTCCTGATACAACCCAGGATGCTGTTGGCCTTCTTGGCCACCTGGGCACACTGCCGGCTCATGTTCAGCCAGCTGTCGACCAGCACCCCCAGGTCCTTTTCCGCCGGGCAGCTCTCCAGCCACTCTTCCCCAAGCCTGTGGCGTTGCATGGGGTTGTTGTGACCCAAGTGCAGGACCCGGCACTTGGCCTTGTTGAACCTCATACAGTTGGCCTGGGCCCATCGATCCAGCCTGCCCAGATCCCTCTGCAGGGCCTTCCTGCCCTCGAGCAGATCAATACTCCTGCCCAACGTGGTGTCGTCTGCAAACTTAATATAATAATATAAGATAAAATGAAGGAAATATTATATGCCTATAGCACCATCTGTGCACTTATACTGCTCAGCACTGCTAATTAATTCCACCTGCAATGGCCTTCTGGACCAGCCACGGGGACGTGCAAGTACCAACCACAAGTCCCAGATCACCTTTCCTTCCAGGCAATTCATTTGCGTTTGACATTTCAGAGTTCTCCAGCTTCATAAAATTTATTTCTGACTTGTTTCATGTAAATCAAATTGCATGAGACTTCTGCCTTCAGATTATAAATGATCACATTAAACTAGAAGATGCTCTTGGCCACAGTGAGTCTAAAAAATGTGATTTTGTACAGTTGCTGTTCTTTTTCTTTTTCCTTTTTTTTTTTTTTTTTGTGAACAGGCANTTTTTTTTTTTTTTTGGTGAACAGGCAACTTTGTGTATTCCAATATCAAGTCATTTGCACATTGGTCTAAATACAGATTGCTAGCTGGGCTCACGCTGTATTCTGGTGAGACCCCACCTGCAGTACTGCGTCCAGCTCTGGGGTCCTCAGCACAGGACAGACATGGACCTGTTGGAGCGGGTCCAGAGGAGGCAACAAAAACGATCTGAGGGCTGGAGCACCTCTCCTACGAGGACAGGATGAGAGAGCTGGGGTTGTTCAGCCTGGAGAAGAGAAGGCTGCAGGGAGACCTTCTTGCGGCCTCTCAGTACTTAAAGGGGGACTATAGGAAAGATGGGGACAATCTTTTTAGCAAGGTCAGTTGTGACAGGCCAAGGGATAACGGCTTTAAACTAAAGAAGGGTAGATTTAGACTAGATACAAGGAAGAAATGTTTTATGACGAGGGTGGTGAAACCCTGGCACAGGTTGCCCAGAGAGGTGGTAGATGCCCTGTCCCTGGAAACACTCAAGGTCAGGCTGGACGGGGCTCTGAGCAACCTGATCTAGCTGAAGATGTCCCTGCTCATGGCAGGGGGGTGGACTAGATGGCCTTTAAAGGTCCCTTCCAACCCAAACCATTACATGATTCTATGATTCTATTTTGGCGGCGGGTCACCGCTCCCTGCCTTGCGCCTGGCACAGGCAGGAGGCTGCTGCTGCGCCACCTGGGACATCCCTTCTCCGCAGGGTCCAACCTTCCTGCCCTCGCAGCACCATGCGGGTGCTCACACCGCAGGGGTGCAAACTGTTTTGTTTTCTGCTGAGCCTCAAACAGGCCATGAACAGGCTCCGTTCCTGCTAGCAACCTCCGTATTGCTTCATTTCCAGTAGATACATAATTCTTAGAGTAAAAATAAGTCATAGCAGCTGAATGAACGTTGACAGTAAGGTTTTGCTTCCTCTTTCTATTTTCCTCCCCCTGCACCCAAGCCAGCTGTTGCATGAAGCTAAGCACCGCAAAGCAAAGAGGCAACCAAATGTGTACCTTGTCACAAACGGCCAGGGGACTCTGCCGGGGCACCCATGTAGATGCTAATCCACTTAGTTATGCTAGAAGATCATTTTTCTAATGATATTAAGATGCAATATGGGAAGACGTTAGTGGGATTCAAACGGCGGGTTAGTAATGTCCTCCCAGATACCCGCAGTTGGGATAGAAAATGCTAAAAGAAAATCACAGCATCGAGAAAGGGCTTTGGGAGCTTAAGCGGTGGGTACAAGCCAGTCTTTAGGTCAAACTCAAGTGGGGAAACTCCTTTGATCAGGCATCTGAGCAAAATCTGTGTCCCTTCCCGTGAGCATCCTTCAGGCGGGATCACCTCGGCGCCTGCGTCCTGGAGCGGGTCCCCAGACCCCGGTGGCCACGGGTCCAGCCCCTGCAGCCCCCAGGCAGGCGGGGAAAGACAGCGAGCCTGCACTGCCCCAGTCCCACTCACGCTGCTCTGGGCCAGGCTGCCTCAGGCTGCTTTGTTGTTGTTTCCTTTAATTAAGTGGGAAAATATCTCCCTGAGCTGAAGGTAATTGGCAAAGCAGCCTGGGCACTCAGGAACTTCGTAAAAATAAATGCGGGAGGCTAAATTAGTTTCAGCATTTTTACGTTGCAGAAGTGCAAAGGCAAAAAAACCAACAGCAGCAACAACAAATATTCCCGCTGAGCCCTCTTTGCCTGAGGCTGCGGGGAGGGAGGAGGGAAGCTGGAGCAGGACCTCAGCCTGGGTGGTCCCGAACCCACAGCTTCTAGCCAGGTCAGCTGGAGCCAACGCAGCACCAGATCTCAAACACCAAGACCACCCGTGCCCGTGGGCACCTACAACCACTGCTCCAGTCCCACCTGCCCTTTGGCCACCCCCGTTTCAGGACTGACCCACGTTTGGGCATGAAACTAGTTGTTTGGATGGGTCTTGGTGCCTCCTCTCTGAGTGCTCCCGAGGAGGATGCCAAGCAGACAATGCTCCTGCTGCATCACCATGGAAAACTGGGACTTCCAGGGAAATATTTGGGCATCTCCTCCAGGGTGGCAGGACCAGCGGGACAGCACTGGGGCATTTCATCTTGGGGGCCATTGGATCCATCCTTGGGGGAAAAGAGGGAGCTGTGACCAGCCTCAGCTCAATGTCTGGCAAATCCCACGCCGTGCCATGAGCCCGCGAGCGGGAGCAGCTTGAGAGGCCCTTCTCCAGACTGCCTGTAAACCTGTAATGAGCTCTGCCAGTTACACTTGAAATGTATTTCGTCTCCCCGGTGACAGCCTGCAGGGAGCCTCTGCTCGTAGGGCTGCTTGGCAGGACACCAAGATGCACAAGGGAAAATGGTGCCCTAAATCATGATGCTTTAAACGAACAGGGCTGAAACTCAGCGCATAGGGAAGTACGAAGCCGAAGTCTTTGGTGTATGAAATGTATAAATAAGGAAAACACTCCCGCAGCCGAGCACATGAGTCCTGGAGGCATCCTCCAGCTCCACGTTGATTTAAGCACTCTGCCCCGAAAGCCAAAGCGCTCTCCCAGCCACGACTTGGCTCGGCCACAGCCTGAACCACTGCAGAGCCTTGGGGAGAGGAAAAGCCTCAGCCCCCTCTTCCCTACCAGTCCTCTCCCCCTTCCCGGGGGTGCAGAGGGTGCCCTCTCCCTTCCACCATCCCTACGCAGGGCACCCCTCCGTCCCCCCCAGCTCTCCCGTGTGGTTACCCCATGTACCCACAACCTTTTTCACCTTTTCGTTAGGCCGGTTCTCACATGCAACCACCCAGTCTAGGAAATTAACCGCGACACACCAGTGGCTGTGGAGTACCACGAGGTGATGTTGGTGGGTACTCTCCAGGCGATGTCCCCACCCAACGGCGACATGCACAAGCGATACCCAAGATAAGGCACCAGTGGCACTGCCCTTCCCACCGGGCAACGCCGGCCGGGTGAAATACGGCCACAGTGCCATGGGAGAGAGACGGGAAAAAGGGAATGTCTGGCATCTTCTGCAAAGTCATGACATAACTATATAACCAGATGTGCATATAAATAGGTATATTGATTATATAATATTATAATCATATACAAATAATATTTTTGTCTTCTCTTACCATTATTTTGAAAAAAATGAAACACACCAAACCCTTCCCCAATTTGCTGACTGATTATTAAATCTCAGTCCCGGGGCGCTGAGACCTGTCCAGGGCAGACCATCCCCTCGGGCCCCGGCACTCGCGGGGGCACAGCCGGGCAGAGCCCCCTCACCCCTCACATATGCAGCGGGGCACCCACAAACAGCGTACGCTTGTTGGGGGGCACAGGCCAAGCCAGGGACGAGCTGCTGGGGTTTCATTTTAACCATTTAATTCTGCTTTCAACAAGTTTGAAACAAAAGAGTCTGTATTCAGCCTTTTTGTCAAAGACTGCAATGGTTCCTCTCTCTTAATCAGGGTCTTCCAGTAACGTTATTTAATTATTTTCTGTGGCTGGTTTCCCCAGCAGGCAAATAGCCGACGTGTCGCCCATCGCCCATTTCCCAGCTCAGCCCCACGGGACTCGTCCACTGCTGTTTTCAGCTTCCCTTCCTGCAGAAACCAAACAAGCGACATAAAACCCCTCAACAACCTGTAATTGGCTTCAAAACTTGTGCCAACCAAAACAGTTATCTGGGGAGCCTCCAGAGAGACAGAGGCTGGCATTGCAAACAAACATTACATCATACATATTTTTGAAAGAGGAATGGAATAGGAAATAGATGGGAATTTGCTTTGTTATTTTGCTATTTCACTACCCTGCTGTCCTTTATGTTATTGTGCTACAGCCCACCCTAGCCATCCTGCGGAGACGGCGCGGTTGCCAGAGCCCTTCATGACGGCAGGGCAGCGAGCCCCACGGAGGGCTGGGAGCTGCAGGGTTGTTTGGCATCACAGTCAGCAGTAAATACGAGGAAAAAAATACCTGCTCTTGTGTTTCAGGGTTGGTCAGTCCCTGAGTAGGGACCAGCGGGGACTTTTTAGCCCCCGCAAGGCAGCAAAACGCATAACCTCAGCCTAAACTCTTATTATTTCTAGCTAAAACGCTTATTATTTCTTTCCTCAGGTCAACATTTAGGTACCTGCTTGGAGGGGCCAAAATGTCAGCTGAGGTCCCACGACTGGAAGGAGTCCCCGTCGGCAGGCTTGGGACACACGCGGGTCAAACCCGAATCTCCCAGGTCCTGCACAGCCTCCTGTTGGCCCGAATATCCTGCCCATTTTAAAGCATTTATTTAAAATTGAGTTTCATGTGCAAGTTTGTTAAAAAAGTGTGGTTTATGGATTTAATTAAAGTACTGCATATGAGACCTTGCTAATCCTGTTTGTGCTGCAACTGTATTAAAGTGCTAAAAATCAATATATTTGAGTTTAAATATTTTATTATGGCAAGCTGTTAAATATTAATAATGTAACAAGTAATCAGTGTCACCACTTCTGTCTGTTCTGTAGGAAATCTGCAGGAAATTAGAAAAAAAAAAAAATATATCTCTGCTCAGTTTGATGGCCAGGCAACTATTTGTTTCTCAGTTCAGGACACTCAGAAACAGAGCAGCCAGGCAGGTGGCTGCAACCTCACTGGCTTATTGACACACAAATATAATCGTGAACCTTATTGGGGCTATTTTTAGCACTCTCAATTTGGCAGTGGCAGCGATCTGTGGCCCGATGGAAAAGCGACGCTCCGCTACTCCTAAGGTCACAGCCAGCTGCCAAAGGACTTTGGAAGTTTTTCACCCAAACCTTGTCCCTGAAATACACAATTGTTAACGATGCCTCTGCTCAGAGAATGTCAAATTACACTGCACAAAATGAATCACAAACACGGGTTTTGTAATCACATTTTAGAGAGATCTGAGTTTATTAATATACATGATCTTGTAAACCTGGCTCCCGCGAAATGGCAAGGAAGGAGCCAATTTGTTTGCGATCAAATCCTAATTCTAGAGCAAGTCAATCTTTTTTTCTGTCCTGCCACCTCATATACAGCACACGACAGGATGATTTCTGCCCAGGACGGCCTCTCAGCCGTGCCTTGCTCCCGGAGGCGGGCGGCGGGTGCAGACGCTCCCAGGGAAGGATGCACAGTGTGGGGAGAAGGAACGCCCCAGCTCACGGGCTGCGTGGACCAGCCACTTTTGGAGCACTTTCTGTGGCTGATCACCATTAACCCCGTTTTTAAAAAGTCCATCCTGAGCATAAGTGGTGTGGGAACTATCTGACCGTCTGTGGACATTGGCTGTGCAAATATCCACATCTGAGACAGCCTGGTCACGCTTCCCTCACCCCTTCGCCCCCCAGGGACCCTGCACCCCGGGGCGCACCCCCCCGAGGGTCCGTCAGCGCTCAGTCACAGCATGGGATGCAGCCGGACACCGGGAGCATCTCTGGGTGTCCACCCAAAAGCAGGGCACGGGAAGGATGCAGGGACCATGAAATTCTGCATGGCACGAGGCTGCTGGGAGCAGCGCGAGCCTTACCGGCTTTATTCGACAATATGGGCTCTCTCCCATTTTAAAGGCCAGATCCTGAAACGTGTGACTACATTAGACTCCCTTTCCCTCTGTGGTACGAAGACACACATCCTCAGTGCCGTGCCCGGGACCCTGGGACCCGCGGGTGCCCCTTTTCCCCCGTCACCCATCCTTGCGTTCGGCATCTGTTTGCCCATTTCCTCCATGCAATGTTTTTTACACCCTTCCAGAGGAACTTATGCGCTGAGTCTCTGACACAGACTCGTTCAGCAGCACCGTGCATCTAATTTTTAATCTGACTAATAGGGTTGAAATGTCACACTAACAGCGACTCCTGAGCCTCATGGTTTTCTCCTATCAATCAATCCTTCATTATCAGGTAATTGGAAATATTTATCTCATCCCATACTGTGCACTTTTTCCCCTAACAAAATCTAAGTTGATATTTCCAGGGGGTAAAAAGGCACCGGGGATGGGGCAGGGGAACAGCCCGGCATGGGGATGGGGTCCGGAGCCGCCCCTGGGCTAGGGACTGCCCAAGGTGAAGTTGGAGGAGGTCTTCTCCTGGGCTTCAGATCCCCGTCTCTCCTCCAGACGCACCTCAGGCAGCCACTCATGGTCTCAAGGTGGGATCAAATCTCAGTTACCTTACGCAGCCACGGTCAACTCCAGCCCGGTCCAGAGACAGCGGAGTGCCGTCCCCCATCCCCACATCTGCTAGACGGTCCGTTCTGCTGCCGTGCATTCCACGGGGAGCCAAGGAAGCCCCAGAAACACCCCTCTCTGCCCGGGGTGGGAATGGAAAAACCTGACTGTGGGTCCGGAACAGGAATGACCGATCGTCAGCAAACCCCAAACCCTCGGCAACTGCAGGAAACACCAGCAGCTCCCAAGGGTGGCACCAGAGGGGTCCCTGCCCCAGCCCCACGGATCTTTGCTCTGGGAAAATGCACATGCCCCATCCTGGGCACAGGCAGGCTGGGTCCCCGCAGTGGGATGGGGATGGGGACATGGGCTCAGCCGGCGCTGGTCACCCGCCCAGGGGGGCAGGGGGAGGCAGCGCAACCCTCAAATCACTGAATTCTGCTGTCGCTTCTCACTAGTGCTTTTCCAGAAATGTTATTTCTACATTTCAGTTTGTGTTTTCCAGATTTTTTTCTAAGAAAACAAAAGACTGGCGAAAAAGACCCTTTCACGGTTCAGATGTTCTGGAAAGAAAAAAAAAAACCACACTGATTCTGCTTTAAAAGTCATTAAAGTGTTCGAATGCAGAAAAATCAAGCATCTGCAATTATTACCACCGGAAGCAGTTCTTTTTCCTGCTCTTGTTACAACCTTCTTTGAAACCAATAGCATCCTTCCTACCAAATGAGATCCTCTTCCATTACCTTAATTTTTTTGCTATAAGGAAAATCACGCCTTTGCAATTCAAACCAAACGCAGCATCCTCGTTCCCGACACATGCGCACGCCTCTGCAGCACTGAGCTGAGCCCCCCCACCTCTGGACCAGCCCAGCTCCCGCGGGTGCCCCAGCAAGGACGACAGAGGGACAGAGCCGATGGGACCCCTGCCCCATCTCCCATCACCGCCCCGGCGGGAGGCTTCATGGATGTGCCCGCGTAGCCAGCTTGGCTCTTGATTTTCCCCTGGGGCAGCAGGTTTCTGCTTGGACATCTGCGTGACCCTGGACCCAGCAGCAATGCTCCACGTGGGAGCGTTACCAATAAAAATACGACCAGCTGGGTTTGCCAGTGATTTTTGGCTGTACATATTGTTGCAAATCCTAATCCCTGCTGCAGGTAGCCCTGTTCTTTGTAGCTTCCTGCAAGTACCATGATATCAAACCACAAATAACTTCTTACCTAATGCAATTTTAAAAAGACAGGGAGAGTCTCGTGCTAGTGAAAATGCCTTTTCATCTCGCAGCGCTGCTTGCTGTGGAAAATACTTGCTAGTGCTCAGCTGTTAAGTTGTAAATCTGCTTTGGCTAGCTTTAAGGGAGATCAGGAGTTGCCATTTAAACCCCCTGAGTCACCCCTCCAGGTAAATCCCAGCTGCCCGTCAGCGGCCGGTGCCATCGATCCGGGGTCCACGCCGTGGGCCTCCTTCCTTGGCCCTGCTCGGGCTTACAGTGATGCTGGGAACATGCTTCTGGATGAGACCGAGCAAAGACACCTTCTCCCTTTCTAGAAAGATGTGCAAGAAGTGCGTTTCGGAGCGGTTTAATTCAAGGCACAGAGCGCTGCTCTGCAGGCTGCTGCCTGCCCAGCCCGGGGTGGCGGCACAGCGATGGGCTGCAGTAGAGCTTTGCTACCATCTGCCGGGCGCCCTCCAGTCTGCTCAGCACCTTTAAGGCCTGGAAGCCTAAGGACAGATGAAGGGAAGCTTTACCTGTCCCTTGGCTCAATTCCCAAATGCAAACCCCAGCCTCACGTCAGTCGCTGTCCCAGCGGAGGTCACACGCACGGCCCGCTGCCATCCCGGGTAGCTTCCCACACCCCCTTTGACCTGTTTTTAGAAAGAGACGAGCACCGGCGATCAAAGGAACTGTTTTATTGATGCCCCACAAAGCAAAGACCAATGCCAATACATGATGTGCAATAAATACTTCTCCGGCTCTGCCCCTTGCAAGTGACGCCCTCCTGCTTCAGGATCCTCCAGCTCCAGGACCGCTGCCCCCCACGGTCCTGGCACCAGCATCCAGCCCCTGGCACAGGGAGAGGGACCATCTCCAAAGAAATGAAGGATGTCATGTCTGTGTTTCCACATTGTGTTTAGAAAAGACGGAGAGCATTGGCTGCAGGGCTGGAGTGAAGCCCGGGAGATGATGCTCGAGTGAGGCTGCGGGTCCCAGCAAGCCCTCCCAGCACGCCTCCCCGTGTACCCTGGCTCCGTCTCTCCTCAGCAGAGCCAGGCAAGTGCCTTGCTCCCACCGCTGTGAGGACCAGACGCATCTCATGGCAGGTGGGTTTCTAACAGCAAGGTGGGAATGCATTCCCCCCATACCGGCCCTGTTTTCCTGCTCCTTGAGCACTCAGTGCCACGCTGGTACCCGCGCTTTCTGCATAATGTGATTTCCTGCAAAAGCATCAACATTTCTCAGTCGGGTTGTCACTCCCACAGCTCCACCGACACCCCTCTATGAGACAGACCGTCCTGGCCACGTGCATTTTGCTTCACGTCTCCAAGTGACTGACACCTGGCAAGAGTGAGTGCAGAGGATCAGCCCCCCCTGCAGCAGCCTCCGTTGGTCGGGAGGTTTCTGGGAGCCATGGGCAACCTTTACGACAAGCTTCCCTGCCAAAAGCTGATCCCCTGCTTCCCGCTGCTGTTCCTTCGTGGTGCAGGACAGACTTTGTCCTTCTGTTTATGTGGAGTCACCCAACCCCACATCAGCACTGTGATGGACCGGGCAGCAGGGTGGTACCACGCTGGCAGCCCCGACAGCTCCGTCCATCTCCAGATCAGTCGGGGGATTTAGGGCACGGGGTGATGCCAAGGGTGGATGGCAAACACCCCAGGCCTGTGCCTGCAAGAGGGAGTTTTCCCTATGCAGAGCTGGAGGACAGCACCACAAGGCGCTGGGCCCTGGCAACCATCCACGGGAGGGTCCTGGGCTGCCCCCGGGTCCCTGCTGTCCCCAGCACAGCGGTGGCTGTGCAGCACCCCTCACGTGCCCGCTGCCTGCCGCCTGCCCGCACACGGCGATTCCCATGGCAACATGCTGCCGCGGTGCAAACGCCGAATAAACTGAAATGAAAATGACTAAAAACAAATTCCGTTGTCTGCTCCGGTGACAGAGCCAATATTAGCGCCCATCTGCCTGCATTATTCCCCTGGAATTAGAGAGAGAAACAGAGAGGGAGAGCAAAAGCGACAAAGCGAGCTTACACTTACTGAACGCGACTGTCCTCGGCTTCAACTGAACATCACTCCTCCCTCCTGCCCACCTCCTGTCCCCCCGCCGGCATCCCGCAGCAGGTCACTGCCGAGGCCAGTGAGGCTGGGCGAGAGCTGGCCCCCAGCCCCAGGCAGCGGGACTCAGCCTGCCCTCGGCATCCCTGCCACGTGCTGCGAATGCACCAGCACCAGGGGTGCTCCTTGGGGCGAGCATCCCGACCCAGCCACCCTCCCCGCTCCCTTCCCGGGGCAGGTTCAGATGCCCCTCAGGAGCCTGATCCTCCCCGCACATCGCAGCATCACGGGCGGGGAGCTGACCCTACGCACCGGCTTCCCAGAGCTGCTCCAAAATGTCTGAAGCACCGGAGACTGGAGGAGCTGCAGCTCCCCACTAATTCCTGCCCTGCACTCCTCTGGTGAAACTTGTCATTCACTGCTTGATCGTTCAGAGAAATCCTGTGGCTTGCATTATTATTCAGTACAATCTCATCAGCTTTTATCCCTTAGCAATGACCTTATGATAGCAAGTTAAGCCTACAGAAATAGCATTTGTAATTAATCTATTTCCATAAGATTAGCATGTCAAATGTCACAGGGATACATGTAAGATCCCTTCAGAGCTTACAATCCTTTTGTCCGAATTGCTTTAAAATGGTGACAGTCTCACCAGTAAGCAAACAGCCCGGCCAGGGGGCAGGGAGGGCTCTCCGTGGACCCCTCCCGGCTGGCTCCCAGCCTGCCGCAAAAATCACCGGCTCTGGTCGGTGCTGCCAAAACCCGCTTTCTGCCCCCTCTACCCAGCATGGCTGGCGCCAAAGAGCTGCTGAGCAAGGAGACAGCCCCCCGCAATCCTGCTGCCATCGCACGGGCTGAGGCCGGGGCATTGTCACCCTCACCCCCTCCTCTCGTCCCATCATCCCAACCCCAGCTCCGGCACCGCTGCTGCAGGATGAGTCGGTGCCGTCACCAACCTCTTCCACTTCAACGCTGATGCATCATTTAAAAAACAGCAGAAATATAATGCCAGAAGATATCGAGGGATTTACTTTATCTTTCTCTTACATGAAAACATTGTGTACAAAGTCCTCCTTACCTGTAAGGAAAATCCCCATTTGATTCCAGCACAAGACATTTTTCGAGTTTAATGCCGTGTATTCTCCCGGGGGTTGTTAGAAAACACCCCAAATCCCTTCAGGTCTCTGCTGTTGCTCCTCGCACAGCTCGGGTAACTTCTGCTCCCACCAGCATTGACATTTCAGCTTAGCCACGCTGCTGGCTCACAGACCATCCGCCGAGCTCGGCTGGCTTTGGGGGTTAGCAGCAGCCTGCAGAGGAGGGTGAGCCCGGTGCGGCCGGAGCAGGCTGGCACCCGCGGTGTGCCCGGCACCCTGCCATGGGGGTTCCCACCCCGCCGTGTGCCCGGCACCGTGTCACGGGGGTTTGCTTGCCCCACCAAGGAGCCTCCCTGCCCACCCCAGCCCCTGCCCTTCCTGCCACTGGTAGGGGGTCAATGCACCAAAAACCTTCGGTTATGCCCAGGTGGCTTTGCAGTCCTGGAGGTCTCATGTCCCAAGGGGGCCATAATCGCTGCTAATCAGAAGCCACAGAGCATGCAGAGGTGCTTTCAGGACTTCTACAGCCTCCACAAAGCAGCAATCGAACTCGTCGGTACCAAAGCAAAGCAAGCACCCACCGAGGGTGAGGAGGGGCCTTCAGCAATTTCGTTGCACGGACTCAAATATCGCAGCCGCCCGCCACACACCGGCCCCATCCCGCTGCCCCCCTGCGCCCCCAGGCCCCCCGCCTGCCCTGCCGATGGGCAGGGAGCTGACTGCAAGGCCTCCTGAGATACAGGGATGGGAGTCAGCACAGGAGCAGGCAGGAGCAGGCAGTGCTATGACTTCCTTTCCTTCTGGGGATGGAGGAGATTGCCCATGGTGAAAGTTTTCTTTTCAGCTTTTATACTTCTGTAGCGAGAGGAAAAATCTCCTGTTTTCTAAGCACAATCTTCTTCCCTCTCAAAAATTCTCACCTTTAACCAAGTTCTCTGCTGAGTGAGGCTCTTTCTTTTTTAGTAATTAAAAAAGGATATTCCCCAAATAAGATTTTTTTTTCTTTTCTTTCTGCAGAATAAAATAAGTTTTCTATCATCAGATCCACATCGAAGGTAAGCACAGGTGGAAATCACTGGAGCAAACGTTCCGCCATAATGCCAGAACGGGGCTCATCAATAACACTGTTTTCTGGCCCCTCACTTCTTTACAGTCGATGTCCCTCGGCACCCACCCCAGGAACAGGCAGGGCTGCTGAAGGGCACCGCAACACCGTGTGTGCATCCTCTGAGTGCAAAGCGACGCTCAAATCCCAAACTCCCTCGCTGAGATGACTTTGCAAAAGTCATTGAATACTCTTACCTCTGCAAAAGCACTTTAAAAATACAGGTACCCGTGGACAAACACAGACACGGACAGACAGACACAGGCACACACCCCCAGGTCTCTGCACCTCCTTTCTGGCTGCTCTGGCTGGATCTTCGCTTGCACCCGTGCCCACAGTCCCCCATGGCCCTGCTCCAGGTGCTGTCCCAGGGACCCCCATGTGCCCAGAGGCAGCGGGAGCCCCTCGCCCAGGGGACAGGCCATGCCGTAAGCAGCCAGGACAGGCATGGCCGGACAAGCGCACCCACCAGACACCATTTGCACAGGACCAGGCCTTTCTGTTCCCTTACCCCACTATTTCCCCACGCTTGTTCCTCCCCCAAATCATCTGTATCCACCCCTTTCCCCACCTTTGGTTCCTCCCAGAATAAATCCCGTGCAATCCCAAAATACTCTCCCCTGCATCCCACAAGATGCCCACGCCCCGGGGCAGTGACCCCATTCCCAAAGCTGCTCCGGTATCATGCAGAGCCCCCGGCTGCTCACTCCCAGACGGGCAGCACGCTCCCCAAAGCGCGGGGGACACCAGCCTCACCCCCCCACCTGCTCCCAATGCTGTTTTTTCCCAGTGACCCCATACACCCCAGAACTCCTGGCACTGCCACCGGTCCCGGCACTGCCCTGGGACCAGCACAGCCATAGGAACTCTCACTGCCCCCCCGCCCCCAGTCCTGCCAGATCCCTCCTGGGCTTTCCAAGCTTGAATGCCTACAAAGCAGTGCCACCCCAGCCCCGAAATGGGCTGCTCAGGGGCATGCTGACGCCGAGCAGAGCCCGGTGCTGGCTCCACGTCTCCCAAATTACCCCTGTGTCACAGCTCATCTTATAGCATCTCCAGGGAGTATTAAAATGATGTTTTTTCTATTTTCTCACTCTATTTCTCTTTTTCCTCTTGGAAATACAGGATGACACTGCGTGATAAGGTCTGTCACTTTAAATTAAACCAGCTAGACTGTTTTTTATCCTGCAATAATCTGAATGCAGATAAAATGTGATATCCCTGGGAAGAAAGAAGCCATCAGAAGGAAGAAAGGGACCAAAAGCCAGATACCCAGATACTTCCCGGGATTAACCATGGGCTCTTTGACTCTATAGCCTCCTGACAGCTTCTTAGTATCATAACACAAATTGGACTTTGTTGTCTTCAAATACTTATAGCACGGCCTCCGCGGGGTCGGTGTTTGGGGGTCCCTGTGCAAAAGAGATGCCGGCAGGAGCAGCGAGGCTGGGAGGCTGTTGGGCAGCGGGCATGGAGGTCCTGCCAGCCCGAAACCCTCCCCCCAGAGCCAGAGCGGGCGACACACTTTTCCGTCACCATCAGCACATTTTGCTCTTTAGAGAGCCATTGCCAGCCTTGGGACAGGCGGATGACCACGTTAATAGGAATGGAGCATCTAAACCTTTCTCACTCACCTAATTAGCTGCTCATCCAAAAGTTTTGGACGATTTTGGAAAACCCAGCTTTGAGTCATAAACGAAATTGGTAGCGGCAATTCAGAGCAAAAACCTAAACCTACGCTGTGCTGACATTACCCCCTGACTAAAGAGGGGTTTAAGGAACTTGGGGAAAAGGCGTAATGAGTCAACACCATCAGTGAAGACAAACGTCTCTCAGGAACCACAGGCACTGGAGATCACGTAAGGCAGAGTTGGAGATCCCTCATCTATCTGCTGTGCAAATCACATTACTGGAGCTGAGGATCCTTCAGCAGGGAAAAGCGTAGCAGGCAGATGTAATCTCCCACAGACGCTGCCAGGAAGGCAGGAGGTTCAAAGGGATGAAATGTCATCAGCCTCTTTCAGCTTGTCCCTGGAATTATTTCCCATTAATCCCAGTCTCTGTCTCCAGATTTACCACCTCTGTGAGCACTCCAGCCTCTCTGACCCAGGCTTGCCCCCCCGTCCCCAGGAGCGGCTGTGGCTCCGGGGGCTGCAGCACCATTGCTGACATACAGCCAGGCGGGACAGGGCTGAAAACAACAGCAAACAACCAAAATGTGTCTAAAACCTGACAAGACGCATTTCCAGGAGCAGGACCTGCTGCTCCTTGCACATCCCATGCTCCATCTCCTCCGTGTCGGGACAGTCCTGCTTCTGCTGCCGGATAACTTCACAGCCCACACAGCAGTCCCACATCCAGGCTCAGATCGGGGACTCGGCGTACAACTCGTTGTTTGGCTTCTGGGCACCACAGCATGGTCCAAGCACACCTCATACAAACCAGCTTTTGCTCTGAGATCTCACTGGTCCAGGGCATTATTTTTTCCAAACTCGCCCCTACGCCCTCAGAAAAAGAGGTGCTTGCGGATTTGCATCTTTGCCCCCTACAACCCCCTTTTCAGTCCCTTTTCTATCATGTTTCACCGGGAAAAAAAAAAGAAAAAAAGCCTGGCCAAGTTGTTTGTGGGCCCTGAGCAGCAGGTCTCTGCCGGCACCTGCCTGGGACTCCAGGAGAGTGGGGGGATCCTGCGGGTCCCCCCGGCACCGAGCTCCTGTGCAGACATGTTGGCCAAGCCTCTCTGTGAGCCTGGCCGTGCCCGCACGCTTCCCTGGGTAGAAAGGGGGGAGGACGCCTGGCCGGATGAGGGGCATGTGGATAAATATATTTTCAACTGGGATGCTTGAATACTGGGTATATGGAACATGCTTACAGATGTATAGCACCTAAAATGCACCAAAGAGCAGGTTAAGAGGTTCTTCAGCTCTCGTACGCGTGCCAGTGGGTGCACGCTATGGGCACGAGAAATGATTTGGTTGCACCTGGTGGGGTTGTCCATTCGGAAATAGGATGCCTTCACATGCACAGCCAGCCCTGCAGCAATCCCACAGTGCCTAGAAAATACCCCGCTTTCCTGCATCACGTGTATTTAACCCTGCATGGAAAACTTTTTGATTAGCCCATAATTTCTGGCTTTATTGTTTTTCCTCTGCTATCAGAGACTTCCTCTCACCAGGAGGAATATGCGAGCTCCGTGCTGGGCCCATATGCACGATGCTTCTGGGCGCAAAGCAACGATCACAGGCCCTGGTAATGGCTGCGGCTCTCAAAGCTGTGACCTGGGGAGAGAGTCGGCTTTACAGACCTTGCAGATGTCATACCCAGGAGCAAAGACAAGCGACAGTGATGATGAAGACTTCGGGCCTTACATCGTCTCATAACAGTTAGTTCCCCAGCTGGACCAGGGAAGAGAACACAGAGGAATGGAGAAGCTGTTTAAAAAGAGGCAAACTCCGATTATCTCCAGAAGGCTCAACAAGGAATGCTGATCTCACCCAGAGATGGGTGAGGGATGGGTTAGGGAGGAGAGTGAGCACCGCCTGTGCCGTGCTGGGGCTCCCTGGCCACAGCAGCCCCAGCCGTGGCAGAGGGGTGGGAGGGAGGAAAAGGGCAGAGGTGGGGTTATTCCCACCATTGGGAACAGGGGACTTTTCCGAGCAGCACTGGACTGAAGGACAGCCACCACGTTTTGTGGCAATGGCTGGAGCTTCACGTGCCACCCGATGTCGCTAGCAAGGCATCGGCTTTGCCAGGAGCGTGCTGTGCTACCAGGACTTCTCACATTTTTAATTCTCCAAACTGAAAAAAAAAAAAAAGCTGCTGGAGATTTTGGGTGAGGATCTGACCGCCCTCACACGCTAACCTGCTGGGGTACAGTCCTCCCCACTTCAGACACTGCCGTAACCGGAGGTGGTGCCCGCACGGTCCTGCCGACAGTCGCAGACCCAGCCGGCCGCTCCCCGGGGTGCGTTACAGCGGATCTGCAGGATGAAGGTACCGTGTGCCATCCCACGGTGCTTCCCAGGCTGGCCGGCCACGTTTTGGGGGCAGGAGGCACACCCTGGTGCCCCCGGTGTCCTCTTGGGGGGCTCTCCCCGCTCCCCCCACTGCCGCCCGGGCTGCTTTCTGGAGCCTGTGTAAAGACCAAGGCGGTGAAGCTTTGTGGTGAATGCAAAGGAGGGGAGAGGGCGCTGCGGAGGGCGCACCTGGGAATTGCCATTCTCCCGGCCTCTCCAGCTGCCACCGTTAATATTTGCTGCCTTCCTCACAGCTGTCAGCCCATGCTGTCTGCTGCTTTATTCCCACTGCTGAAGCCCTTCCATCCCACTATCCAGCTCGAATGCTAATATCTGACCACGGCATGTTATTCATCCCGTCAAAGGCAGGACAAGTATTTTAAATGCTGCAGTGATTCATGGTAATTAAAGAAACTCTTGCAAATATTCATTCTTTTCTCCTTTTTCTCCATCCTCCCCGTGCTGATGTGGAAACACAAAGTATTCGCTGTTTAAGACGGTGGGAACAGGACCGCCAGCAAGTTGGCACCCCCACAGATGTGCCTTAAAATACTTTGTGAGCGGGACACTCACCCTAAAAGCACATCTTGCTTCCCTGCCCTGGCGCAGGGTGAGATGGTGCTGGGCACCGCGTGCCGGGTCCCTCCTGGCCCCTGAGCCGGGGCAGATGCCGCTGCCCCCAGAGAGACCGGGGAGCTGCCGAAGTTTGCTCCGATGCATATGTGACCTCAATACAAGTTAGGCAAAACCCGAATCTCCACATCTACCACGTGCTTAACTGTACAGCCAAGCCGGGCACGGTGCTGGGCACCGCTGGCGGTCCTGCCCGGGGGCCGGCTGTGTCGGGGGAGCAGCGGGAGCTGCAGTGAGGCACTGGGGAGGACGGGGGGGTTATGGCAGGAGGGCAGTGGAGGCCTCCAAGGTCTCATGCCACAGCATCCAGCAGAGCCTTCGTACTCCTTCCCTGGTAGATGGGGGGGACTTTGGGTCACCCCTGCACTGGCACAAGCAAACTGGTGCCCTCCCAGTCCCCACACCGGGGACAGCAGTTTCTGCCCAGAGCTGGCATGTGCTCCTTGCCTGCACTGCACTGGGACTGTCAGTGCACCATCCCAGCACCCCATCCCCATGATGCTGGCACCAGCTTCGGTCCATCCCTCACTCTGTCACAAGCTGGCACTGCCCGGAGATCACCAGTGACAGGGACACGGATGGCTCATCCCTGGCAGAGCAGCGTCCTCTGTGCCACTGCAGAGACCCCTGGCCGGTCACCGCTGCCCTCGTGCCTCTGCCCACCGAGGCACAGAGGACGGCTGCAGCTTCGTACCGGGAATTGGGTGCAACCAAAGCAGCTCTCCTCAATACTGTGTTGCTAATGTGGCTTTGGTGATCCCCGCCTCCAAGGCACGCTGCTGGGCACCGCCTGCTTTAAAGTGATGGGCTACCTGTGTCTTCATTGCAGCCTACCTGCTGGCAGGGCACACGCCTGCTGCCCTGCTCCCAGCACAGCTTGCTGGTGGTGGGGAAAGCCCTGGCACGGCAGGGCCATATCATGGACATGCCCTTCCCATCCCAGCTGAGCCGTGCCGCAGTCCAGAGCAAGGCTGGCTGGGGTGCCAGGCTGGGCAAGGGGGTGCCCGCACCCTCCGGGAAGCTGTACCTCCAAACGTCCCCTTTCCCGAGGTGCCGTCAGCCCCTCCTGTCCCTGCCGTGTTTGCCCTTTCCTGCAGCCTCAGGCACAGGGACGGTCATGGGAAGGTTTTTGGGGCAAGAGGATGCCTTCCCCGCTCTGCCCGGCGGCTGAGATGAGGCACCGCAGGGACCGAGCCACCGCAGGGACCAGCCTGCTCCCCTGCTCCCCGACCCTGCCAACGAGGAGGACCCAAACCCGGTCCCCTGGGTCTGGGTGCATTCAGCCTGCAGGGCCTCTCCTCTCCTGGGATTTCACCGCCCCTTCATTTCATTTATTGTTTTCACAGCTTTCTCGCTGAGCTTGGTGAGGACTTTGCAGGAAAAAAAAATGACTGTGTTTGTTTCCTAGTTGGGTATCAGCCTGAACGGAATTAGTTTAATCTGAATAACCATAAACCCTTTGGGAAATTCATGCTAAATTTATAAAATATTATTATCTCTAGCTCTCCAACGTAATCTGCACAAGTAAGTAAAGTACTTTTTCATTTAGGACAGTTCAGGATTTAAAATAAACAGTAAGGCAGAGAAAACTCAACACATACTTTGTGTATGCGCCGGCATACTTCCAGATATTAACTTTGATTTCCTGTACCACATGGGAATGAAGTAGAAGCTAGAATGCCGTATTTAGGAGACACTTATTCGTAGCCTCCAGTTTTTGGCCCAGCGGGATATGAAAGGAGGCTGGATGCCGCACTGCTGGCACTGATGGCTGCGTGAGCGTGGCTGGAGTCAAACAGCGGCTTCAGCCGGGCGGGCAGCATCTGCAGCCTTCACACACTGGGATGTTTTCCCGTACGGTGTGTGGGTAGGTCTAGAGAGGGGCCGGGGGGGCTGTGCAGCAGGAGGGGGGTGCCACCGCGGGATCTTGGGCGAGGAGAGCAAATGTGCGGTAGAGGTGGGAGCTCTGCCGAGGCAGAGATGTTCGCTGGGGCGTGCAAAGCTGGACGGATCCAGCAGAGGAAAGGGGACCCCAAAGCGGTTCAGCAGGGAGAGCTGCAGGTGAGAGCCAGGTAGGAGTTAGGAGCTGTCGTTCCCTGCGGAGATGTCCGGGGCAGACCCCGGAGGAGGGCTGTGCCAGCAGCGCCAGGCGGCACGGAAAGCCTCTGCCAGCCAGAGGAAAGAGTCTCTTGGAGACCAGAACCCCCTTCATCGACACGCTCCCTCTGTCACACATAAAGGCAGCCGTAACCTGGTGGGGAGGAGGAGGAGGACATGAGCAAGCAAGGCGGCCAACTGCTGTGAGAGTCAATGGAGCCTGTTATCAAAGCGTGGATCTGCGGGAAGGGAGTCCCCGGTGCCTGCTGGTGCAGCCCAGGAGCTCGCCGGGGCCGTGGGGAGGGAGCTGCGACTCCGGCTGGGAAGAGCCCAGTTCATTAAAGTAGGTTCTGCAGGTGACTAAGAGAAAGGGGAGAAAAACCTCCTTGTAATCCCTCCGCCACAGCAGAAGGCTTTGCAGCAAGAGATCAGTGGTGCATTAATACCTCTAATTCCAGCTAAAACCCATTATTGCAACAGCCCGGCTGCAAAGCTTGACATTTCCCAGCCGGCAGATAGCATCTCCCATTACAGCAATGCAACACAAGCCGTTACGGGGCATTTCTACACCCGCCGGGGCCCCGGTCTGGGGATGGGCTCTGCAGCAGGGAGGGGCAGCCTGTGGCAGGGTGAACCCCTCCGGGGTGGGAGCACCCCGCAGATCTCAGCACTTCTCCCAGCTGAGAATCCCAGTGGTACTGGGATGCTCGGAGGTGTCAGTACCTCCTGCAGCCGGGAAGAGCAGAGGCACCCGCCCTCCCTGCAGCTCTCCAGTGCCCTGCTCTCGCAGCGGGGCCCGATTCTTCCTCCTCCTCCTTCAACCACGGGCCAAGATCAGGCGCTTTCCGCATTTCCATCCCCACGGTGGGCTCTGGGGCTGGAGGCTCACGCTGACGGGGTCCTGCTCTGACCTGGCTGTGCTACTCCAGGCTCTTTTTTAGACTCACAGGGCAGCCTCAGCAACTGAGATCCGCAGAGAGAGACTCGCTGCCAGCCCAGCGCTGCCTGTGTGCTGCTGTGCCGCCCTGCCAGGGCTTGGTTTGCAGGGGCAGCCCCTGCAGCGTCCCAGCGCAAGGGGTCCCAGCAGTGGCCAGCTCCTGCATGCGCATTTCCACAGGTCATATCAATTCCCTGAGACCCAGGAGCACTCGCTGCTTGGGGCTGCTGGGGAGGGGGCACAGATCACACCCCTCGGCCCTCTCCCCGGATCGCTGCCGGTGGTCCTGCCACGGATGACCAGCCACTGAGAACCTGCTTGCCCACCTTCCCCGGGCACGTGTGGCCTTGCAGCAGTAGGGACGGCCGCTCCCGCCTGGGGATGGCCGCGGGGAAGGAGAGGGAGACCACCAGCCCGGGCTGGGGGGTCCCAGCATGACCAGCATCCTCGCCATGAGGCCAGAGCTGCCGGGGGAAGCGCTGGCCAAGGGTGGAGGTGGCTGGGGGAGCCCTGCAGCGCGGCAGCTGGGGCGGCTGCTGATAGGGGACGAAATGCACGCAGGGGTCGGCCCAGAACCCCAGGGGAAGCCCCCGGCAAGCCCTGGCAGCATCACGCCTGAGGTAGCGGTGACGGGGGCACCCCGACCTCTGTGCCCACGGCCTCAAGAGAGAATCGCGCAGCGAGTGCGGCGTTGCTCGGTTTTATTGAACTCTTGGGCGGCCGCCCCCGGGCAGGGGGGTCTCGGCTGGTGCAGTTGGGGGGGCCGGGGCTGCCTGGGGGGGCCGAGACCCCCCACCCGTGCCTGTCCCTGCGTGAATCAACACTGACATCCAGTGACCGGCCAGCTCCACTGCAGGTTTCTGCTCCCCGCCATCGCTTAGCAAAAGAGCTCGCAATTAAAAAAAGAAAAAAGAGGCTTTTTGTTTTCCTGAAAACAGCCTGGGAAAGCTGTTCCTCAGCGAAACACTCGCGTTTTCTCCGGTCTTTCTAAACACAATGAACTAAAGCCGACGAGGAAGGGACGTGCATCACGGGAGGAGCTGCACCCAGACACCGCCCGAGCAGCCTCCGACACCCTGTCTCAGCACCAAGGTCTTGGCACCATGTGAATCCCCCCACACTCAACCTAGTCTCCCATCCCTGGGTTCAGGTGCCAGCCCTGGGCAGGGACAAGGCAGCTCTCCTGTCCCTGAAGCCGAGGTGGTCCTCGAGTAGCACAAGCCAGTTGTCAGGGCAGGGGTGCAGCACGAGGCTCTGCCCAATTTCCTTCTCCTGGGGACGGAGGAGCTGAACTCCCCTCCTCAGCCCAAAAACGCATCCCTGAGCCTGCTGGGCTGCCACCCTGAACCCGATGTCACTTGGGCGATTCCCTTTTGCAGTGCCTCTAATGCCGCCGCAGCCCTGGGACCCTCGCAGCATCCTTCGTGCAGCAAAGCAGCATCCTTCACGGCATGCTTCATGCAGCAGAGCAGAGGCTGAAGCTCGGGAGTAGTCTGGGTGCCTGTCTGAGAATGTAAGAGTGTAAAAAGTAAAAATATGAGTACAAAATAGCCTCCCTCCACCTCTCCTCTCGCCACGCTGTGAGCGGGCAGCCCTGCATGCCAGAGCCGCCCTCCCCAGGCTGAAGCACAGGGTGTTTGTGAGCCCCCGTGCGCCTGCTTTCATATGACGGGCAGCTTGGAGCTGATGGAGCAGGGCTTTCAGCATCCCCTGGTGACTCAAACATTTATCTGTGCTGGGAGCAGAGGAAAGCAAACACTTTATCTCATTATATTTTTCCTAGCAATATACATATTAGTAAATTGAAGACATCATTAACTTTTTATTTAGGGTATTTAAGGAAATACATCCATCTGTTCATCCCTGAGACAGACAGGGAGGGATGCCTGAAGCTTCAGGTGCATTTTTTTAACCATACAACTGGGCTCAGCACCCCCCAGACCCATCAGTTAACCCAGCCTGACCATGCTCAGCACAGCCTGAGCATCCGCTGCTCCAAAACAAATGTCCCACCATGAGGCCACCCTGTGCTGGGAGCACCCGGTGCCGGCGCGCGCCCGGGAGCAGCCACCGGCTCCCTGCCATGCCAAACCTCACAACAGCATTGATTTTAATCGGAGCAAAAATTGGAAGGTAATTAATCTCAAAATAAATCCAGTCCATCCAGGTCCCGGAAAGCAAGAACCATTCAGAAATCCCCCTGGCTTCTGAGGAAGAAGTATTTCCAGTGCTGGTAACCCTTAGTAGAAAATGTAATTCAGTGAATGAGCTTCTGCTGCTTCACGGCAAAGTCCAGCGGGGAACCACCACTGTCCTGAATCCAAATTATCCAGGGAGTGATGGTCAGACTTTAAACCCGTACTTCTTGCTCTTGGCATTTTCAAGTTTACCCCTTTTAAAGTCAGAAAACTTCCAAAATAAGAGGCTATGTAGGTTCTTGACAGGTAAGTATTGTTTCTGTTGTGCTGAAATCATTTCAAGAAGGAAATTGCACGGCAGTTTGTTAGGGGAGGCAGGGAAGGCAGCTGGTTAAGCAAGGAGGAGGAATGGAGGTGATGGGAGATGCGACCAGTGAGTGAGCAGCAGCCACTGATGGGGGAACCACCGGCACAGACTTCTGCCGCTCCTCTCCCTGCTCCTCCCTGGCATTGCTGGGCATTGCTTTGCAGCAGGGCACGCGGGCACGCTCACCCAGCGTGGCTCCCACGCTGCCCTGGGCATCCTGCCTGTGCTGGCATGCAAAGGCATTTTGATTTATAAAAAAGACTTAAACTGGCCCAAAGGCCAGCATTCAGCACTCACTGCTGGCTGTTTCTGTGTTTCATGTTGTAATTGTAAGAAGTATTATTATCTTTTTAAGTATGTTGTGAGTGTAAAATAATGCGGTCCCTGTAGCTGCTGTAATTGTGCCATGAAGAGGTAGCAGGTTTGCAGCTCTCTGGGAAGCTGAAGCCGGGTGACTGGGGTCTCCCCAAAGAGCCTGGCTCTGCCCGGGCATCCCCTGCCACCAGCATCTCTCCCGGGGACCCGTGGTCCCACGCGGCGTGCGCAGCACACGCGTCCCCCCACGGACGGGCAGGCAGAGCTGCCTGCAACCAGCCTTTGTTTCTGGATTGTTTTACCTCCTCATTTTGACCCTTCTCTGCTTTAAAAAACATGCTGGCTTGTCTTCTGGGAAACCCTGACCTTTGCCGTTTGAAGTGTGAAAACCTTTCTCTGCACGAACGCTGTCGGACCCAGGAGGAGGACCTGACAGCCTGGCAGTGGCACTAGCCACCGGGCACTGGCACCGTGTGTGGCATGGGGTGCTATCCCGGCAGGCGCGGGGCAGCCGGTGCCGGGGGCAGCCTGGCAGCAGGGCAGATAATCTCGTTGGTGATAGATCAGGTTTCTGCAGGGAGGCACAGACTGACTGCAGGGAGCCTGATTTTAAAATTCAGCAGATGATAACACTCTGCAAGACGTAAAACATGAATTGCATAACATCAAATGTATTTTCCACTGCTCCTGCTACTTTTAGGCAGCAGCAATATTAAAAAGCCTGCAGGAGGAAAGGCTGAGAGCGGCAGGGCAGGAGAGGAAGACCGAGGCTGGGGAGCAGGGACAAGTGGGATGGAGAAACCCAGGCTCCCAGCTGTACCTAACTGGGTCATACCCAGCCGGGCTGGCTTCACGGCGCTGGAGGGTAAGCCTCCCTGGAGAAAAAGCAACCTGATGGAGGAGGTGCAGCCGTCTCCAACCTTTAAAAACAAATTGGTGAAAAAAACCAAGCTGTGGCTCAGCTGTTTCCATGCTTTAAAGCCCCTCCGTGCAGCCCGTGGGTGGCATGCGGAGCGTGGCGAGGCGGTGGGGGGTTTGCAGCCGCGGCCCCGCACCCTTTCCCTCTGGGGACGCCTGTGGGGTCCCTGCAGCCCCGCACCGAGCTGTGCCCCGGCTCAGACCAGGGATCTCTTCTCTCGCTTCACGAAGACTGCGCAGAGCAGGAGGCGCTTGGCTCCGGTGGGGACAGCCGCAGGGATTTCTCTCCTCCCAGGCTCCTGCTGTAAGACAGAGCAACCCGACAGCCAGGAGGGCAGGGACCTGCTGCCCGCCTGCTCCCTGGGCCCTGCCCGCGGGAGGGCACCAGCCAAGGCATCGGTGTAGGCACCAGCCAAGGCGTAAGAAGACATAACGCTCCCTACCGTCAGAAGCAGCAATGGGTACATCTTGCTTTGGTCTTTTAACGTGCTAAGACGTCTCCACGCAGCTCCCCAGGGCGTGCAGAACGTGTGTGCATGCGTTATTCCCACGGGCAGGGCAGGCAGCGAGGGGCAGCCAAGTCCTCCGCAGCCAAGACCCAGCTGGAAGTGGCTGCCACCAGGAGCCTTTTATTACCTTTCCCTCAAGACGCAGCATCCGTTTTGTGGGCAGAACCGTGCATGAATGGTTGCCGGCAATTTGTGTGTTGTTACCTGCTCTGAGGCTTCGCTCCCACCCGCAGCCTGGCTCTTGCCTTCAGATGGGTCCCGTGGCCCCGGCTCATTGCTGTGGCTGGAAAACAGGCAGTGGCTGCCTGGACAAGGCAACAGATCTGCGCTTGTGCTCAGGAGGCTGCGTTCGCCTCTGCTCGGCCTCCTCTGCTTGCAGGAGGGCTCACGCCTGATGCCGCGTTATTTCCATGCTGTTTCTTTCAGTGCTGACTTTCCAGCAGCATTTGCCTGCGTGATTTGTGCGTTAGCCGGGCTGTTCCCCTGCTTTGGCTCAGACCTGCCGTCTGCAACTGAGAAGACATGGTAGCAAGCTTCCTTTCAAAAATTACTTGGAGAGCTGCTGCATCACAAATTGATCTAAAAGGATGCTGCCTGCACGGGTGTGCAAGGAGACCGTGCTGTGTACAGCTTCCCTGCTTTAAAATGCCGTTCGGATTAAGGCTTTGGGGGAGTTTTTGTGCTTTTATAACCTATGTTCCGAGAGGCGACCCTTAGAGCAGGAGGCCAGGCACACGCAGTGCATCACCCTGTCAGTAAAACAAAAGCAGCCCCTGCAGTGGTTTATTCACTGGTGCAGGCAGAGGCTGGGGCATTTGGAGAGAGGTTTTCGACCCCTTTTATTCCCATCCTCAAATACTTTCCCTGAAGGAGACAAAACACATTGTGCCTTTAGGGTGCTGGTGCCAGCAGAGGTGACAGGATGGGTCCGTGGGGTCCACAAGCACCCCCAAAGGTTGGACCCCCGAGGCCCCGAGCACCTTCCACGGTGCTGACTGCGATTTGGGGTGCCAGCACGCAGCACGAGGAGAGCAGGTACAGCCAAGCTCCTTGCTCTTGGAAGCACATGCAGAGACCACGTTGCCCCGTGCAGCCCAGGCACAGGGTGGGTTTGGGGGCTGAGCTATGCCTCCTTGTTCCTTTCTCTGCAACAAAACCCCACAGGCATATCCAAAACAAATAGTGAATCCAAACGTGGCTCCATGTTGCTGAAAGATTTTTATTGGAAGCTGAAAAAATGTGGTTTATCATGACCACACAACGGAAATAGCCTGAGCCGGCTTTCTGTTCAGGGCTGTGCAGTGCCCCGAGGCAGGGCAGCCAGGCAGCTCTTCCCTGCCCCTTTCCCCCTCTCCGGCAGTCCTGCCTGCCCCATGGTGCTGGCGATCCTGGCAGCTGGGAGCAGCGTCCTGCAGCTCCCCCCTCCCTCCTGACCGACCCGCAGCCAGGTTGGACTGGGGCTGTCGCAGGAAAGGTCACAAATATACAGCTTTTTTCGAAGGGCAGCCAAGCTGATGTTTCCCATCTGCAGGAAACTCAATAGTCCGGTTGTGTTTTGCTTGAGGCCAACCCCCGCCAAGGGTGCTGGTGCTCTCCCAGATTGGGCAGGAGGGGTCCCACAACTCCTTACCCACCTCCCTGGGCACCAGTGGGCTTATTTGGTCCAACAGCAGCGACCCAGGCAGAGAGTTTCCTTTTCCACTTATTTTTCCCCTTTCTTCCCTTTTCCAGGCGCTACTGGAGGAGGCTGCTCGGCAACACTCGTGTCCCCCCCCACGCTCTGCTCACCCACACTAAAGAGCTGCAATTGCTCCCACAGGCGGAAGAGCAGATCAGGCTGTTGCCCAGGCTTCTTCATGAACTTTAAATTGGTTTTGGCTTCAGGAGGCGTTTTCTTCTGCGTTTGAGTGTTATGCTTTCCTGCAGACAGCAGCCCCTCTATTTCCAGGTTGGAAGGCTGCACTTTCTTCTCCCTGGCTGGTGGAAGTCTCTTCCCTTGGCTCATGCATTGGCAGCAGTTGTAGGATCATAGTATCATAGAAAGGTTTGGGTTGGAAGGGACCTCTATAGGTCATCTAGTTCAACCCCCTGCCATGAGCAGGGACATCTTCAGCTGGATCAGGTTGCTCAGAGCCCCGTCCAACCTGACCTTGAACATTTCCAGGGACGGGGCATCTACCACCTCTCTGGGCAACCTGTGCCAGGGTTTCACCACCCTCGTCATAAAACATTCCTTCCTTATATCTAGCCTGAATCTCCCCTCTTCTAGTTTAAAATCGTTGCCCCTTGTCCTATCGCTACAGGCCCTGCTAAAAAGTCTGTCTCCATCTTTCTTCTAATCCCCCTTTAAGTACTGAGAGGCCGCAAGAAGGTCTCCTTGCAGCCTTCTCTTCTCCAGGCTGAACAACCCCAACTCCCTCAGCCTAGACGAGATGTTTCTGCTCGTCCCTGCTCTGCTCACACCCTCGAGAGCCCTGGGAATCAACCTGTCCCATGGAGTCCCACTGGGACACCTGCTCATGGGCAGCTTCTTCCCCACCGCTGGCGCATTCCTTGGCAGTCTTCTGCTGATGGCAAGGAGAGCGCGATGCAGCCCTTTGGAGACGGGGACAGGGATTTAGTAGGAGTTCCAACTCTTTCATCACGGTCCCCTTGCTGCCTGCAGTAGTAGTGCAGTTGATAGGTACAGACTATTGCATTTAGTTTAGCGTACACAGGAACCTTAAAATATACCTATCAATAATGCAGAATGTGATCTCTTCACCCTGCATTGTTCAACAAGCGTGGAGAGATTCTGCAAGGCAAATCCAGGTCCACATCAGAATGAACTACCCGCTGCATCCTAGCATTTATCATGGGCTGAGCAACTGCTCCGCAGCCTGGAGGTTTTAGGACTAAAATACGTACCCAAATTTGCAGCTCAAAGCTATTGGTATTTGAATTTCATCTCCAATTAAATAAAGCACTCAAGCGTGCACTCAGCTCTAACTCTCAAGTAACATCACTGAAAGCACTACAATTTTTCTATTTCAAAAGGCACAGGACTTGAATTTCTAATAGCACGACCGAAGAACACAACCTGCTGCATGCCTCTGCGAGAGGGGGAAAAAAGCAGTGGTTTTTCTCTCCTCTAGAGAACCAAAGGGCAAAGGCTATTTCCCTTCTAGTTAAATGCCATTCTACCTATTCTGCAAAACTAAGTTTTGAAACTGAAGCACTTTCCTTTTCCCCTCCACCTTCCCCAGCCCTTGCTGTCCCTTCGGTCACCAGCTGTAATGCAGCTTCACCCCAGAGCGTGTCAGCTCCGGAGGGGAGGCAGCGAGAGAGCCTGCCTCTTCCCGCACAGCTGCCGCGATAGCCGGCAGGGTCACACCGCACCAGACCAAGGAGTTAAATTGCCAGGGTTTCACCGTCAGCTGGCACAGTGTGCCTCATGAAGGGTTACCTGTACTTGCACAGGTCATCGGCATGAGCTAGGGAATTATAGTGTAAACACGGCAAGTTAGTTGAAATGGCAATTTATAATAAAATAAGAAAATACCAAGAACAGTGTGGTGTGAGACCGTCCTATCAGAGCAATCTATGGAAATAAAAATGGCATCTGGGTGCTTTGCCCACAGGTGCTGGAACAGCCTGGGTGAAGGACGGGCGGTGCAAGGGACGCAGTGCTGCACCGGGCTCCTGCTTGGCCACCATTAGCCTTCCCAAGGACACCACCACGAGAACAGGTATTTATGTGACTCCTCAAGCTAAGAAAAAGTGTTTCCCTTTGGGAGGAAGAATAACAGAAGTTATGCTACATGGTTAACTTGGTCTGGCATAATGCATGCATTGGACTAGCCCTGTTCCTGCTCCGCACCTCCCTCCGGCCCCTCAGCTGCCGATGGGACCGGCACTGGCATAGAATCATGGAATCATTAAGGTTGGAAAAGACCGCTAAGATCATCAGGTCCAACCGTCAACCCAACACCACCATGACTCCTAAACCAGGCCCTGAAGCGCCACATCTCCATGTTTTTTGAACACCTCCAGGGATGGGGACTCCACCACCTATCTGGGCATTTTTTTTGTTGTTTTTTTTTTTGAAAATTAATCAAGATATTTAATACAGCACAATCCATAGTAGTTTCTTAATTAAAATAATTGTGTGCATGTATCTGAATGGGTTATCAATTATCACAAAAAAGCAATAATCATCATAGTGCTATGTAGAAAAATATACAACCAAAGTTTAAATCTTCCCTACTTCCAAGATAGCATTTGTCAATTGCGAATCATTGTCACCAATTAAAATGGGAATAGTGACTACATTGTCGCAGGGACAAGCACCAGGCTGGCCACACATCAGTTGAGGGAAAGAAATATAACTTGCAAAGAACTAAAAACCTAAAGCATTCTTGCACCTAAACACAATAAGAAGCCGATGGTGGCTTACGACTTTTCCTGTTTTTTAAATGCCTTACAAGACTTCTAGACACACTAAAACTGACTTAAAATTACAGAGTGTTTTTCAGCTTATTTCAATTCAGTATGGCCCAAACTTTTGAAGATGAAGACCCAGCAGTGGCAGTAGCTCAGTCCAAAAGCTGAATGTTTGATTTTGCAAACACCTTTTCACAGAAATTCAACCGTTTAAACTGCAGGCAACTCCCCCTGCTCCCCTTTCTTTCCTTTGTGCAGACCATGCTATGCGGAAAACAGCAATGCAGTTCCCACTGCTTTGGATTAAAATTAAAGATAAAGACATTTTGCTTATGCTTTCTCCTCAACACAACACACTTGCACCCAGACTAGGTAATCAAAGTCTTTTTCCAGCCAGTTACTGCTGTGGTTGCATGGTTCCTGTCCATGCTTCCAGCTCTTTCATGTCATCATCCTCTTCTTCCTCTTTCTTCTTGGCTGGCTTTGATGGTATTGTCACCGTCACCGCGGAGCCGCCCAGAGTGGCAGAGGGGACAGACCCGGCGAGAAGCTGGGGCCGAAAAGGGCCCAAATCTGAGGGTCTGGGCAGGTGGGAGCGGCTTTCCCCCGGGCAGCAGCTGCTGGAGCTTGCGTGCCCACCACAGGCAGGCTGCCTGCGCTGCCTGCAGCGCGCTGGTGGGTGGGCAGAGACGGGAGGCAGCTCTGAGGCAGGGCTGCCGTTACCCCTAAGTGCCTCCTCCCGAACTGGGCAGTGCATGGGGGGACGAACCGTGAGGAGCAAGGGCTCCACGGGTGGGGGAAGGCAGCGGCCGACGGGAGGACGAGCTCGGGGCGGTCACAGCACAAGGGGTTGGGCTGAGCTCTTTTGACCACAGCCTGTCCCCGAGGCCCTTTCGGCAGCCCATGGGGTATGGCAAGCATTTCTGCTCCTTGGCTTGGCCACGCCATAGGAAACTCCACAGTGCTGCCCTTTCCCCGACTCTCGCCTCACGCAGGCACGGCTCTCGGGGGTGAATTCGGGCCGTTTGCCATTTGCTGAAGGGACGTGTTTTTCTCAGTGGCTGCATGATGGAAACACCAAACCAGTTTGGATAGATGGTCATTACAGTACAGTTGAAAGGAGAGTAACTCATTGCCGTGTTGCTTATTTTTAAGATGACAATGAAATTGTCAGAGGAAGATTTGTATTTTCAAGTATATTAGGTAATGAAATTATTTCGGTTTTGCCAATATCCTATTTTTTTGCAGCTGATACGTTAATGTTTGGAAACACTGTAATCTGTCCGTGGAAGACGAACGCATGCTTCCAGCTCACACACAAGCTGAGGACTGTGTGATACAGTTTCCAAATCTTTTTCTCACTTGCCAAAGGCATTTCAGAATTACAAAAATGCTGGGAAATATTTGGGTATGGGGTCTGCAGTTTGTGCAGCTGGCAAGTTCTCTAGCTATTAAAAACTACTTTGCAGGGTCATTAAGACATCATCGTTGCAATTTTTAATTCTGACAAAGTTCAAGACGATGGAAAGACACTTTAAATGACTGGATACATCTCATTTTACAGTGCAATAATCGTTTTTATGCCAAGTCTTAAAATCGCAGTACTCTGATCCTGTACGTGCTGGAGCTTGTGAAAGTGGATTAATAGTAAATTAAAGCAATTTCTGGGTAAAAAAAGAGATTTGGTCATAAACTGCCTTCAAAAAGTTGGGGGAGAAGGGGCCAGCAGCCATAGCAGCGTGGCGGGGGCGGAGGTGGGAGCAGCCCTGGGAAGAGCTGCAGCACACGGAACTCCGGGACCGGCCATCAGACGACTCTTGACCCACACGACGTCCTTCCCCGGCTGGGAGGAGAGGTGTGGAAACGCGGCCAGTCGTACCGCATCAAGAAAAACCTTTTGCACCTCTGTGCAGGAGGGCTCGGGCTTTGAGAGTGGGCAGGAGGGAATTGCAAGTCACGCCCGTGTGATGGAGGTTTGAAGAGAGGGCTCGGGGGTTGTTGTGCCCAGGGAATCGTCAAAACGGCAAGAAACGGGTGCGAGAGGAGGCTGGGTGCTCATCCCAGCCGTGCCTGTTCTCTGGGCGGGAGCGGTTGTAGCCCTGGCACTACCGGCGTGCTGATCCAGCCTGGTCTCAGGTTTGTGCCTTCTCTGGAGACCCATCTCCACACCCGACACGGACCGGAGCAACCCGATGTAACCTCGGTCTCTCCTCCTCTGAGTGTCTGTGGCCGCAGGGCTGGAGCCGGTCGCCTTCAGAGGTCCCCTAAATGACCTAAAGGATTTTCAAATAATTTGTTCTTTCTGTTTAAAGAGTTTTCAGTCTATGCTGAAGCTCTTTGGTTTTGGTTTACCTTATGTACAATTAGAAACAAACTCCTAAATTTTCCATTTGCAGCAATATTTTGAGACGTATATTCTTTATTGTTAGTTGAATAATGCATGAAAATATTAATCGCTCAAGAAAATTTGACTTGTAACTTACAAGGTTAACAATTTTTTCCCTTGATTTCAAAGCAGGTAGGTTATGGGCAAGAAATAAATACTTTTTAAATACATCTTCTTTATTCTATTTTAAAAAAAATCTGAGCTTTCACAAAATGTGTGATATTTTTTTTATGTGTATGACTTTTAGAAACAATTGTCATTATTGTTCTGCACTTGCAGATTATTACAGTTTAATAACCAGATCAAGTGATTACAATTATTTCCATATTCCCCAAGAAATTCCTCGTGGAGTCTGGACTCAGCCGGCAGTCGTCCCCAGACAGAGCTGGGGAAGGGCCCCGTAGGTGTTGTTCACTACAGGCTGAAATGTGCTGGGTTTTTTGTTTTACCTAGTTACCCTTGTTCTGGCTTGGGAAAATCACAACAGCTGACCTTTTCCGTGCCTGTGCCCCGTCTCAAACACGCCGGTAAACTGCTGGAGCCGAGTGTCTGCCCTGCTGCTCACAGCAGCTTCTTTTGGAGAGCTGACTTGCACGGGTGGGTGGCCGGCACCCACATCTGCCCTTGCTGCAGGGGGCAAGTGAACGAGGAGCGGGATGGGGTCCGGGAGCGGAGTACAGAAACATGACGGGTTTTTGTTTTGTTGGTTGCTTTTGGTCTGTAACTACAGGGATGACCTTACCCAGGGAGGAGACCACGTACTGGTACTAAGTAGCAGAAGGTAAATGCACGGTGAATTCGGTACAGTCACTTGGACTCCCTCAGTTCATCTGCAACTTTAAAATAACTGATGGAAGTGTGCGTGCACTGTGGCTGGTAATAAAGAGTTTGGGTTTTTTTCCAGACTGGAGATTTAGTAGCAACGAAAATTACCATTGGAGAAGTTTCACGGAATGCTAATGCAGTTTACTTTGCCTGTCATGCCTCCCAGTTATCACTTCTCGCCTGCTAACGCTGGCTGTTCAGGTAAATCTGGGTACCAGGTGCCGAGGTGCAGGAAACGCCGGGCTGCCTGATCCACCTAGAGCAACGTGCACAGTACAGCTGCCTAGATGGCCAAAGAGGGAACGGGGATGATCAAAGTGATGTTTTCCAAGGAATATAGGAGTTGTATTAAACCTTTATAGACTGAGAAATAGGAAACTAGTTCTGCTGGATCCGAGTGTCAGGCACCTGCCTTTTTCCTTGGAGCAGAGTAGCCATAAAGCAGCGTTGAACTGGCTGGTGGAACCCAAAGCTGTCCTTGGGATAGCTCAGGAGCTTCTTGCCTTGCGCTTGCTGCGTGAGTTGGTCACCTCAGGGAAGCAGACAGGTCTCTGTGAGAGCTGGGTTCAGGGAAGACCTGTCTGTGTGGGGGCAGGTGCCTGCCAGCCACCTTTTCCATCAGCAGATGCCTGCGTTGGATGTTTGTGTCCATATGACTCCCTATTTTCAGGTATATTTGTTGGAAGGTGAAAAGCACTATACTGCAGCTTCCCAAATCGAGGCTGACTGGATGCACCCATGGTGGGCTCAGAAATGTCAATTTTTTTTAAATAAAGCAACAGAATTTTAGATTTTTTTGCCATCTCTAGTTAATATTAGACAGCTAAAAACCCCTCAATTATGCTCCTCTTCCCATTATCTTCCCAGCCATTCCTAAAATGAAGGTCTGTGTATTAGGTATACTTGGGACCCAAAGAACAAGGAGGACTACAGTAGTTGTGTATTGTACTGCCTAGCGCTGTTTTAGGTCAAATGCTATGCAAGGTGTTTGCACTTTTCTGCCACAACCTTTTTTTAAAAATGGGTAACATTATGCTAAAATAAACTGGAAAAAATCCTTTCCTGCCCTGTCTATCTGTAAAATGAGTTTTGAAGTACCTGCTACATCAATGTGTAATAGCAACCTTTAAACTTAGGGAAAGCTAAAATTAAGTCCCTGATGGGTATTACCTGAATGTCTCTTATTAATGTAGTAAATCTTCCCTCCCCTGCCTCCCCCCCCACCCCCCAAGAAAATCACGTGAGTATTTTCCTTTTGTGCCAGCTTCAGCACGACCAAGACAATAAAAGGCAGTGTTTTCTAGCTGAAGTTCACAGATTACATGATTACACATGTTTTATGGACAGTATTGTTGAGTACTTGTGGGTGCCAGTGGTGAATGGCATCTCCTACAGCAGCGACCAGAAGTTGAATTCAGGCCTTGGGCAAGTACCCGAGTTCAGCACACTAATCCCTGCTCTCAACTATGTAAAAAAACCTAACCGTTTCTGTCTGTATTTAGATGAAGCCAGCAAAAAAATAATTTCACCGCACAATTGCCAAGTCTTAAATTTCCATTTCACTGACGGGGAGAGAGGGGCGGCACCTGTTACTTCATGTAAATCACCACCCAAAGAGAAACCACCACCTAATATATAGTTGTGAAGAGCTGTCTAACAGTAAAGTAAAATTATTTAGCTGCAAACCCCTTTGGTCCTGAACAGCTCCTGTTTCTGCAGAGTCACTCAGCGATGCCGGGTCTTCACTAGGAGAGAACAGTTTGTACGGGAGCTTTCTAGAGCGTGCTCTTCTGCCAAGGAAAGCAGGAACAAGCGGGTTTGTGTTCCTTCCATGGTTACTGATTCATCAGGGAGATGACAGTTACGGCTACGTGGACAGATGGAAAATAGCAAGCCACGTACTAAAATCCTCTTCCATGGGAGCTTCTAATACCAATGAGGCAAAGAGCCTGTAACGTGGTTATTGGGGCCAGGGTCTTCCAGCCAGCTCCACCCGCCCCAAGATGGGTAAGCATCCTCTGGCTTCGCTGTCCCCTAGTTCTAGTTGTTGCCCTGCAGGGCTGAGGTATCACCGCTTTCGAATAACAACTCACAAAGATGTTACTGCGTTAGAAGAGAAGGCTAAAGCTACGGCATATTTATATTCACCATCCAACGGAAGTGTAAAAATGACTTTTTCCCCAGGTTTATTTACTAAACTGTTTCACATTCGATGAAATAGTTACAACAATACTTACAGAGCATTATCACAAGAGCAAACACATTGAGAACACTAGTAAAGACCGAGAATGCAGGTTACAGTTATTTTCCTGCTGAACTCAAATGCCACTTCTGTAAACAATAACAAAACCAGAACATTGCTGCTAAAAAAGATGTACACATAAAAACACTCTACGTACACAAAACTACATATATCATTTTATACTCCCAAGCAAAGCACTCTGGTCAAGTCCGAGTACAGTTTGGTATTCTCTGTACAATTATTAAATCCTGCTAAAAATTATAGCTATCCTTGGGTTTAAAATACAGCACAGCATAAGGCAAAAAAATCGGAATTATCATCCAGTTCTTTGTGTTTCAGTTAAATATCAAGAATTTAAGGCAAGTTTGGACATTTTGCATTGTTTCATACAGTGAATGGGGACTTACAGATGGCAAATTCACAAAAGTAACACGCTGCCTCCCAGAAACAGTTAGCCATTTGTAATGCATACTGGACACATTTGCCCCTCTAGAAATTCCAACTAGACTTTCTGAAAGAAAAGCATCCCTAGCAGGAGGGGAGACTGTCAAGAAGCTTACAGATGGATATCTGAAAAAAAAGCAGAAATTCAGGAACTGTATGTACACATATAAACTCATACCCATTTTAAAGTGCTTTACAGATAATTTTGAGTGATTAAGTAATAGAACTGGATGATAATTTAGAGTTGTATGACATCTTATTTGAAGGTCCTTAATTTTTAAACTGCAAGACAGACATTACAATGAGAGTATTGTTCTTTAAATGCAGATTTAAACTGACTGTTGTGTCTGATCTTCCCATAACCAAGCACTTCAGTGAACAGGACAACAAGCACCCAGAACAGAAAATGAAGTTGGCATGACTGTAAGTGACACTATCCCTAGGTTGATACACTGTTCGATCCCTTTCTAGCTAAAGAGTTCATCTAATAAACAGCAGTGTATTAGGCATTTTTCCCATTCTTCATACAAAGCCTGCATACTAAAAAAAATTGTTTATGCTGCTGTCTTAAATTTAGCAACACCACATTACACAATACGGGGTCAATCTCTATGACCTAATTTAACATTGCCACTGCCTAGGTAAAACATTGTGCAATTCTAAGTGCTTTGACTTCCATAAACGAAAGATGTCTACATAAACATTGAATAACCATCAGTACCACCCTGACCTATGCATTTGTCATTCTGATGAAGTCAGAACGATTCCTATACCTTGCACCACTTTCTACTAACCGAAAACAGTGTTTACTAATACTTCCGATCAGAACATGTATATGAGCATCTTCATTCACGGAATCCTATTGCAGTACCTAAAAGGTATAGTATATACTGAACTGCGCGGAAAGCCTTCTGTCAATAAAAGGCATTAACTTCTCTTAAGTAAGGAATTTTTCTTTTTTTAACATTAGTTTGTTAAGCATCTTTATCTCCGGTGTATATTGGAAAATATGATAATCAACGGCATCTCTGTGAAACAGACTGAAAAGTAAAACAGCACATGGAAACATTCAGCTAGTGCATTTACCCAAACAAAATGAGAAGGCAATCTACGCAACGGGCTGAAACATCTCCCTTGATCCCCAGCCCCAAACCTGCTCCCCTTCCTTCTCCTCCCCACACACAAACATGCAACATGCAACCATGTAGCTACTTGTGTCCTATCAACAGATTCACTGGAATAATTAAATTATGCTATTATTGCTATATAACTAGAATCCTTAGTGGGTCAAATAAACTGCATTGAAAATGCTGAAATTATTAATTTTATTTGCTTTTAAAGTCCTGCTTAATTCTACCAAATTTGAAGAATACGTGCAGGATTTTATAATCTGTGCAAACACCTGTTATCTATGAATAATGTTTCATGGTGAAAACACCCTCGTCTCCTTGACTGTTTAAAATCTGAACGTTAGCGTATGGAAGAACAAGGAACACCACTGTTTGCCTGGCTGCAATTAGCTCTGCAGGAACTTAGAATAAATCAAGTACACTCAAAACCCTCCACTTAGCATACTTATAAAGAAATGGCTTTTAAAGCAACTATTTCATATATTATTGCACCTTCAAAAATAATACTATATGGGCTTGAAAAAACAAGGGGAAACAAACATTAATTTAACATGTTAAAACAAGGGGAAAATAACTCTGGAGGCAGAAAAATTCTTCAGTACCAGGCCTGGCAATACACATACAGACATCAAAACAGAAATTCAAGATAACCATGATTCCTAGTTAAAACCTGAAGACAAACCAAAACATTCTAAGTTAGCTAAAATTCATATTTATTCAGTCACCTATTTTAAATAAGGGTTATAACCCATAGCATCGCTTTCTATTTATCTGCCCAAATTTTCACTAAGTTTAGGGCTATCACAAAGTTACATCTCTTGAGATTCTGGTTCATCACAGGAACGGACCTTCAGTACTCCATTACACAGGGGACACACTTGGGATGAGCAACTATGCCCTGTGCCTTTCATTCATTGCAACTCGTGTTAAAGGCAAGACTGTCTGAAGAACCCGAGATGGGATCTCGCTATTCACTCCCTATTTATGTATTTGTGAGAATAGGAACAATAAACGTAGATGTTCTGGGGGGAAAAAAAAAGTAACAAAGGTAGAGCTCATTGTTATTCTTGACAGTTTTCATAGGCACAAATGTATCAAGCAAATAAACAAACACACTAGAACAATCAAAACAATCATGCTTTATGCATACTGCACTAAAATCAGTAACAGCCTTATCGTTAAGTCCTACATTTAGCACCATTTTTGTATCTGAACACTCTGAGAAAGCAATCATACATTCTTTTAAAAAAGGAAGTTATACGGAATATGGACACAAGTGCGCTTGGGAGAAGGACGGGACGGACTCATTTTTGAGTATTTATTTTATATCATGCTATGAACGCTGCTGTGGCATCTTCCGATGCATGACTGTTGTAATTTTTCCTTGCGTTACAATTGAAAACACGCAGCAGACTCGCAAGATTAAGTCATTTAATCTAGCACTCATTTACCCACAAAAAGAAACTATAAGGGGAAGTTAAAAATGTGATTTCTCTTCAGCAGATCCAAAAATTTCGTTAGTAGGCAATAAATTTGCCTCATAAATGTCTTTAAGTAGTTACTAATTACCATCCCAGCCCTCCTACCAGTAAGCGGGTAACAAAGGAGAGTGTACAGGCAACATACTATGGCATTTGTTATTTACAGACCTTGAGATACAGAAACAAGGCAGCCCTTTAGTTACTGTTCATAAAAAAAATTATGAAGCACTGGCGTTTTCTTAATATGAAGACACAACCAGACAACTATCAGCGAACTGTCCAGTCACACAACACATCCACACATCTCTCACCCCAAGCACAGTAAACTTCATATTTCATAGTAGGCAGGAGGAAGAGAGAAAAGCTCTAGAAAGTGAAAGGGTTAGATATACAGTAAGTTTCCTAATCATATCCCAGGCATGTACAGTACTCTCTAAAATTCACTGCCATTAACAGGATGCTATCTAAACCCAGCTGGTAATAAGCTTTTCATTCCTCCTGCCTGTGTCACTAAGGTAACAAAGGCCAACAACCGGAAGAAAACAAATCCTTCCTCATTTCAATCCCAACTTCACCATGTTCCTCCAACTTTTCCACCTTCAGAAAACGCAGCTTATGGCCTCCACCAGCAGGGTTTATTTTCAAGCAGATTAAGCTCCACCTTTGTGTCAGGTCCGTAAAGTCCTGCTTTTCATCAAAGTGCAGTCAAACCAAAATTGCATCGACAGTACATCATCCCAGCAGAGTCCAGCCAGGTATCTGAGATGGGATCGTATTTCTGTACAGTGTTCAGATAGGATGACCCTGAATGACCTCCAACTACATAAAGGTAGTTATCAATTACAGCTGCACCAACTCCTGTTGGAAAGAAAAAAAAAAAAAAGATTGCATGATCACCAAGTGTGGACATAAGTAGTATTTCTGTTCTTAACTGGAACCCCCCCACCCCCCCCCCCCNATGAAGAGTCTCTCTCTGTTCAGGTCTTACACTCCTTTTTTTACTGTTCTCACGCCCTTTCCTACAACAAAGCAATGCTCTCCTGTCCCAACACTCCTTGTCAGGGAGAGAGAAGAGAGGATGCACCACTGAGTCTCAAAGTAAAATAAAATACAATAGAACAGTAACGACAGAACTGCTGAAGCTTACTCAAAAATCAATGAAAAAAATCGAAGGTAGAGTAAAAATATTACTTCGTATTATTTTTGTTACAGCTCAGTATTAATAAACTGGATTGTAATTAAAAATATAGAACTGAATACTCATTCTTTCACAGAGCTGATGAAGCGATCTTCATTCATAGATGAAGTGCAATGCTCTGTAGACAAGAAGCTGCAATAAAGTTGCAATGACTATTACGTCAAACAGCAGTTTATGTTTGAAAGGACATCCGGGTTAACCGCTGAGAGTTTTGTATGTCCCTACCTGTTCTGGGTTCCTTCATGGGTCGACACACAGTCCACTGATTTTGATGAGGATCGTATCTCTCAATGCTCGATAAGTGAGACACACCATTGTGTCCACCTACTACAAAAATGAAGCCCAGCATGACACCGACACCAAAGTTTATTCGCTTATCAGCCATTGAAGCGACCGTCTCCCACGAGTTTTTACTTGGATCGTAACGCTCCATGCTGCAAATACAAACAAACAACTTGTGAGCCTTGGATTTTAGTGACATTTGAATTTCACTCCACAAGAAATCTGCATTTGTCAGAGGTACATCTAGTTCTGCCACCCAATATTACCACAGACAGGAACAATGCAACACAAAGAAAGAGTGCTTGAGCTGATGGAAAATTCTGCAGCGTGGTTGCTTTGTACTACCCAATGGTAGTACATTGCCAGTGTTATCACCTCAGAAGCGTCATTCACATCCTACCTGTGCTGTCCTTTGACAACACAAAGCAGCTGGAGGTCTCAAAAGAGCGTTGCTAAAAAGCAGTTTTAACAGATTTCACCCTGACACAGCGACTGCAGTTCAGTCGCTTCTCCGCTGTCCTCATGCTACTGCCCCGGATCTTCAGGTTACACACTGAAACAAAGTGAGATTTTTCAAAGCTGGCCTCAGAACTCAAAGCTCTTTCAAGGATGACTGCTGCTATTTATAAAAAAAGCAACTCATGAAAAACTGAATACAATGCAGATCTGAAGTGTAACTATTTGGGTAACACATCAAATCAAAAACTTCCTTGAGGCTTGCCTGAAAATAACAGACAGGGAGGAAAAACAATGTGGAAAGCACATCCCTCAGGAAAAGCATTAAAGAGGTTGCTGATCAAAAAACTAAGGACAGAAGAGGCCTTCAGGATAAAATGAAAATGAGCTCTCATCATCGTTATTGGTTTTTTTTAATCACTGAAGCTGTACAGATGGTCAGAGTCATTAATGCACTCATGGCACATAGCCATTCCCTGTCCAAAATGTAGCTGCAGTAGCATGAGGGGGGCAGAAAAGAGGGGAAGAGGAAATCAGCAGCACTACAGAGTTGGAGAAAAGGTGCTTAATTACACAGCAGTCAGCCTTCCCTTAACGCTAGAGCTTGCATGAGCCTAGCGACTGTATGGCACGGCATACTGCTCACACCTTTGAATAATCAATAAAACCAAAATTATTCAATAAAAAGTAAATTAAATTTAAAAAGGCAAATAATGAAATATCAGATTCTAATAAGTCTACCAAAGCTGCTGGCAATTCCTGCCTGAGTGCAGAAGAGAGATGGGGCACAAGGGGCGAGGCTACTGCAGAATTTTAATGTTGTTAAGAGCTTTCCCTTTAAAGGTACCAGCTTGATAAAGATATTTCCTATTACTCCAGTGACAAGTCTGACACTTCCTGAAAGGAGGTTACCGAGTTTACCATTCAAAGGCCTGTGTGCACGCTGAGCACTCAACTTTTGGGAACCACTTCTGACAAGAGCAAGGGCTTGATTATCTTCCTTTTTTTATGGTCTGTGTAACAAGGTTGCAGTAGAGCTAGCACCCAGAGGTCCCACAGTAACTCCTGGCACGCCTGATCTACTCTGCTACTGACTTTGCTTTGTTTAATCTACTACTAAAGCCGATAGTTCTGTATGGTACAAAGATGGTACGGAGCTAGGAGTGACCACACAGGACAACAGTGCAGCTTAATCATTCCGGGTCAAATTCCTATGCGAAGAAATCCTAGAGTCAACAGAAAACTTTTAGAGATGGCTTGCTTGTCTATTAAGTATTTCAAATGCTATTACAGTTGATAATTTAAAATATAAGAAATTAGAATAATGTCACATTAATCATAGAATCATTTAGGCTGGAAAAGACTCAAGACCATAGAGTACAACCATCAACCCAACACTGCCAAGCCCACCACTAAACCATGTCCCTAAGCACCGCATCTACATGTCTTTTAAATACCCCCAGGGATGGTGACTCAACCACTTCCCTGGGCAGCCTCTTCCAGTGCTTTGGTGAAGAAATTGTTCCTAATATCCAATCTAAACCTCCCCTGGCACAACTCGAGGCCATTTCCTCTCGTCCTATCGCTTGTTACTTGGGAGAAGAGACTGACCCCCACCTCGCTACAACCCCCTTTCGGGGAGTTGTAGAGAGCGATAAGGTCTCCCCTCAGCCTCCTCTTCTCCGAACTAAACAACCCCAGTTCCCTCAGCAGCTCCTCATAAGACTTGTTCTCCAGACCCTTCACCAGCTTCGTTGCCCTTCTCTGGACACGCTCCAGCACCTCAGTGTCCTTCTTGTACTGAGGGGCCCAAAACTGAACACAGTACTCGAGGTGTGGCCTCACCAGTGCCGAGTACAGGGGCATGATCACTTCCCTACTCCTGCTGGTCACACTATTCCTGATACCAGCCAGGATGCTGTTGGCCTTCTTGGCCACCTGGGCACACTGCTGGCTCATGTTCAGCCGGCTGTCGACCAGCACCCCCAGGTCCTTTTCCGCCGGGCTTTCCAGCCACTCTTCCCTGAGTTGCCTGCCCCTTCTTTCAAAGGTCATAAACTCTCTTTTTTTTCCCCGAGTTCCAGCCAAAGCTCTCTGTTCAGCCAGGCCGGTCTTCCCCAATGGCTCATCTTGTGGCACATGGGGATGGCCTGCTCCTGTGCCTTGAAGATTTCCTTCTTGAAGGATGTCCAGCCTTCCTGGACTCCTTGCCCTTCAGGACTGCCTCCCAACAGGCCAAAGTCTGCCCTCTGGAAGTCCTAGGTAGCAGTTCTGCTAACCACCCTCCTTACTTCTCTGAGAATCGAAAACCCTTATCATTTCATGATCGCTGTGCCCAAGATGGCCTCCAGCCACCACATCACTTGCAAGTCCCTCTCTGCTCACAAACAACAGGTCCAGCGGGGCACCTTCCCTAGTTGGCTCCCTCACCAGCTGCGTCAGGAAGCTATCTTCTACACACTCCAGGAACCTCCTAGACTGTTTCCTCTCTGCTGTATTGTATTTCCAGCAGACATCTGGTAAGTTGAAGTCCCCCAGGAGAACAAGGGCTAGTGATCGTGAGACCTCTTCCAACTGCTTATAGAATATTTCGTCTGCCTCTTCATTGTGGTTGGGTGGTCTATAACAGACTCCCACCACGATATCTGCCTTGTTGACCGGATTCTTACCCGTCAACACTCAACCCTATCATCACCATCACGAAGCTCTAGACAGTCCAAACACTCCCTAATGTACAGGGTTACCTACCCCACCGCATCTCCTTCCTTGTCTATCCCTTCTGAAGAGTCTATAGCCATCCATTGCAGCACTCCAGTTGGGCGAGTCATGCCACCGTGCTTCCGTGATGGCAACTATATCATAGTTTTCCTGCTGCACGATGGCTTCCAGCTCCTCCTGTCTGTTGCCCATGCTGCGTGCATTGGTGTAGATCAACTTCAGTTGGGCTATTGATCCTGCCACCTTTTTCGGGGGAGAAGCCTTAATTCCTACATGACCATTCTCAGGTGCTTCCATGCTTTCTAACATATCCATAACCCTTGCGTCTTTGCTGCTGCCTGGATCTCCATCCCTGGCCTCCAATGAGACAGCAGACCGAAGGACCTCACTAGCACACTGTCCCTCAAACATTGGCGTGCTGCCCCCAGGCTTATCTCTAGCGAGCAATTAAGTTTCATAAAACTGAAGTCACAACCATACCAAACAGTTCAACTTATTGCTGTTTTGTATTTCAGTAATTTAAAAAATTGTTTGCATTTTCCAAATGAAAACTACTTAGCTATACTTTCCTATTTGGAAACCAATCCTTTGTTTCACAAACTGTTTTATATAAAAACATATCAAGTATAAAGAGTAAGTACAATTAATGACTAGTGCAATGTTGTTATAATATGCTGTTAAACAATCAATGCATCCCTTCCTATAAGCCAGATTTTCATTTTCATTCTCTCTTTAGTTATTTAGAATTGTAGTTTATTAATTTGCTTCCTGGAGGGACATACAGCTGATTTGTCCCCATTTTAATGAAGAAAAAAAGAAAAGAGTACAAATGATTTCTTTGCACAACTAAATGCCCCTGTCCATCCACAGAGAGCGATGTGAAACAGAACAATTAAAGAGCATGATGGCACCAGGAAAGCTCCTTGTGAACCTAAGGTCTGCAGCAAGCCAACTTCTACCCAGGAGCCAGACCAGTAACCACCATCCTGAACTATATCACCATCATCAAGACTACTTCAAGATTCCATCTGAGGTATATACTTATTTTGTGTATATTAAGCATGTGACAAATCCTATTCATTTCAAATCAGTTTTTTAAACGTTGAAGTTAACCACACATCCTAATATTTTTGCAGGCTTGAGGTACAAGGATTTACACAGCACTGGCACAGTGCTAAGCAAGCCTCTCCTGAGAGCTCGGTAACTGAGGTGCAGCACCATGACACAGTTACGAGTACACTACCTTGGCGCCTGAAGAAATAAGCCCACACGATATCGATCTGCTGAGTTAACCAGCTTGGGTGTCTACAAGGTCAGGTGTCTTGCACCACCTTGCTTAGCAATATGCATATACGTCTCTGTCTTTACCATCGTCCCTTCTTAAGGATTTAAAGAAAAAAAAAAAAACAACCAAACCCAAACACCAAACCCCAAACCAACCAGCACTGAGCTGGAACATGTAAAGATAAGTTAAAGATTTCCCAGTTGAATTATCAGACCGATACTGCAGAACAAGGATTAATGAGGCCCACTGGGGATTACCAATCTATCTTAGAATAATTTTTAATTGGCTGCCAAATACAAGCTTAACAGTGAGTTTTGCTAATTTCCAGCTTATGACATCGAGCTACACACATCAAAAGCACATACCTGTTCATATGGGCAGGACCATAACCCCCAATGGCATATATCATTCCGTCCAAGACAGCTGCAGCAAAACAACTTCTTGTTTTGTTCATTGGGGCCACTAGCTGCCATTCCTTCACTTTAGGAATGTATTTCTCTACAGTTCGTAAATAAGACTGCCCATCATAGCCACCTAAGGCGTAGAGCTCTCCTGCCAGAACTACCACTCCCAGAGTACTCCGGCTCTCAAACATCCTTTCAAGAGATGTCCAAGTGTTCGTATCGGGGTCCCAGCACTCCACTGAATTCTCATGCTTTCGGTAGCTGATGCCTTGACACACGTGGGTTGCAATCCCTCCTACAACATATATCTTCTGGTCTAGGACACATATTCCAAATTCATAGCGGGGAATGCTAAGAGGTGCCAGGCCTATCCAGGAGTCATTCTGGGGAAAATACATTTCAACGCTGAAATAGAAAAACAAAGATTATGTGAGCAAACCTAACCTTTCGAAGCTCTGTGAAGTGCAAATGAGCATCAAGGAACACAATCTTAAGAGTATTTCACATGTCCCATCCGATGTTTGCTGTTCCTTCCAATAGCCCAAACGTAAGCTAAAAATCAAATGCTGTTTACTCTTCTAAAGACCGAAAAACCCAGGACCTCACAGCACACAGTGCGACACAGCAACACAGCAAGTAGCCACGGCACCAAGTCCGAGACCTGAAATGACGAATTTTGGAAGTACAAACCAGGCAGACTACGGAGAAGGCAGGACAGCATCGTGGGTAACACGAGGGAAGACAATACAGTGCTGATGCCACAGCAGCTTTTGGAGGTAGGCTGTGATCGGGGTAAGCTAAAAATACAAACCAAAGGGATAAGAAGGGTAAACTGGAAAAAAGAGTCAGAACAGCCACAGAGACGGGAGAGAGAGAAAAGGAGAATTAGAGAGGGAGAAGCACATGTCTATATATACACGTACAAACATATATTTAGAAAGTACAATTCATAGTTTTATAAAGACATATTTCACAGTCACTGTATAATTTAAACGAAATGTCAAAGTAGAACAAACTAATTTGAAAAATCTTTTTTCACAATACTGCTTGTTTGCATTTTCTTGTAATTATACTCAGTGTTAAAATACGGTGGGTCTAGCCTATCACATAAAAAGTCTAGTCAATCTACCTAAATAGTTTAGTTAAGAAATTACTTAAATGATTCAAAAGAGTATCTAGTACACGGGAAATATGATCTGCTCAAAAAACATACAAGAAAATGAAGCCACAGGAGAGCTGATAGCCACTAAGAACCCAGAAGCAGGGACTGCTGAAACACCAGACTGGCTCTTGACAGCAGCAGCCCAGTTAGCAAAGAGCAGTACTAAATATATCCTAATTAATTTTGTTATTATGAAGCAGCAGCTAACTGTAAGTGAAAAACCAGCCTTCCTGCAAGTACAAGTGAAGAGTAGAGTGAGAATAGTGGAATTAAGGTTTCCTACTTCATAATTTTAATTGTATTAAGAATTATTTGTTTAATTGATCTGTGACTTTTTTTTTGTACATCAAGAGCAATTGTTTAAACTTAAGTCTTAACTGAAACAACAGTTTAGGAAAGACTAATATAAATAATAAATTAAGGAAGAGCAAATTTTTATACGCATTAAAACACAGTTGATAATAGTATATAGCATTTTTATTTAAAAAAAAAAAAAAAAACCACCCCAAACTACATTGGTACATAATATTACCACAATCATTAAAGAAGCTGTCGAAGAAACAGAGCTGAAGAATATCAGAGGACTACTTTATTCACCCAAACGGACTTTTTATTAGGCACAAACTCCCCTCTATTTTTTAAAATCTATAAACCCAACAACACTCAGTCCCAACACGTAGTTTACTATTGATCCCTATTATTGGGAAAGCTAACTTTAAATAACTTTGACAACATCTCTAAACACAGAGAAAAAGAACATACAGTTCTTCCCAGGTTTTTAAGCGTACGTGTATATATATGCAAGCATGGAACTGTCACAGAAAAGAAAGTCTCAGAGTAACACATTATCCCAGAATTCAGCTGTAGAACCAGTTCAGGTAGTCTGCCTTAACACAGAAAACGTTTACTGTGTTGATAAAGGTATGGTCAACACCAAAGCACTATACGTGTATGTATAAGTATGCACATATATGCAGACCCACACACAGTTTAACTACCATTTCTGGAAATGTTACTACAAGGTTAAAAGTAAACCCAACCATACCAGTATGGGGAAGAAAGCTGTTTTCCTCTGCATTACATTCCTTTTGCTCATGTGATTAGCCTCAGGGATGTAACAAACTACTCCAGTAACTGAAGAGGAGGTTCATTTTGAAAACCGGCTAAAGAAAGACGGGGACTTACCCGTTTCTGCCAGCACGGATATGGATACCTACTCAGCAGCAGAGATTAAAGTCACGATTACATTATGATTGAGAATGTGACATTGCTAAGAATTACCTCTTCACCCTTCTCTGATTAAGTCTATTTCAATTCCAAGCACTTTTGAGTTATCGGGAAGCATATTTGTCACATATTAGGTTAAATTTTATGATTTGCTTGTCTGGAATAATAACAGGTCAGGGGAAAAAACCCGTGTAAAATGAAAAGACCTGAAAGGATGAAGAAGTAGCATACAAACTTTTATTAACCACTTTTATTAACCAAATTCTCAATCAACAGAATTAAAATGATAAGATTTTATAGCTATTTGTGTTGGCACAAACAACACCCCGTCACACTGAAGATTACTCATGAAATCAAAAAGCATTTTGAATTCAGTGCTTGTCCTTGTTCCAAAAAAACCAAAAAAATGTACCTCAGAGTTCTTATGAAGGAAAGCGGTGACTACAGTCCTGCAAACCACAGCTCTTCAATGATCGTCTTACTCCTGACCCAGGGCGATAACAAACATGCATGAACATCACACCACTCAAGTGCTGCAACAACTTTACTATTACTTACCTTTCCAAACACGCAAACAGTCCAGCTTTTCCTCCTACAGCACAAAGAACTTTAGGAGCACAGCGAGGTCGTGTCATCAACATGGTCTGGTGGGAAAGTCTGTGTTCAGGCATAAAGTGGTATTTTAGGGCCTCATTTAGCAGATGTTTACAAGTATGGTCATCACGAATGAGATGGTTGGCTTCGTATAACCTCGTAAGGAACTTAACGCTCAGCAGTGGCAACCGAACACAATGTAGGAGCTGTGCTAAGTACTTCTGTCGCTCCTGCACATCATATTTGATCCAGGACTCTAGTGCATAAAAAACGGTTTCTTCTGTCACAACATTCAAGCAGTCGTTGGAAACAATTTCATCCAATTCAGAATGCGTAAGCTCAAAAAATTCCTCCGTCTGACAAACGTCTTCAAAGTTTTGGCAAATGTACTTGTTAGCAGCCAAGTAGAGGTCATGGCAGCCATAGGTCTCTGCAAAACGAGAAATCCCGATGCAATTGCCAGGATCAAGCTGGCTTTCAAGAAACGCACAACACTCCTTCACTACCAGTTTGATCTGGAGAAGATTCGCAGCTGGAAGAAGTGACTCTACGGTGTCTTGCGAGATAAACACAGTTCCCGTGTAGGCATACTCCACGATGGCCTGCAGGGCTGCCTCATCAATGCACTGGAACTCCACCTCTGAGTTTTCCTTCTCAGAAAGGTTCCCAGTGAACATGGCTTTGAAGTACGGACTGATGCTGGCAAGCACCACTTTGTGGGCATGGATCTTGACATCGCCAACTCTAAGGATAATGTCACAGAGCTCGTGATGTTGGCGAAGGAGGTTCAAGCCTTGCAGAAGCTGCTCAGAATGCAAGTGGGTTAAGTTGGCAAGCATGTAGGTTGGAGACGACTGGTCCATCTGTGACAAACAGAATTTTTAACACATTACTCAGGGCTTCATTTCAACAGCTTCATTACTCATGTTACTTAGACATGCCATACATAACATTAAAAAAAATATTTTTCCATTTTTGCTTTTATCTTAATTAGGTTTATTACATTCCAATTTAGTTTTTCAATCCTTATGTGCTATGCTTTTTCATGCAAGTTAAATCCTGGACAATCAAATGTTTATTAATAGCATGTGCTATATTCATCTTTGACTTTAAAAAAAACCCCAAAACCAACCACCACCCTTTTTTTTTTGTTCTGGAGTAAAGTGCATATTATCTGAAGCGTTGAAAACATGATAGGATTCTACTTCAGGTATTTGAGAGAACTGAACAGTGACTGAAATAAAAATAAATAGAGATAAATCAAGATTAGAACTGGCTTATTTGAGGCAAAGTTTTAGAAGTTCTTAAACTACTTTCTGCTACTTGCCTTGCGGCCTACTTAGTGCTACCGTGGTGCAGCCAAGCCCCGCTGTGCTTCCCCTCCGACCAGTGCTGCGGGCCGGGCCTCACCAGTCAGCAGGGACCAGCCCCCCGCTCCCCCTTCCTCGCCCGCCTCCCTCTGCACAAAGAGGCAAAAAAGACCCACAGAGCCAGTGGGGCCCTGGGTTGCAGGAAAAGGGGTGCTGGAGCAGAGGTTACTGTACTCTGAACGGGCAGAGGAATGCAGGAGAAGGGAGAGATCCTTGCCTCACCTCACTGAGTGGCTTCCACTGTGAGAGAAAATCCTCAGTGGATATGCCCTCGCCCTCCGGAGAGATCAGACCAGGGAAGACTGGGAGCTGGGAGGGGCGGGAGCTGGTGAGGTGCTTCCCAGGGTGAGCAAGGGAACGGGTGCCAGGTGGACAGGCTGAGCATCCTGGTATCTGTCAACATTTCCACGTCCTCACGACACTGGCAGCTACCCACACTCCCTAATGTCGTCACTCGTAAGGGCAGAGAGAAGAAGGATCCTCGTTCCTACCTACAGCTCCACAAAACCCTCAAACACTTCTTCCAAAAAGTTTTAGTTTGCATCGTGACAGTTGAAGGCACTATGATACCTGCTCTAATTTCAGTATCATTAAAATTCAAATGGTGCTGCCCACCACTACCTGTCGGAGAAGCAGTTCTGCAGTTCTTTATTCAGACTGAATTATTATACTGGTGAGAGGGTGGAGGGTAGGAACGTGTCAGGATCCTGGACCACGAGGAAATATAACTATTGTTCTACAGAGAACACTGCAACCATCCAATTTCTGAACTGAAAAGCTGATTTAATTCTGATTTGCTAAATGACTACACAAACTTCAAGATTTCACTTCTTCTATCTTATTATTAAGAAGCTCATCATTTTCACAGCTCCTTAACTGACATCTAATTTGCAGCGAGCCTACTTACAAAGTGTTTCATCTGAAAAAATAAAAATTAGTTGCCAACATTTAAATACAGAACATAACAGCACTGACAGAGAATTGAAGGCTTACAGCTAGGGATAGAAAACCTCTTACCCATTAAAAGGTAAGCAAGCTCATCCCTCTCCTACTACAACCCTACCCTGGAAAAAACCAACATACCTAAAAGAAAATATGTAAGCATATCTGCAAAAGGTAAGATTCCATACAACAACATTTTCCATACAACGACATTTTTTGCAACACAAATTATACAGAGGGAAAACAAAAAAAGAGCTGTTCAACAGCTAAAACACTTTCTTTTCCTTTTGTGTTTGTGCTCAGTTCATAACTGGATTGTACATATACGCAGAAACCATAAACCACAAGGTAACACCACACAGAAGGAAAAAGGAATGGTGACAGTTCAGGTGCAAAACCTGTAAAAACAGTTATAGCTAACCACATTTAAGTTATTCCACAGAAACAAAACTTTTTGCACCAACTTGGTGGAGATGCCTGCTGTTGGATCTCGCATACCTCCTGTACGGCAATGCTCGCCCACACCACATATATTTGCACGTATTTGTTTTATTGTTCAGCAAGAAATCAGAAGCTGGAACATTAACCAGCCCTGAAAAACGTACGCTAGTCCAACAATGTGTGGTCACAACATGAACCATGTGGTTGCCGCTAGGCTCTGGACTATCAGATCCTTTCCACAGTCTGTAGGTAAAACTTACCCTGAATGGCAGGGAAAGAGTTATTGGAAATAAAAAGGTTAACCAGAAATGTAAATACCTAAGCTCGCTTACTGAAGAACTACTCTTCTGAAAACCACGGTATGCGAGGATGCCCGGTAAGCGATGCAGAACACAGCCTTTTCTTTATGTGAGCGCAGCAGGAAGAGCTGCGGGCACTTTTCTGTTTCAAGGCGGTATTTAAGTGCTCGCCAGTTCCTTATTTAGACTGCAAAATGGCTGGAGCCAGTAAGCGACTTCTCCGGTTTTGTTACTCACTAGAGAGCATAAACCCTCAAAAGCGCCCGCCCCAAGCACCGAGCTAACTTTGGTTCCAAACACCCGGCACATCACAAAAAACACCTTCTGCCTGCCAAAAAAAAAGAAAAAAAAAAGCTCAAGAAATTATTTGCGAGCATAAACCGCCCTGCTTATGAAATTTTATGCTCTCCTCGTCGTTGCGCTCAACCCTTGCGCTGGAGCTCCGGTCCCAGGCTGTTTCACAGGGCGGAGGGGTTAAAAAAAAAAAGAGTTTAAGCCCCCCCAGCAGCGCGTTTCCCTCCCTGCCGCCTGCGGGAGGTCGGCGGTCCTCAGCGGCCGCGCTCCAGTCTCCCCGCCGGTAGCCCCGGGACGGGGCTGGCACCCCCCGCCCACGCTCCCCTCACACGGCCGCTCCCACC
>WAAD01004818.1:232453-277211 GCA_013389945.1 Fregata magnificens
GGCGGCGGCCTGAAGTTCGGGCTGTTGCCGCCGGAGCTGCACGCTCGCCTGCTGGACCAGGAGGACTACAAGAACCGCACGCAAGCCGTGGAGGAGCTGAAGAGGGTGGTGGGAGGCGCCGGCCAGGCTGCGGTGGCCGCCGCGCCTGCCCCCAGCCTCCTGGGGCTCATCAGCTTCCTCTACACCCTCCTCGATGACTCCAACTTCAAGGTGGTGCTCGGGGCGTTGGAGGTGATACATCTGCTGGCCCTGCGCCTGGGCGACCGGGTCCGGGCCTTCCTGGTGCCTCTGGTCGCCGCCGCTGCGAAGGTCCTGGGGGACAACAAGCTGGCCATCCGGCAGGAGTACAACCGCCTGTTCCTGCGGCTGATGACGGCAGCGGGTCCTCAGCAGGTGCTGGGCCTGCTGCTGCAGCAGGAGCATCTGCGGCACAAGAACTCCAAAGTCCGCGAGGAGGTGGTCAACATCTGCATCGTGGCCCTCCTCACGTACCCGAGCGAGGAGCTGGACTTGGCCAAGCTGGCGTTTGGGCTGGCTCCGGCACTGGTGGACGGCAAGCGCAGGGTCCGGCATGCTGCCATGGAAGCATTTGCTGTGCTCGCGTCTTCCATGGGCCCAGGCAAAACCACCCTTCTCTTCAAGGCGGTGGATGCTGTGGAACTCGAGGACAATGGGGACGGGGTGATGCATGCGGTGCAGGCCAGGCTGGCCAGGAAGACCTTGCCGAAGCTAGTAGACCAAGGGTTTGTAGAGTACGCTGTGCCCTTGCCTTCATCTGGTTATAACAGGGGGTCCTGTTTACCCCCTGGAGCAGATACAGACTGGTTGCTGATGGGCAACAGGACTCAGAGCGCACACAGTTACTGTGGGTATCACGCCAGGGATGATGCTCTGCAAAACTCCAGCTCACATGGTGCGTATGCTGATGAAGGAGTAAGTCCAAGAAGAGTCTTGAGCGCGGGTAAAGGAAAAAACAAGCTGCCTTGGGAAAATGAGCATGCTGGAGACAGGGAAGGTGGCTCAGGAGTCAAGATGCCTTTCACAAAGGGTGTGGAGCAGGTATGTACTCGGAGCTCACTGGGCTCGTTTATTCTAAGGCATGTCCCAAAGGGAGATTTGAAAGTTGTCAAAGGTTTACTAAATGACAGGTAATTCTGAGGTATGGCTAATACTGCTAATATTTTATGTGCAAGAATCTCTAGACATACATCGATCTGGGAAGGCAAATTTGAGAACTCCTTATGTCAGATTTAACGCTAGTAGGAACCAGACAATGTATCACCAAAAAAAAAAGTCTTTTTTTGAAGTTAGCTGGGCTCCATGAGGCACTTCCTACGCCTAACCCTAGTGACCTGTCTCTGACAACGCCTAGCTAAAACACAGGGAATGAGCACAAGAGTGAGGAAATTATTTCAGAGCTTCTGTTTGTATATTCGTGTTTGAGAGTGCTTGAGGGACTGCAAAGAGTTAAGCAGAAATATTGGCTTTCCTAAATACAGAAGTTGCTTGGAGGAAAACTGACAAATTGCTTCAATTCAGGCTTTGAAGGCAGAGCTCTGGAGTGTGTCTGAGCCAGTGCTTTTTGGCAGTGTACTGACCTGTAATAAAACTTGGGGGTTGCCAAACGTCTATGTGGCTCTTGTTCCTCAGTCTCATTCGGCTGGGAAAAAATGTAGGTCAGGCTGAAATAGCAATTCCGATTGACCTGAGTTTTGATTTTACCACTTACTGACCATGTTGGCAGCTGCAAAGGGAAGGAACCTTCGAAAAATTGTTCGAGTCCCTTTTGCTTTGGCAGTGGTTGTGTTCTGCGACATCTGTTTTGGAAACCATCCGTGTGTTCAGGACCTGGGGGGGTGTATCTGTGTGTGGTGGGTTTTCTGTTGGCGCGGGGGGTTTTTTTTGTTAACTGGACAGGTTTAATTTATCATAACTTGATCTCCAGCGCCTGAGTTTAAGCGAGTAGATCTTTTTAGAAAATGGAAAGCTGTATAGAATAGACTTCCTCACGTTTACGTATTCAGAATTTAATTCTTAGTTGCTTAGTAACTCGTTCCTGCATTGGATGAGGTCATGAACAGTGCTACTTTGTGAAGGCTAGCTTTTAATAAAGTCTCTTAATAAAAAGAAACTGAGTTAACATTATTGTAGTGTAAAAACCTTGAAGTTCACCTGTATACTTGCATGCACACAGGCTCGTGTCCTTCGTTGGTGTATTACCTTTATGCAGACTCCTGAAGAGGTCTCTATCTTTTTGAGTTGATGAATCAGGCAACTAAGTTCCCTCGGGTTATCTGCAAAGCAAATAGGGTCTGGACAACAGGTCACGTAGGAAACGCCTCTAGAGGAAGAAGGTTTTTCTTTTTGAAACAGCTTTTCAGTATTAACTAATACACCTTGTAGAAATAATAGCTAATTGCCAGCGTTCTCTAGGCAAATTGGGCTGAGTTCTGTACTGCTGTTGTTTGCTGTTGGCTGGGTTTGTGTTTTTCTGTAGACTGCGAACACAAAGCAAGCCAGCACATGCACCAAAACCTGACTGTTGCTTGGAATGGTGGAAGGTCCTCCGCCTGAGACAGCCCTCGCTCCAGGTTACAGTTAGGCGCTGCAGAAATCGTTTTGGGGTTTTTTTAACCTTTTGGTACATGTGGTTGTTTTTATCCCTGTAAATTGGGAGGATTGCCCAAAGTTTCCAACCCCGTAGAGAGGGAGAGAAAGCAATTTCTGGTTTCTGTTTTGTTGCATGTGTAAAGTGCATTTAGAACTGGTGTGAGCTTAAAGTTACATTTGCCCTGTGGAAGTGAGGTACTGTGTTTACTAGGTAACATCCTTGATACTAATATGATAAAAGTTTTTTCGACTATATGTATTTTTATATGTGTAGTGTGAACTTCACAGGCGTAAATCCCATCTCATAATATCGGGATGAAAACCAACCTAACTGCCGGGCATCTGGAGTGCTAAGGGCGCACGTGTGGGTTTTTGGTTTTGTTTATAGTATTACTCTCAAAGGTGAGCAAATCATAAGCAGGCTGCAGGATGCTCTCGTGTAAAAGCGCTAGTTACCTCCCGTACGTGAAGCCTAACAGGAAAAAATAGGAAGACCTTCAGATTGACTTCCTGTGTCTGACAACCACTTGGCTTGTCTCTTCGTCATCCCAACATTTGTCGGTGTGACTGAATCTTTGTGGGATGACAGGTTTTCTTCTTTTCTCCTTGGAAGACTTTTCCAATTATATAACATCATGCAAATACTTCAAGTTTAAATTAACATTTTCCTTTTGTGATCATCTTTGTTCTTACATCCTTGTGCATTATGCCGAATATTTCACTTTGTTCCTACTTAGGAACAGACGTAGAACTTACATTTGTGCCACCTATCTTTGCAGAATTAGAACAGAATCAGTTCCAGCTTTTATTCGGTGGAAGCATTGTTCTGAACAGGAACTACTTGTGACTCTCGGTGGAGTTTACTTTCCTGAATCTCTTTTTCCTTTGCTGCTATGCGGGGACTCGAGCTGTGAAGTTAACCAGTCTTGCTTTGCTTTCGCTGCTGCCACATAGTACACAGTAGGTGGTAATGAAAATACTTCTACAGGGAGAAAACCCTGTTTGTCATGTGCTGTGTTTCTTCCTTTTTAATAAGAACTATTTCTTTTGTATCTAATGACTGTTTTTCTAAGACGTCCTGTGCCTCCCAGAGATTCTGTTTGTTCCTGTCTCTTCCTGCTGCTTTCTGAAGTGTTCTGTTTGTCTCCCACTTCCATTTTATGTTGTTTTCTTGCATATTTAAGTTGGTAGAAAGCAGCTCGATAACTTTGAGGTGTCAGAATTTGAAGACTTCCATCAGTTGCACTCTACCAAAGGAAACGCGTTAATGGTCCTTGTGCACTTTTACTTCAAAGATGTCTGAGTAACCAGAAACCTCCAGTTAACCCGAATTCATTTTACATTGACATATAACTCCTCTCCACATAGCTTTTTGCTTACACGCAGGTAAGTATGCACAAGAATAACATCTGATGTCATGTTTGATAGAATTTGAAAGTTGCCAATTTTGACTTGGACATAGATGAACACGGTACCAAAATCACGCCTGCATTTCCAGCTTGCTTTAGTGGTCACGGCTCATCTGATGAGAACAATGTCAAAAGCGCTGTTCCCATAGTTATGAATAGAAACCTGAAGGCTGATATAATACAGCAGCTAATATTTTGCATTCAGCGGGTTTGAAAAATCTGTTTTGAGTCCATGTGAAAATGCAAGCTGTTTCTTTGCCAGTGGGCAGTTAAGAAGAGCGTATTACTGGCAGCCGTAAGGTTTTACAACTACCCTTCAACTCACTTTTGGGAGCTGTGGTTTTAAAAATTGCTGTGGATTAACAGCTGCCCACCTGCCAAGCTCTTTCAAGACAATAGTATTAAGTTGAATGTAAGTTGAACCTGGCGCAAGGAGTAGCTTTGTTTCTCTGTACAGTCTCGTACCAATTTAGTCTGCGTAGGCTGCTGTGATCATCGTGCATCTGTCCCTCCAATAGCAGTTGTTTAACTGGTGCTGGTGGTACTTGTTTGTCACTCAGAAACAGTGGTGGCACTCAGTTTTTCAAATTCAAATGATTCCTTTTTACTTCTAAGTCTGTAAAGATAAGGTCTGGCTGTAATGGTGCTCCTGTGAAAGACAAAAGCATGTTTTAATGTAGCTACTGCATCTTTGCCCTCTTTGAGGGAAAGGAGCAGCCTTGTTAAAAAGCCTTCCTGACATACTTCTTTTTTTAATTAGAAGGTAGAGCAAATGCTGCTCGTCATCGTGTATAAAGGAGAAAAAGACTAGGGATTCATTTTAGTTGCCTACACGGTGATTGCTTAAGCAGCCCCGTTGCCAATGGAGAACTAGTCTGTGCAGTCGGTAGAGTCTTAGAGAGCTGTCTTTGTGACTAAGGGCCTAGTTTAGGATGAGATTAATTCTTTTCAAGGCTTTTTTGAGTCCTATTGGCTAGACCCACACTTAATGTAACGGAAGTTTAAACAACATGGTGGTTTAAGTATTGAAATATTTATGTGATCGCTGTAGGTTGACAGCCTTGTTACCCTGTCTTCACATACTGATCATTTGTCTTATCGTACTGTTAGATCTGTCTGAATAAACTGTAAAGCTCTCCAAGGCAGGGGACATCTTTTTGTCTGGCTTTGTGATTTTTGGTACAGTATTTGCTGGCTTCTTGGTGGTGCTTGTTTTATTACATCCGTGCCACGAAACTGCTTTTATGCTGTGGCGTGTATGTATCTTCGATGCAAGTAGGTGAACTGTGTTTTCACTTAAGGCACACTGGGATGAGTAAACTTGGTCAGTGTTTCCTGTACTTGAAGACATTCCTTGTTAACTGAAAGAGATTGCCCTAAGCTGTATAAATAAAACTCTTTTCCTTGGGGCATTTAGCAATGGGGGGTGGTGGTGGTGGTGTGTGTGCAAGAAAGAAAGTTAGCCCTGTATCTCTTTTTAACTGTTTTCAGTAAGGTATATCGTGCATAGAATTCGGGTGGTCAACTTGTTCATGTAAATGTAAAAAATTAATTATTAATTCAGACATTCCTTTGAAATTAATTTGCTTAAAAATTAACTTTTGGAGTCATTCTGTGGCTGAAAGGATGCATGAAATTAGCTTAATGTTTAAAGTTGTTTCTCTGCTGGTATTTTTGGAGTCATGTTACGCAGTGATTGTCCAAGGCCATGTCTAGACTCTCCTGATCAGATAAGATGTGAAGTAAAACATGTGTAAGTTAATGTGTACTAAAAATGTAATGTAGATAAAGCACATTGCCTTCAAGGGTTTGTCTGAACGCAGTTTCTGTCAGTGATGTTAAATGGGTTGTTGATGAAACATTCCTCTGTAACCTCTGAAGTCCTTTGAAACTGATTTTGTTTCATACCCATCTGTAAACTTGCAGTTGCCAGCTATGCCGCAGGATTCAGAGGGGCAATCTGACCACACTGACAACGTAACCAAGCGTGTCCATCCTGCGCAGTGTGTTTCTGTACAGCGCAAAGTCCAGGTGTGACCGCGGTAACGTGCATGGCTGCCACCTCGAGCAGCGGGGGTATCGCCAGCAACTGATGGTTAGCTTGACGCTAGAGAGGCAAGCCCAGTGTTTCTCTTAATTTGTTAGATTTGCGTGAGACCGTAGTTATGTTCAACCGTACAAACCCCTTAGTGAGAAGCTCTAGAGTCAGAGATGCTTGAACTGCCACCACCGCAACTTCCAGAGGATGCCCTCGTTCTGCACTCGGAAAGGAGTCTTCTCCCCAGTCATAATGGCAGAAGAAAATGTGACTGATAGCTAAACACTGCGGGGCCTTTCTCAGAAAACTGGTGCCTCCAGCTGTCTCTTTTGGAGCCAGAGAGTGGCACCAAAGGCCCGGAGAGAAGCGTTGAGTGCAGCACGACTGTATGGTCACCCAAGGAGCCGCCTTGCCCCGGTGCTGCGGCTGACGTGGAGTAAGTCACGCAGGCACGGAGTTTTGCTGGAGAGGGAGCCGGCACCAGTGACACAGCTTGGGGGTGTTCTGGCCTTGAGGTGTGCTTGCAACATGTGGCACTCATGGGGTATACAGCCCACGCCCCTTAAAAAGGTCATTAAATAAAACATTTATACCAGCCTTTATTTAATCTTATTTCTGGGTCTTATTTCTGACAACTAGTATCCTTTGGTTAAAGTGCACAGTTTCACACTTCAGTGCTTTATATACTGAAATTGAAGGCTTACGGCTTAATAGCTGTCCATAGCACCTCAGCTTTCCCTTTTCCTTTCTTCCTGAAAGCCAAATCTGAATTTATCAAACAAAGCATAATTATATGTGCTTCTGCACTTCTTGTTCTTGGCAGCTGCGCACATCTGTCAAAGCCACAGGACAGATGAGCCTTTGACTCTGCCGCCTTCTAAAGCCAAATTTGAGTAGCCTGACCTCCTCCTCCTCGCACGGGACAGAGGCAGTTGCTATGACCACTCAGCTTGCATCAGTAGGCTGAAGCTTCTCTGGTTCCTAGTTAAATTAATAAAATGGTAACTGTTTTGTTGTTGTTGTTTTGTTTTTGTGGTTTTCTTTGTTGTTTTTTTTTTTTAAGTACCCGCAGTTTTACATTCTGAAGCATATACTTACAGGAGCCTTATAATACCATCAGAGGGACTCTTTGTTTGCTGCAGATAGGAAATACTCGGCAACACAGGGTGCTAATAAAGCGTATAACCCCATGACTATTTTCCTTTGTGCTTCAGTAAGGTCCCGTTCACTTCTAATCCCGAGCTGGCAGAGCCAGGCTCGCCATGTTCGATTTGTTGTCTGTAAATCCAATGGGTAAAGTTGTCTGGAGTCACCAAAGTGAGCGTTCTCTTTCTGGAGGCGCTGATGTACTGTGTCTGCTCCATTCCTTGGGTTTAGCCTTGGAAAGTAAACAATTCCAACCTGAACCAGACCAGATCCTATTCTGAAATAAACATTTATGTTGTTTTCTTTAGGACTTGACATGATTTACTGATGTTTTGGGTGCTGATGTTAAGTTGTTGGAATTAGCCTGCTGTGACCAAGCATGTTGCGTTCTCCAGTGGTTTCCCAGCTTGTGCCATTCTTGAGAGGTCGCACAAATGAGTTTAAGAACACTGCACTAGCGATCCCCCGTTCCCTTTTTAACTCTCATCTTCTATAATTCCAATTTAAGCAAGCTATCAGAACAAAAATGTTATCTGCAGTTTGGGATACAACAGCACTGTTTAAAAAACTAAACGCTACTTCTTCTGTAGACCTTACTAGCTCCGCTGCCCTGCTGAAAACATGAAGAACAAACTGGTTGCCACAAAATGAGCTAACGGTGTGCTGGGAGTTCCTCACTGATCTTTTGGTAGCTAAGCCTTCCTGTGCGTACCTTGAAAATTCAGTGCGCTGTATGTAAAGCATAACATGCCTAGTAGTTATTGCTGGATAAGAGTTACCTCTGGTTTGTCCTCTGTGAACGTGCACACTGTGGGTCCCCGTACCTGCTGTTGGAAGCAGTGCCCTTTGCGGGGAAGCGAGAGCATTTGAACATTTCACTGAAGTTTTTTCTTACGGTTGGACTCGATGATCTTAAAGGTCTTTTCCGACCAAAATGATTCTATGATTTTAAGCCATGTTATAAAGTGTGCATGAACTACACGCAATTTCACATAACTTCACTGTTTGGCCATACGTGTAGAATTCTCCATTTATGTGCTGATCTGATAACCAGAGAACTTAATAGCTGGACTTTATGAAGACCTTAGTGAATGTTCAAATGATCTGTGAAATTAGTTTTATGAAACAAGTACTCTTTGTTTTCCGCAGGCGATAACGAGGATTAAAAGAACATGGAGGTTGACCTGTCCGTGTAATGAAAGCTATCCTTTCATTGTGAGTTCAGGTGTCAGTCACTGGGACATGAACTATGTTTTTTCTGGAGGCTGGGAGAGTATTTTGGGGAGATAGCATTATGCATTTGTGCTATCGTTGATCCCTTCCCTGGGAGCGTGCTGTCGATGGCTGCTGGGTGTTTGAATAGGAGGACCTTCCGTCTCACCCCGTGCGGCTGCTCAGCTGGGAAGGGAATGTAAGACCAGAGCATCTGTCAGTGATGGGTCCCTCACAAGGGCTGTGCTTTGGTAACCAGTTAGTATTTCTTTCGGTGGATGGATTCAAGTATTTTCCGACATTGGTGGTACTAGTGGAATTTAAATGAAGCTGAAAACTTTTGAGAAATCCCTTTGCCGGGATCTGTCATCTACTTCAGTGAAAAATCTGGCAGCTTTAGGTTTGCATTTATTGGCCGCCACCCTGCATGCCTATGTTCAGCAAATTTATAATTGCTGTAATTATAATTTGCATACAAGAAAGCAGACACTTTTTATTGCTGTAGCTGGATTGGAACAACTGAGCAAAGCTGTACAATCATGTCAGCATTGTGTAACTTGCTCCTTCGGCATATATTGTTTTGTCTGTATGGAAAAATAGGGTGTAAGTGCTTTGTGCAGGTAGCACGTTTTTTTATGGACTGAAAGGTATGTAGATTGAAAATGATGCTTTTTTAGCAGGCAGATCGTAGAAGCAGGAATGCCAAGGTCTCATCTCCTCTCTTATCTGGACTTGTAATAACCTGGAACGAAGCGCTTCAGCTGTTTGGCTGCTGTTCTTTTCCTTATTTGTAAAGTAAAAGTAGTGTCCCTTGGGGTACCTGGGTGATAAAAAGCCAGCATAGTGCTGAGTGTTGTCGGTGCTACTGCCGTGACTTAAGTTATTGTTCTTACTGTATATCCAGCAATTGTAACTTGTGTCTTATTCTTTGCAAAACTTCATATTTCCTGTTCTGGTCTTGCAAAAGCGTTTCATACCTGCTGGATTCCTGCTGCCGTCTTCCATTAAAAATGGGATTCAGATGATCCGTTTTGTATCGAGGCTCCTTAAGTTTTCTCTCGCTGTCATATGCTTTGAACTAAGCAGTTGCCCACAAATATTTCAAGTGAGTCTAATCCCCAATGGCCGATTAAAAAGTACGATCCTGCATTAGCACTGGCTTTCAGGGAGGAAGATCTTATGTAAAATTTTAAGCTTTTGAGTATTTCAGTGGATTTGCTGAAAGTGCTGCACGCTCGGGACTTTGACTTGTTATGTGGATGACTTTAATCATATCTGCTGAACTTGGAGCACATGAAATGCAGTGCAGAACAGTACATTGGAACGTGCATTTTTGTAAGTAAAGATGAAATTTTTCCCATTGTTAACCACAAAACCCTTCCAGGAACAGTGAAGCTGTTTCATTCAAGAGCCTGTGTCCACGTAGCTGTGTACCTTGGGAACTGGTTGGTTTTTTAAAGCACTAAAGTGGAAATACTGGCAAATTGCTGCTTCCTTTATTTACTTACTGCTAACAGGTACCATGTGTGAGTTATTTTTTCTGATTTTAAGGGGGGGCAGTCTCAGAGGGAGCAGAATTAGAAATATGTAATTTAGAAGTTTGAATTGTGAAGTCTATTTTTTCAAGAGGATTCTCATTGGTAGGGTACGGAGATTTAATTTCTCTTGGCTTGGATGTACGTCTTGCTAATTTGTTGTGAATCCTCTTCACTTGGAAGGGACCTGAAGGTTTTGTTGAAACTCTTGAAGTTTTTTGTCTATATTCCATAACCATAAAAAAATCTATTTTTAAGGTATTGTGCGACAAAGTAAATATTGTAATGATTTAAAAACAATTAGAGTACGCTCATAGCCGTACTACTCTTCTCATGACTGTGCCGCTTCAGGTTTTAAGTTCTGGCCATGCTTTATTTTGTGATGCTTTTGTGAAACCCCATTACAATGTTAAATTAAATATTAAATTAAATCAGAGCATTTAGCTGCTGTTTATTTGACCCAGTCATTTCACTATCAAGACATTGTAATCTGCTAAATTGCCGTGAGCTTTATCGCGGAGCATAGAATGCGGAGCAGACCTCAGAGCTGGCTGTTGTCTCCCGGTTCTGCAGGGTCTGCTGTTGCCCAGGCACAGCACGGCTGCGCCCTGCCTGTGCGGAGTTTGCTGCTGATGGGTTTCTCTGTGTCAAACCCAACTTGCGTTGTGTGGGCCAGGATGTGTCGCGAGGAGAGAGTGAGTTACGGGCTAATGGAGAACTGCAGCTTCATATTGCAAGAGTTTTTGTGGCGTTCCCGGTTTCAGAATCTATCCTTACAGTGAACTGAGATCTTCAGTGAAACTAAAAAATATGTATTTTTATAAATGAATGTACTATGTATGTGTTAGACTACATATTTTCCATTCGCACAACCAGTATATTGAGTAAAGGAGGTTTTTAGGCTTAACGTGATGCTGTTCTTTCCAATACTGAATAAATAATTTAAATTACTGATTTTACTAATGAAATCAGAAGGTGAGAAACCTTCATTTAAAGCACGATCTTTTCTTTGCTAAGTATTTATATTATTCACGTTTTTCCTTTACCTCTAACTGATTCTCACTACAAGGTGCTGATATGACCAAATACAGCTTTCAGACTAAATCCGAAGCATGCTTTTTTCACACCTCGAGTAGCTGCTGTCTGTTTAAGCACTTACGTAGTGTAATGTACATAATTCAAAATGTTCGTGTTTAATTTTTAAAATTGATGACTAGTGCAACTCTCTACCAGTTTGTTTTGTTGGGTTTTTTTCCTTTCAGTGTGAATAGTGTTGACCTGTGTTAGAGTGAGAACTGGAAACCAGCTAAAATGCTTTCTGATGCTTAAAATAGTTTAAGTCTTGGATAGCTGGGGAAAGAAAACGTTCATCAAAATGTTTTGCATTTAAAAATCAACTGCCTTTTATTGACAAGGGAAGTCTGGCAGTTTGTATTGATGAGCCACGGCGCTCCATGCTACATTTTAAGGTTTTACAAAAGTGTCACAGTTTTTTTGTGTGAAGGATCTGAATTTTTGAACTGCTGATCTGGCCACGCTGCAGCAGTCCTACCCTTGGTTTCACAACGGTGAAAGTCTTCATGTCTTATGTTACCGATCTTTTACTAAAGGGTCAGGTGAGACTGTTTGATGTTGGAAAATAGAATGAGGTTTTTTTCAACCTCCGGTAGTGCTTTGGGTTTAGGCAACTTACCCGCCTCGAGGTGGCCACGGGAGGACGAGGTCGAGGGCGGACTGAGCCGCGTCCAGCCCCGCGTCGGCACTCCCACGGCACCCCTGCCACAAGGCACCCGGGGCACCATGGAATAAGGCAGCTCGAGCGTCTGCCCACACCCAGGCGGTTTCTGTCCATGGGCGCTAACTTGGGTGCCTGGTGGGGCTCCCGTCCCCCACTGCCGCAGTGCACGGGCAATAAATACACAGGGGAGCTCCCGCCCGGCACCCTGCCGCTGGAGCAGCACTGCCGCTGCCCTGCTTCCCGAGACGGGCTGCTGCCGAGGCAGGAGGCTGGGACAGCCGGACCCGGGAGCTTCTGCTCTGGCCCACTGGCACCATCCGTGGTATCTGCTTTTTTTTCTTTTTTTTTTTTTTTTTTTTTTGTTTTGTTTTGTTTTTTGTATAAACCTTTTCTGTTTTTTGCTCTCTCCATTCAGTAAGCTTTATCTGTGGGTATATGCGTGATGGATCCATTTGTTTCTGTGGGTGAAGGATATGGCTCATGGACATGCTCTCTTGCTTTTTGTTGTCTAAGTGATAGGGAAGAAAAACCTTTTTTTCCTGGCAATCCTGTCTTCTTAACGTATTGACAGTGGTTTGTGTAGCTTTATTGTAAAGAGACAAAGTTCCGCAGGTAATTCTGCTGTTTGTACTGAAAAGGGTTGCGCATTTGTTTCACACACATGTATGTTTCTTTGTTTTCCTTTTTCCTACAGTTCTCTACATCCAATGATTTTCTTCATTCTCCAAAGTTATGGCCCTCTCAAGGAGTACCAGTCAGTGATGAGTTATTTTTTAGTAGAAAAAGACCTTCAAGGAGTTTATTTCAGAATAGTATAGATTTTAACTCTGAGCATTCTTCTGTTTGTGCTGGTAAGTATTAACACAGAAAAATGTTTGATCTGCCATTTACAAAATAGTTTTAGAAGAACCTGAGCATAAATTTGTAGCTTCATGAGCATGGTTTATCATTTGTTGGTCATCTGTTTTGTTATTTATTTTCATTCACTACAAAGAGTTGACTACTAGGCACAGGTCTACGCCTCCAGCTGGGGCAAGCGGCAGCAGTGCCATCCGTGCTCCTGGAGAAGTCTGCGCCATCTCAAAACTTAGACTGCTGTTTTCCAGTCCTGCCGTACACGTGCCGATTTTCACTAGTTTGGATAGACCCAACAGAGTTTATAGGTTAGCTTTTTTTGCAGGCAGCAAGACCAAAAAGAAGTAGTGTGGTTGTGTGAACTGATGTATTGAACAAAAGGACTGGGGATACTCCTTGCAATGTAGAGCTTTCTGCTGCTTTTGCAGAATTAGGAAAAAGAAGTACCATGTAGATCAGCAACAGAGTAATTCAGCCAACATTCTTTCACACTGTAAAATGCAATATGAATCGCAGATAAGGCAGTAAATTAGAAGGAGACACAGAATTTTACTGACTTTTAAGCAGGAATATGTTGTTGGCTAGAATAGCAGTTGTTATCACAATGGGTATGCTGTCAAGAGTTAGCTGATAGTGGCGGCAGGGTATGAAATACCATAAGCTGGACAACATGTTGGGAAGGTCATCTTTATGTATGGTAGGCTGTTCAGGAGAGCAGAGCAGTACATATCTATTCCAGATTTGCATGTTTTCTCTTTTTGCTTTGTATAAGCAGCTAGGGTAGAAAGCTGTCTGAAGAGTGAGCTCTAAAGATTGTTTTAAAAAATGAAAAATGTCATGTTTTTGAAAACCAGGTCTGTAGAAGATTGTAGGTATAGTGCTTCACTTAATTTACGCAAGCAATGTAGACTCAGTGATTTGTAGTTTAATAGCTAAAAGGTATGTGAAAAGGCTGGGCAAGACCAGGCCTGATTTACTCTATTCCCTTGGCAGTAGGTGATATTCTTGGCTTTGTCTGAGGAGCACTGACATGCGTGGCATGCCAAGTTTCCTCACTGCTCTGCTAGGAGTGACCTCGCTCTAAAGAAACTCACTGCATTTTGGGATTTTAAGGTGTTGTCTTCCTTTTATTGTCATGTATTCAAAGAGGTGATTGTTTGGGGTTTTTCTTTTGACCCCCCTGCCATTCTCAGAGTCGGAAAAGTGCCCTGGAAGAACGGCGAGCCATTTTTCCAGTTTGTGCCTATGAACAGCACAATGAGGTTGCTTAGAAACTCTTGAGTTAAATACTTTCAGAGTACTTATATTTTACACTGAAAGTTAGATGGAATCTTAATTCACTATTAAATATTATGGTATATTTTTCATTGAGTGCCGTATGTTGAGTATTAATCCAGTTATTTGTGGTTTTCTTTCGAAAGGTGCTATGGGCTCTCATCAGCCGCAGATTTCAGGGAAATGTGGAACACTTGGATGCACACAGACACGTGGGAAGAGTGGTAGTGTGGACTCTGATTTACAATTTTTAGGATTAAATAACTGTCAGCAAGACAAAGGTATATGGATTCTAACTGTATCGTAAGTCAATGCCTGTTACTCTGGAAATGTCTCTTTCTTTCTATGCTGCCTTAAGACATAAAAACTATTACTAAAATGTTGTGCAGTCCCTATTCAGACATATTTGTGCCTCGCTCCTGTGTAATGCTTTTAATTCGTGGTTATTAATTTGCAACCCGCACCTTTGGTATCTGACCGTATCAGTATGCTGTATAAACAGTGGTGCTGTAACAGAATCTGAACTTTTTTTGAAAAATTCATTTTTAGAGTTCTGTTAATGGTATAGATCAGATCAGTCCAGCCTGCTTAACAGCAAGGGCCAGGTGGGGGCCTTGCCCCTCTGAGAGTGGTTAACACACCTCCTTCGGTCCCCTCTAAGGTGTGGAGAGCAGCCGAGGTGTCTCAGCAGGAGCGAGTGCAGGAGGAGGCACAGGCTGCTCCTTTCTGCTGAGCACAACAGCCGGGTGCAGGTGACCTCGGTGTGCTGCACAGACACTGTGGTGGTGCGTGTAAAGCTTTTAATTCTCACATCATCGCTTTAATTTGTGGTGGTCTCTGTACAGGTTTTACGAGACAGATATCCAGGGCGCTGCTATGTCAGGCGGCGTTTGCTGCTAGTTTCAAAAGTGAGGCTAGGGATTTGATTGAGTGCCCCTTAACCCTAGGGGTGGAGGCTGAGATAAATCAGGACCTGTAACGCATAGAAACTTGTCTGTTCATCAGTAGTAATAATAATAAAAATGCCAGATGTACACCTAGTGAAGGAATAAACTCACTGTCCGGAGAAATAGATGGTAATGATACCAAATCTGTGGACAGAGCTGCTTTGAGTGGTCCAAGTGTGTTGGACAAGGGATAGAGCTGACAGCCTTCTTGGAGGGTATGTAGGAACTTCATTTACTCAGTGTACTTCTAGCCACTTATAGGCTCTAGGTACTGGGTTTTTCTCATGCCTATGGAAAGAAAGGAGAAATTTCCTCTTTGTTTTTTGCTTCTGTAACTACAAAGTCAACGTTCTCTTCTCTTGGCCTTGGTCTTCAGAAGGCTGCCAGGTACTTTGCCCACGCTTGCTGATTTATTTCTCTGCAAACAGTTTTTGTGCCAGATATTATTGTTATTTCAGCCTTTCTGCGGTAGTACAACCCACACCTGACTTGGTTGTCTCAGTTTTGCTGCCCTGGGATGCCCTGGGATACCCAGGGAGCACCGGGATGCTGCAGCCCTGGAAAGCAGCGGGAGCAGAACACAGAGACCTTGGAGCAGTCTGATTTCTAAAAGGGATTTTTATGCTATAACTGAAGGCATCATTGAACGGTTTTCTTCGGGGTGACACAGACAGGCTCCTCAAGCCCGACTCACATTGTCACTTGCTCTCCCTCCCGCACTGTGCTTTCCCATTCTCCCAGTTGTGCCAGTGGAACTGGTTGTGGGGCTGTACCCTCAATGAGATTGCTGAGGTAGCCCGGCTTACAATGATCCTTCCCGAGGCTGTCAGGAACTTTGTTAAAACTTGTCCTCTTTTTCACTCGCATGGTTAAAAGCTTGAGTACATGCGGGGAACATGCATCTGCTTTTCATGGGAAACAATTAAAACAGTCTAGTTCCAAATCTACACTTATCCTTCCATTTTTGACCTACTGGTTTCTGGGAAAAAATAATTTTTGGAATTTTTTTTTTTTTTTTTTTAAGGACGTAGAATTTATAACATTTGTGCTTTATTTGTACTCCTGTACCACTGGGTTTTGAGAGTGGTGTTTGCAAATTTTATGCTATGCAGGCTTGGAATATGGAGCAGCAAGCAACAGAACCATGTTCAATTGACTTGCATAATTCATTTTTTAAAATATAATTATTCAAGACATGACTCCAAAATAGCTAGGCTCAAACTCATTTGATCAAATGCAGAAAAAGGAAATTGATATTTTGAGGGACAATGCAATTTGCAAAATGAAGTTAGCTGATTTGCCTGTTTGCTTGGGTAAAATGCTGACCTTCAGTTTTGACTATCTAGAGGGTGTATTATTTCATTCTAAATTATTATTATAAGAGCTGTCAAAGAGGCTAATTACCACAAATGGCATTCTCTTTTTCTTTTCTCAGTTTGTGCCAGCTTAAATTTTTCCAGCAAGACCCAGAGAAGTTTTTGCAATCAAGCAGAGCATACAGTGTCCTTCCAAGGTCCTAATGCAAGCCAGGGGGCCTTCATTCTGCCGTCTTACCCTCTGTCATCACCCAGGAACAGCCCAAAGCACGTCTCCTCTCCAGCTGACTCTCCAAAGAAGTCACAAGATAACACCATGAACTTCTCAAATTCCTGGCCTCTTAAAAGCTTTGAAGGACTGCCTAAGCCTAATTCACAGAAGCAGCTTCTCAGTCAAAAGTCAGGAGACGATACAGGTAGGAATGTTGTCAATACAATGAAAACGGATTTCAGGTTTGCATTTTGAGTGACTTCAAGCAGCGGTCAGAAAACCTACAGTGGCAGGTAAATGGGGAGTTATGCAATGTCCCGATTGCAGTTACAAACATGAGGGTTTTATAGCTGCGCTAGTCTAGTCACATCACTGGAGGCGTCTTTTAAAAAGTGAAGTCTGTGTATTTTGGTAGTTTTAAATACTGGCGCGTTGTGTTCCTTTTGTCTTTTAAATACGTGAGATAAAGGATAATAACGCACCAGCTCTGCTTTTCTTATCAGTAATGTATCAGTGAAAAGTTTGCCTTCAAACTAAAATAAATCCAAACCCCAAAATCTAGCACTTTTAATGAAGGCCAGTACAGAAATAACTGTTACTTTTAATACCGTAATTAATACACGTGCAAGAAAATATTACTCATTGCATTTTTTACTTTTTGCCCCTTTATTTGCCTTTGGAAACTTACATATTGAATTTCCCACACTCAGAATAGCTCTTTGAAACCTGGTTGCAAACAGCTGCATCTCTAATGAGTGGAATCAGTGCTGATTTCATCCCAGTTTACACTGACAGCTAATGGCAGAGACTGCTATTTATGGTCTGATTTCCTCTGTCATTGAAGACCTCATGCACACATTGGTTAACCTGAGATAGTTTTAGGTTTATTAATTGCTTGAACAATTTAGCTGACTTCTTTCAAATACTTGCTAAAGGCAATCGTATTTTAGGTTAAAAATAGCTTCAGTATCTGTTTAGCTTAAACTGATTCCTAATCATTCGTGAGGCATACCTTCTGTAAGCAAAGTAACAGTTTCCACATACAATTTTGCACTGATTTAAAGAAATCTCTTTTAAAATTCATCGTCATTGAGACATATATTTTTGCACATACCTACAAAATTTCTAAAATAATTCTTTGGAACTCACCTGTCCCTGGAATGCATGTAATTTTATCTTGCAGATATGTGTTCATCACTTGCTGATTTTCTTTATATTATCCATATGCATTTCAGGTTTTGTCTGTTTCTTTAGAATAACTTCACTGTTGTTATAGCAGCTTACAGGAGAGTTTGTTAGGGCACCAGTCGTCTTTTTTCCTTAATTAAGAAAGTTAAGTACTTTTTAAAGGTCCTAGGCATATGTTGGTATGCATGTGCGTGAAACACTAATTTATATTTTTTAAAAGAAGGGGACACTAAAAGTAGAAGAGGTTGGTAACGGAGCTTGAAATGCAGGGAGATGGAAAAGGTAGAGTCAGGAGGTGATAGAAAATACCATGCAAGGAGGCAAGTCTGGTATTTATAATAGCAAATAAAATTGCGTGCATAAGTATGTTTCTTGACACTTACCTCATTACAAAGAGTTTTCTGGTGTGACATCGAAATGAGGCATGAAGTTTATTCTGGTGAGTGCTGTGTTCCTGCCACCCCTCAAAGGACTGACATCTGCTTGTGTCTCCTTCAGGGGAGAATTTGCAGGAGAAACATTCTCCTCTGCAGCTGAAACCCACCCTGGTGAGACGCCCAGCCTCCCGCAGGGGCCTGAACGGGACCAGGCCCGTGCCCCCCATACCCCGCCTTGCTAGCCCGCTGCCCGATAAGATTGAATTAAATGTGACAAAGTGGAGAAACGAAGGGTGTGAGGACATGTGGCTGAATGAAGTGGATGGGAAGCTTGCAGCTGATCTTTCAGAGCTAAGTGTCGATGACGAGGAAGTGGACCAAGAAGAGGTTGGTTTAAATACGACATAACGCACTTTAGTAGTTGATATATTATATGCTTTTTTCCTTCTAAACGAGAGCCAGAAAATAATACATGTTTCTGACTTAGATTTTCTGATGCTGTCATCAGTGCAGCAGGTTTTCAATGAGATACCACTGGGTGTCTGATAGAAGCTAAGTAAAGCAATAACTACTGATGTTGAAGCACACTTCCCATGTTTGTTCCAGACATCTTGATTTCCCTTGTTTTTCTCAGAGCCAAAGTTGTAATGTTTTCAGTTATCGTAGTACCAAGGTAGAACTGGAGGCCTTTATACGGCTTCTGTTCTCATTATCTTGACTTCATTTTGAATTTCACATCAGATTTAAGTAATAATCCTTCCTTTAGTTATAACAAAGGGCCCAAAATAATGAATAACTTCCTTGATGAAGGTTCATTTGACTCAGCCTGGGAGTTTCCTCAGCCTCCCGGCTGTGCTGAAGCGGGCTGTCCCCGATACCCACGCGGCGTGTCCCAGCTCTCTCAGAATTCAGCCATTTTTTCGTGGAGTAAAATGAGAAGATCTGATGTGAAGCTGGATGAGTGTGGTGTCACCTGCAGCTGTTTGATACGACACAGACACATTTGGCATTAGGGCTGGCAGGTCAGCATCCCTCTTGTAAGTGGAAATCCACTAGTAATAATTTGGGCCCGTTATGTGTGTTCAGTGGCCAGTGTTTTGAGTGTGCCACTCAACCTGTGACTTAGAAAATATTTGAAATATTAAATACCTTTAAAAATCTATCCCTTCTCTGACCTGTGAGACTTGTCAAACAGACTTATTCTAGCATTTCCCTTTACTGGTCCATGAAATACTTTGCAGCCAGTGTAGCTGTAGATCCCGCATGGCTGTTTCTCAGTCGCATGGGTTGCCCGGTGAGATCCCCCTGTGCACGGAGCCTGTGTGCGTGCCGACCCCTGCCACTGTGCCCAGCACGTGCCAAAGGATCCTGTCACTCACTCTGTTGCTCAGGTCTCTCTGATGCTTGAGAAGTACCAAATAGCTGGACCAGTGCGGGACATAGAAAAATACTGCAGAGGCATGCCAGGTTATTTCAGGAGGTGGTGGGGAGGTGGAACTGTATCCACACTACCCTCATCAGTACAAATCGAAACCCCCGCAATATTGATTATGTGGGAGGCATAGGTATCACCTATGGTTGGATTTTGTACCATCTTCCCTGCATGATCCCTTGCAACACGTCCTTATTTCTATCACAGTTCATAGAAATTGTTTGAATCTCAACTCCTATCTTTAGCCCCTGTGGATCTGACAAGGACTTAATGGCTTTGCCTTATTATCTTTATCTTCCATCTTGTAGTCACTACTGCAAGTAATTTAGGTGCTAAACAGACAGGGGCAGAATTTTTTTTACATCAAATATCTTCAGTAAAAAGAGGAGAGAATATGCAGCAGAGCTCTAGTCTTTATGGATTTTCCTGCTTATTTGAGTAGGAGCTCTGCTTGCTAGGTACAGTTTTCAGGATTCACTTCTGCATATTCTGCATCTTTGTGCAGTCCAGATGTGAAAAGCCTGAGGTCGCAGTTGTGTGTATTAGCAGCCATCACTTTCTTTAGTCTATTAAAAAAGATAAGAGCAGCTGATGTGTTTTTGCAGGAATCTGTTCTTGTGTTTTGCAAAATGAAGCTAGGATACAGTGTCTGTGGAAATTTGTATTTAATAGCATGATTATTTGTGTGAAGCAAAACAGTGAAAGGGGTTGTTACAATATTGCATAACCTATGTAAATATTCAGTCACATTGCCCAATAGAGGCGTGTGCACGGAACTCCCCTGAGCTGAACACTCAGAAACATACTTTCTTTTGCTTAAAAAAGCTTTTTTTCCTATGCAGTGAATAAAAACTGTCATTTTGTTTCCAATCCTGTTTAGATGCAGAATTCACTTCGGTCTCTACGAAACAGTGCAGCTAAGAAGAGGGCAAAGCTAAGCAGCAACATTTCAGATCTTGAAAGTCCTGATTCTGCTCTTAAACTTGATCTGTCCGTGGATTCCCCCTCCCACGCTTCCTCCCCAAGCGTGGGCTCTTGCAGTGAAAGTGGAGTTTACAGCCAGGAGTCTCTGACTTCCCCGGTGTCCACAGTCCCCCGGAGAAGGAGAATAACGTGAGTGGAACTTGTATGTTAACTCTACTTTGAAATTCTCACATGCAGTCCCTGCTGGTGTTAAAGGGAGTGAAATCTGTAATGTATTTTTTATGTAAGATTGCTTTGCTTAATAGCTTGATTTTTATATGTGAATTATTTTCCTATCTAAAAATACATTGGTCTCTACAATAGCTGCTTAATTACGTTATTCTAGTTTGTGCTGGCTTTTAATCTGAAAGAGTTCCCTGGTGCAGCCATAGTAACACAGTGCAGTTGGTGAAGTACTGCCAGTGGTGGTAAATATTTTATTAAGACTTTAGCCTGCCATAGAAGGTATGTGAACCATAGCCCTAACAAATGCTAAGAAGGAGAATGAGTTAAGAGGAAGGATAAGGTTTGCTTATAATAGCCTGGAAATTGAAGAAGGAATGGGTTGTTTTTTGCCATAAGAGGAAGACAATGTAGATGTTTCTTATTATTGCGAATCATGGACTGTTTCCATTTTATTACTGACAGACTGTTGTTAATTTCAAATGCCTTCACAGAGCTCTTCTAAAAAGAAATCGTGTGATGACACATGCTACTCTGATTGTAAAGAGCAATGACCCCGTTGGTGATTAGCAGTATAAACTATTTTATTTTTTAATTAAATAAAAGAGTTTTTGAGGAATTTTGCAAATTTTGCAGTACAGAATCTCCTTTTCTGCTCTCGGAGCCCATGATAAAGCTGCTTGTAGCTCTGATCCAGAGATATCTTTTATTTTTGTGTGTACTAAATGCACCTTTACGTAACTGGCATACAACTGTATTAACAGGGAGGGAGGGAATATACAAAAGAAAGGTTTCTGAGACAGAGGGAGATTGGAATGATTCAGAAACAGAGGATTTTCACAGCTGTGAAGTCTCAGAACTAATTTATATGTATGTACCTTCCCTATATGCATTACTGCTGAATCACAGTTTTAAAAATAATCTTTAAAATGAAAAATGCTAGAATACCTAAAAAGTCAAGACTCTAAAATTCTGTGTATGATGTTCTTCCAGGCAAGTTTTTGACTGGGACACATTCTATACAACATGCCATTTCCATTATTCAGTGACACACAAGCTTAATGTTTTACAGGATTCAAAGATATGGGAATTCTGAACTAGCAAGGAAGAGAGCAGACATCTGACAGGAAGACTGAATTTGTAGAAGTGACAAAATATATCCCTGAAGACCTTAAAAGCCTTGGAATGTTCATAAAAATTTCAGAGAGTTTAGTTCGGATGCTGGTTTGCGAGCATTGGAAATTGGCATTTTCTATGCACAAAATCTGTGTAGCTGGGCAACAAGAATGTAGGCTTCTGCTGTGTACTGACTTTTAGAAGGATCAGTTTGTCCACTGATAAACTACCATGAGCAATGGGAGCTTGATACTGGTATTAGTGAAGTTTCTGAAGCACGGGGTTTCCTCAAGGTCTTAAAACCAAGCCCTCTAGTTGTGTGTATTTCAGTCCTAGCAGAAAGTGGAACAGCTGCTCTTTCCCTGTGACTACTGCGTAGGTACGCATAGTATTTAACGGTGCAGGGCTCTGGGTTAAATCATCTTTAATATTCAAATGCATCATTTCAAAAAAGAAGTATCAAGGGTGTCTTGTAGATAATGGCATCTTCCTGGTGAATGTCTGTGGGCTAGAGACTGAGCTGAAAACAGCTCATTTCTGGAAGTGAAAGGCTAGTGGATTTGGTCACTGTCATTTGCCATTCTTTGCCAGACTGGAACCAGCATCGTCAGTCCCCTAGGCCAAACGATTCCTTAGCTTTTCGAATGTATGCTAAATCTGGTCCTAGCGTTAAGTTTACTCTTAAGAGTTGTCTTTATGGTATTCTTCATAATGGACCTGCTTATCAAGTAATTCCTATTGATTTAATTTTCTTTTTCTACTCAGTGTGAACATCTGTGGAAGTATACTGGAAATATTTGTCCACCAAGTACACTGGGGAGGAGAAACTGAAACCTGTTGATGTCTTTGCTACAAAGTGTTATTTAACTGGGCTCTGACTAGTGTGCAGAATTACATTCATAAAAATTTGTTTTATACTTTAACAGGTCAGACACCTTTCCACTACTTGGCAGCAAATCACAGCCTGCCAGAGTGTCTTCAGCAAGAAGCAGAGACCCAAATGTGGCAGAACATAACTCCAGCGCAGGTATTTTGCTGTGCATATCAATGTATACCTTGCTTCCTTGATGTGACAGAGTGGTCACTTGATGTGTCCATTCTTACTTGTTCAATGAGCTCATGTCCCTTCAGCACTTAAAAAAAGGTAATTGCTAGACGCTATTTGGTCAAATTGAGATTATACTGTGGTACTGCAGGTGAGAAGGAACTCAAAGGTTTCTGCCTTTCTGTGTCAGGATAAACTACATTAATGCAAATGGCACCTGTGAGTATGTGCACTTCAAAATTCAGTGCAGTATTGTGAGCAAATTCATTGGACGCCAGCTGGATAAGAGCAGGAAGGGTCAAAATGTTGCAAGCAGTTAATTTCCTGGTAGGAAATTGAAGTTAAGTGTTGCTGTTCTATTTTATGCTTACAGTGAAGTACAGGTAACTGCAGATTTCTGTAATGGGCAGACACCGACTCTTTATGTTATTTATGTTTAATCAGTTTTGATTCAACTGGATGGAGGAAAGGAACTGAGGGAGCTGTGTCCACAAAGGTCTTTTCTGACCTCTCTTCCCAAAGACTGCTCTGTTGCATCCTTTTGCAGCCTCAGCAGCTATGTACTTTTTCCAAAAAGTTTACAAAACTTAGTTCAGTTAAGACTGGAGGGTGTCTTACAGTTCTTACAATCTGAATTTGCAAAGCTATCACATTAAAAAAACCAGTAGTTGCTACTGAGACTCATGATCTTTTTTCAGAAATTGAAGCTATTGCTCCTCATTTTAGCTAAGGCCACTTTCTCAGGATAAACTAGCAAATAGGTTTGTCAAGTAACAGCGTAAGTCATAAAGCAAATACTGCACCTACATAGTAATACATGTTGTGGTTAACGATTTTGCATTCGTTATATGAAAAGACTTTCTGTGAGAAGTTGACCTTCAGTGTAAAATAATGAGCAGCACATTTATTTTGCTTACTGAGCCAGTTAATCAACCAGAATGCACAGCACTGGGCCTCCTGTGGAGAGCTGACAGCCTACTGCTGCTAAGGTCAATGTAATACACATGCACCTAACTGGTAAAGAAAAGTCCTTTGCTCCCACTACTGACTGGACTTGGCCCATCACACAAGTCAAATCTCAAAAAGCTCTGAATTTTTACACTGGAACTTGGAGAACTTGTAAAAATCATAGAATAGAATCATAAAATCATTAAGGTTGGAAAAGACCTCTAAGATCACCAAGTCCAACCGTCAACCCAACACCACCATGCCTCCTAAACCATGTCCCGAAGTTCTACGTCTACACGTTCTTTGAACACCTCCAGGGATTGTGACTCCACCTCTTCCCTGGGCAGCCTGGTCCAGTGCTTGACAACCCTTTCGGTGAAGAAATTGTTCCTAATATCCAATCTAAACCTCCCCTGGCACAACTTGAGGCCATTTCCTCTCGTCCTATCGCTTGTTACTTGGGAGAAGAGACCGACCTGCACCTTGCTACAACCTCCTTTTGGGGAGCTGTAGAGCGCGATAGGGTCTCCCCTCAGCCTCCTCTTCTCCAGGCTGAACAATGGCAGTTCCCTCAGCCGCTTCTCATCAGACTTGTTCTCCAGAGCCTTCACCAGCTCTGTTGCCCTTCTCTGGACACCAATATCAGTTTGGTATTTAACTGGTCTCATCAGATGAAATTTTTCTAACACTGAATGTAAGTCCCCCTTGCTGTAACTTATCTCATTACATTTTTACTTTATTTCAAAGGATGGAATATTTTCTTCTTCCAAGCAGCTACCTTTTTTGTATTTTTCTTTCCCTTTAAATTAACTCCTATTTTTATTATTATATTATTATATTATTATTATTTAGCTTTCCTTCATAGGTCAAACTTTATGGACTTCTTAACTGCTGTCATCTAGGCTGTTTTCAACAGATCTACCTCTTTCTTGAAATGCAGTACCCGTACAATACCCCTTGTGCACTTAGAATTGAAAGGATATTTATGGTTGCATTGTTGCAGAACATGCAACATCAGTCCTGTCCTACCTGAGTCTTGTCCTTCTTGGATCATTCTTCTACTTTATCATGAGCTCCTTGAATTCAGATCCTGTCCTCAAGCATGCGTGCATGCTCCCCGTTTGCTGACCTTTATTGGAATTCGGCATGCTGCCTCGTTATCCAGCTGTTTGGGCAAAATGTTGGATAGAACCAGGTCCTGAACAGACTACAGGAGAACCCTGCTTGATACATTGCTCCATTTGGAGAATGAAGCTTTTGGTAACTACTCTGCGTACATATGCCTGGGATGCTATGTGGCATCTCTCCCTTCTTTCCTGCCCACAAGGTCTGTTGCTGTGTCATAAAAGGAGACCAGATTTCTCTGATCATACTGTTTTCTGGTGGGTGCTTCCAAATACATTATTTGCCCTGACACAGTCCTGGGAACTGAATTGCCCAGCATATGGGTCAGTTGTTCTCTGGCTCCTTCTTCAGCTTTTTTCTTTTTTTTAAAGAGTTTAACACTTCTGCTCTTTTCTGTTCTGGAAATTTATTTGTCCCTTACCTATCACTAACTTGCTAATTGAGCTCAGATTGCTTCAGCTGTTTCCCTAAGATGAATTTTATCAGCTTCTCTTAGCTTTGTTATAATAGAATGGCAGCTGTCAGACATTTCTTAGTTCCCAAATTCTTTCTGTAACATGTAAGTTTGTGCAGCTTTTAGTAGTTGACACCTGGAAAACCTGTCTGCCTGCTGTCAGGCCTGTAGCTCATCCTTCCCCGGGGTCCTGGCAGTTTCAGGGGCCAGAGGGTGCTGTTGTACCAAATACAGCCATTAATGGATCAGTCCTGACGTGTGAGGTCTTAATGTTGATATATGAAACACTATAACAACTGGACTTCATTGGGACAGCGCAGAAATTCATGGTCAAGGAGTTCTTGGACCTTCAGGGGATCTGGCAGTATAGTAATTTTCCAGAGCATCTCACGCCAGCCCAGACGAGGGCACCGTCCATAGTGTTCCTTGCTGGAAGAGCCTCACCATCTCAAGAATCCCACAGCAAAACATTCCCTTTGGTTTCCGTCCCCTAGCAGAACAAAACAGCCTGCTCTGATCCGAGTTGTCAGCTGAAGAAGAGAACACAAAGAACCTTTTTAAGGATTTCAGTATGGCTCTTGACCTCACGCGGATGTGGTTGGGTTGACAGTGACGGCCACCAGTGCAGAACTTCAAGACAGACGGGCACAGGCGGGTGGTAGGAGATGAATCAGTACCGTCACGTCTGCGGCAGTGGGAAGCAGAACCACTGCCTGGCACCCCTCGTAGCACACTAAGGAGGACACCTGGGTCACTCTGGTTGCTGGGATTACTGGAGTTACGTCAGCCTGTCACCTTGGTCGTGCCTATCAATCCCTTCAGTTAAATGCGGGGTTAGTTCCATTCCCCGTTCGGGGATTTGTGGAATATGTAGTAAAAGCACGTATATTAAAAGACTTCTGTCTTTTTAGAAGTTTTAATTTTAGGGGTATTTGGAAAAGCAGAAATGATCCTTTAAAGGATTCCTGAAGTAATTAGTGGTGGTGGGGTTTTTTTGGTGGTTTGGTTTTTTTTTTTTTTTTTTTTTAACCAAAACTAAAATGTTTGCCGGACGTCTTGCAGGCATAAAAATGCTCAGTTTCTGTGGTCTCTAATTGTAACATAAAAATGTGTTTTATGACTTCTAGGGTACGTAAATGGAAAGGTATTTGTGTTTTAACTAGTATTTTACTGTTTTCACTTAGTTGACTTATGAATTAATTTGGCTTGTAATGCTGAATCACTTAGTATTCAGTTGTTCATATTGGACAGACTTTAAACTAAAAAATAATTTTTCAGGCTTTGAGTTAGATTTTCAACCTGGGTTTATCTGTAGATGAAAGCCTTTGCATGTGAAAAATGAACAGAGCCTGAGCATCTTTGTTGAAATGCTCAGATTTCTGTAGGCAAAAATGGTCATAGTGTATGCATAAAACCAGTCTGAGGGTCTCTGAAAAAACTGTTTGAGAATCCTGTAGTACACAGGAAAAACTATTTCTAGGTTTTTTTTAATATTTTATTTTCTTCTTTTGCATGGCTAGCATTTGATGATAAGGGGACTTCTAATGTTAGCATAGTTGGCCAACGCTTGAACTGTGGCAACGGATGTGGAGCTTATGAGGACAAGAAGCAAGGAGAAGTGTCACATACTATTTTTAAAAGTCAGAATATGGAACACCAAAGAAATTTTAAGCATTCAAAAGGTTTGTGAGTTTGCTACATTGCTGTTCAACTGAGCTCTCATTTATAGCAAAAACTGAGGCTATGTATAGCCTTTCGTAAAACAGATTTTATAGAAAATATATTTCAAGGTGTTTAGCATAGTTTCCTCTTTTTTATTCTTTATACTTACGCTAACAAGTTGGGGTTTTTTCTGACATTAACTGAAATTAGACTGCCAATTAAATTAAAATTAAAAGTCAAGTGATAGTACGTGGCATGAAAAAAGGACCAAATTGTTATATATCTCAGTCTGAATAAATGAACAGCTTTAAAAGTTTGGGTTTAGATTACTCTGTTGTTCATTGGTAAAATTAAGGACCTTAAACCATTATACTTTACATTTCAGTTTTAAGTGTGTCATTTTAGTGCATCCTGGGAGCTGCTGTTCCCTACATCAGAATTGCTGTGTGTGCGGTATAGATGTATTTTCCATCTCTGAGCTTGTTAGACTAAAGCAGCAACATTTTTTTTGTTAACATCAAAAAGTGAAATGTGGAAGTCAGTTTAAGGAACATATGGTTTTACTGTCTCTGGTTCAGATCTCCCTCATAGTGGCTGAAATAGATATCAAGTAACCATGTTTTAGTGACAAATACAAAATTAAATAGCAGTATTCCATGTTAATAGACACTGAATAATGAAGATCTTTGTCCCAATAAGATTTTGTGTTTTCTCCATCTCATTTCAAGATTAAATGTGGACAATTTTCTGTTCTCAAGGTTTTATAGAAATGGTGGAGTGCTGTTTTTTGTGAAACATTTAAAGCTGAGCAATGGAAGTAAAGTTTATGATCAGATTTGTAAATCCTTCTTTTTTTTGTTAACACCTGCTTATCCTGTGATGCCTGTGAAATGGAAGGTTGTAAATTTTTCAGGCTAGAAGCTGAGCTTAGGACAGAAGGCCCTGATCTGGGGGTAGGTTCCAAAGAGGATACAGTATTCGATGCACGTTCAGTTACAGTCTAAGAGAGGATTGCTCATGAAGCCTCAAGATCATGTTCAAGAAAATCCCAAAAGACCAATTTTGACAGTTCTCGAATGTTAAAACTTGGAACATTCAGAAGCCAACGATTGGGTTTGTGGGAGGACAAAGCAACACTTTCAAGAGAAACTTTTTCACTTGATCTATTTTCTTGTAAAGCATAAAAAGGAGAGCTCCAAAATTAAAACTATGTAATCAGGTAATTTGTAAAGTAAAGAGGCATCTGTCATCCCCTTGCCTGTAATTATTTTTGGCAAACTAAAAATTGAGGTGACGGCAGAAAGCGTAACAGAGCTGTCAAGAGCCCCAAATTGCTGAGATGCTGCAGCTTGCCTGGTAGAGGGCTGTTGCAGGTTCTGGGTACCTGATCTTTCTTGCAGCTGTCAGAGATTTTACAGCAGCTGCAGATGTAGGCAGAGGACTGTCAGCTTACCAGGGTGTTTCTCAACTGAGATGGTTCAGTAGTCCGCTGACTTCATTTATGCACTTTCTAGTAGGTAATCAGGCTTTCCTAAATCATCTTTTCTGTTTAGAAATTTCAGATTGTTCAGGTAAAATAGCAAAAGCAAACGGTGCCCTTCTTTTGTCACAAACTATCATTTTTATTTGCAACTAGTGTAGCCAATATAGAAGTATGTAATATGTGTCATCCACTTCGGTGAAGAATTTGAGGGACTGCTAATTTGTATGGGAAACAGCATTAAGTGCTGCTTGGGGAAAAAAATATTTTAGCAAAATCTGTTTTGATTCAGTTGTGCTGAATTATGCAAGAAACAGTGCTATACTTCCACTGAGTGAGTTAGAAACTTCTGGATTTTTTTCAGTTGAAGCAGTTCATTTAAAAATCCTCTTACAAACATTTGTTTTCTTTATGATCTTTTGGCAGAAATTTTGTTTGCTATATGCTTTCCATGATTTTTAGGAGATCAATATTTAATAAATCCTGTTAACGTCAGTAACTTGAAAATAGACTGATTCATAAAAGCGATAAATTCAGATGTCAGTGTACGATGACATTTTAGAAGAATAAAACATGCATCAAAGCGTAAACTACATGATTTACGTTGTGTGATTTTTTTTTTTTTTTTAAGGTCTTGCAGAGCCAACATCTGGTTTTCCACAGATGAACAATCTAGATTTCATTTCACCAAGCGTCCTGTCTGAAGATGCAGTTGTAGTTGTTGGTAAAGGTATTACAAAACCAAAATTATCTCCTATATCTCATCATGTGATTAAAATGAGGGAAAATGTACCTTTATAGAGTGGGAAAAGAAAAAATAGATTCCGTACAACATTTTAGATTGTGAACAATCTCCAGTTTAAATGGGAATAAAAAGAATCATGCTTAAAAGTTTTCCTGGATATGCTATTCCATTCCAACAACCAAGAATGGCAGCACATTATGAAGGTTAGGTCTTGGTTCTAGCACAGATGTATGTGCATCCGTCCTACTCAGTGGTATAAGGTAGGAGTACCTTTGGGTGGAAATTGGCACTAACAGTACAGTAGCAATGTTTTTATCTTCTTGAATTACTTTTGGTTTTCTTTAGTTTTTGCTAGGGTCTGCTGAATGAAATGGTTATTTTGGTGGGGGCACAACATGACATGCCTTTCAGGTGTTTTTGGACGTCCTTCTTCTGCACAAACATCCAGCCAGTCCATAATGTGTGTAGCGAACGGAGATGACCAAGCTGTCAAAGAGGAGACTGAGCCATCGTCAGGAATCTGTGGGAGAAGCATCCAGCAGAACAGTGCTTCTCATTTCCATGTTGAAAATGAAAAAGAGGTAAGAATTTCAGAACTTTTTTATTGTCTCGCTTCCTGTTTTTAGATGTACGAATACCGCTCGATACAGTTTTGCAGTCGCTATGTTATGGTAAACAAGTGTTTGATTAAAATAGCCTATAGCCATCAAGCTGCTTCTCCCTGCTTTTTCGTTTTGGTTCCACCCGAATATTTTATAATGGCAAATTGCTGTGTCAGAAGCTTCCCACCTATCGGAAGTCTCTGGGAGAAGGGCTGCAAGAGGGAGTGGAGCTGGAAAATGTCCTCTTCTCTGACTCCCACAGCACATAGAAACGTGGAAGGAGGAACTGGCTGATCATGTCTTGTTTTCTGGATGGATGTATTAATCTAGCTCCATTCATAAGTTTTTTAAAAAACACTGTCTGAATATCTGTCCCATAATAGGGTTTCATGAGGAGCGGTGCTGCTTCATTAAATACTATTTACATCTGTTATAACATGGAGTAAGATTTATCTGAATGAAGTGTGATACAAATTTAAAAAAATTTGAAATGAAAATCACAAGTCTTTCTGAAAGCATTTAAAGTCACATTTTAAGATGACTAAAACTTGAAGTTAATGATAAACAGTGTCTTGATTTTCTGATTTCCACTGAAGATACGAATACTTGGAGGGATCAAATTCAGAGGAGTAAATGGAGGAACGTATTCAATGTTGCTAAGTTTTCATGAGGAACTGTAAGGGTCTTAAACATATAAGAGAGTAGGGTCAGATCACACTGTTAAAGACCACTGTTTACAAAAAAACCTGTGTGCTTAAATGTGAGTAAGTTAGCCCAGCCTGTGTGTTTGTTAGTTAAAATTCTAGGACACTATACAACGCTGCCAAGGAAGAGAAGACCTTTTCTTGTAGACCTTGGTTCTCTAACTATTCAGGTATTTTAGAGTAAGTGATTATTTCCCTTCAGTGTTTAAACCTGGAATGTTGCTTCTTTTTGCCAGTAGGACTACTTATGCAGAATGCAGCTGTTCAGCTCTTTTCAGGATTGGATTTAATATTTATGTGAATGATTTCCTTTTGCTCTGTAGAATAATGGTGAAAATAGTAATTTTCCATGGTTACCTTAGACAATATCAAGAACTGGATAACAAGTTATTGGGTAACTTGTGCATTATATTATAGTGCATATCATAATGGGTGCATTAATTTTTTGCAGATAAAAGTTGCCGTGTCAAAATCTGCCCAGCATAAGGTGAGGCAGAAGAAAAAAGATGAAAAAGAACACAGTCATGAAGAACATCAGGAAGTCACAGACCTCAGAGAAAAGGAAGAAACCCCTTGGGAAAGACTTAAACTGAATGAACCAGAGAAAATGACAACAGAAAGTGAGGATTAGTGTTTGTCTTAAATGAATAATATACTCTTAAATGCTGCTGAAACAGAAATTAAAATTCTGTGATAACTACCAAAAATCATGTCTGTTTAGTGTGACATAAGGTATTACTAGAATTAATTTTACACTGCAGTTTACCCTTCAGTCATTTGTTGTCAGTCTTATAGTGCAAATGGTGGAGACTAAAGTGCTTATGGGAAATATTTGAAAGACTGTAGTTACAAAAAATTTCAAAAGACAAATTAGGACTGAAAATACTAGTTTTTTCCTTTTTTCTGATTTGTTGTTGTTCTGGTTTGGACATTTCCTTCTGTTTTCTAGAGTTAAATCTCTGTGGGGATATATTAACATCATCAAGGAATGTATCTTTGTCATTAGAAAACGTTGCCTTGAATCCTTCATTAAAAAGAGCATCCAGTTTGAAGAAGACAAAATGTTCAGCCTTGCTAGATTCTGGTAAGCTGTTACAGTAAACTAAAGACAGTTAAAATATTTGGATATGTGGGGTGGGACAGTTCCAAAATACAATCAGGTTTGATATGATGAATATGTACAATGGACAGTCCTGAGGTGCTCTGGGAGATTAGTACTTTGGGGGTGGTGGTGAAGGAGATCAGAATTCCTCATTGCTCCCTTGAAACATTTTTCATCTATGATTTGTTAGGAAGATGTTTGAAACATGAGAGGGTTTTTTATTTGCTCAGCAACTTAGGTGATGTAATGTATTAATGGCAAATTGACCCCCTTCTGTCTCCAAAACCATTTCTGGGTACATTTTGTCATGGAGGTGCCTTTAAAATACGCAGTAGAAATCCTTCCGGAATAGAAGATCATACTGATGATGGTCAAAGGTCTTCAGAATTTCTCAAGTGGCTCTTTAAGTTTTACTATATTGTGTCTTACCACGCTGTTCTTTAGCACATTGTGCATCCATTTTTATATTAAAAAACCCACTACATTTATGTTTGCGACCTTTTAAAGTGGTAGTTGTTTGCAAAAAAAAAGAAAAAATTCACATGAATGAAGTGCTGAATGATCGAGGATGTAACTGGGAAAGCGGTCTTTTTGAAAACCTGGTCCCTTAGGAGCAGCAGTCTATATATATCTCAAACTCTTAATATTTCCTTCCTTTGAATGAATTGTTTTCTTCAGATTATGCTAATTATTTGTTATGCTTCATGACTTTGTAGATGAAATTTCTCCTGGGGCACGAGGATGCTATAAAGACCAGACCCCATCAGTCACTCATAGCCCGGAAATAATGGACCCATCAGAACTGCAGCCATTTTCAAAACCAGAAACGGCACTGACAGAAGCCTTGACGCTTTTAGCTGATGATGACTGGTAGGCGTAACCATCTGTCTACAACCTGAAGCTAATGTACAAGGCGGTTTTTTTGATACCTTACTTTAAAAAACCAGCAAAATGGACATAACGTCACAAATAGTGAGAAGGATTGCAAGTGATATATGAGAAAAAAGAAAAATTTTTTTTTTCAGTCCAAATCTAGATTAAACTGTAACTGTTGTAAATTGAGGCTTAATAGCTAAGCTTTCAGAGATATGTAGAGATGTCTAAGTTTAAGCACTGTTCTGGAGAGGGCCCCCACCAATACCTTCTTGCCATTTTCTGTGGAATATAAGGCTTCACTGTGCTCTGACCAGTGAAATGGGGTTACAGTGCTGCTGCCTTTTCAACCTGGGGAAGGAAAGTAATCCTTTAATTGCCACTAGTGCAAGCTGTGGACAGAACTGTAGGAAAGAATTGAGAGACTGGTATGCTGAAATAGTCCTACCACCACATTAAAAGAAAGACTTACTTTGAAAGAATTTCCTGCATTATATGTCATTGCTTTATTTTACAATCTAATTTGTTTGTTATTTGGTTTCTTAGAATTCTATGTTTTAATATTTTTATGAAAATTTGCAAATGTTTTGAATTTAAATATTTTTTTTTACATAGGGAGAAGAAGATTGAAGGCCTGAACTTTGTTAGATGTTTGTCTGCCTACCATGCGACTATTCTGACTGCAAAGCTACACGAAACAAGTTTGGCTGTGGCTCAAGAGGTTAAATTTTACGATCAGAATATTTTGCTGACTATATGTGTGTATATGTATTTTATAGCCCTCAGATACACTGAAGTGAAATGGTATGTTCGTCTGTGGTTAGTTTTCCTCTGTTGGACGGTCTCAAAAGGATGAGTTTGTCGTTCAGCAAAGCAGCTTATACTTCAGATACCAGCACTTGATCTGATTTGCTAAGAGGCTGAAAAAAATTAAATTGTAACTTTGTAACATTTTTCATGTGTATGTATTTTAATTCTCACACATTGTGAATCAAGTTAGAAATGTATTTCTCAGTTGCTTTTAATGTTACTTAAAAATTACAAAGGGAAACATTAAGCTTTACTTATTTTAAAGTATATTTTATAAACATTATTCATTGTTTGTTTGGGTTTTTCCTGTGTGCAGGTCAAGAATTTACGCTCAGGTGTTTCTCGAGCTGCTGTGGTCTGTTTAGGGGATTTGTTCACCTACCTGAAAAAGAGCATGGATCAAGAACTAGATAATACAGTAAAAGTCCTTTTGCACAAAGCTGGTGAATCCAACACATTTATAAGGGAAGAGGTAGACAAAGCACTGAAGGCTATGGTTAATAATGTGACTCCAGCACGTGCACTTTGTTCTCTTATAAATGGAGGGCAAAGGTAATTCTTATAAAGACTTTATAAAGAAATAACTTGTGAATAGATTAAATTTATCAAATACAGTCTTTTTTAAAAAAAAATCAAAATACAATAGGCAGAAATTTGAAAATATAGTAAGTCAGCTCTGCAAAACTTCTACCCAGGGCAATGTTTGTTGGCATAAAAGTAAAAGGTAGCCCCCCTGTTTCTGTAAGTTATGTAAAAAGTTGGCTGTTGATTTTGGAGCTTGGTATATTTTCTGGTCACTTTGCAACACTTCAGTAATTTTATTCGCTCTTAGTATAGTATTCTTAGGAAACTGCTATTTTGCTTTGCCTACTAGAGCTGACATAGCATTCTCATTTTTCACTTGCTCTGCAATCAAATGCCTGTCTTTTCCAGTTTTCAGCACTAGTTTTTATTTAGAAAGATGGTTTATAACTTACAATTCTGTAGCTGCGACTATCTTGGTTGATTTCCTGTTCTTCTCTAGACTTAGCTGGTTAATAGTCTTTTTTGTCTGCGTTTTAATTTCCTTTCAGTGGTGGTGGCCATTATTTTCTTGAGTACCTCAAACAAGCCTCCATTTCTAGTTGCATGGTTTGATTCTGACCTGTAGCTCACCTCAGTCTGTAGTAGAAGTTACATTCCTTTCTTTCGCTTTCTCTGTTAAGTATGCTGTTCTTTTTCTTTTATATCCTCATTCCCTGTAACAGCAACACTTAATCAAGCCATTAGGCATTCCAATATGTTAGGTATGTACCTACCTGTACTTAATCTCTTATCTGTCATCACTTAGATGACATGTAATAGGTCACATTTCTTGTAGCCTATCCCTTCCATTGAATATTTCAGACGCTACATTATAAATCAATCCTTAGACTTTCTGCACAGCTACGAATCACAAGAGTTACTCTTGATTCAGAACGTTTTGTTTCCTATTTTGTTTCCTGGGAAGCTGGTTGTTGTGGAATATATTGATTCTGTCTCCTGAAAGCCAATGAGAACCATACTGCAGTTAACTGAACTTCAAGCTGAAAGGCAAATATCAGCCTTGGGATTTAAATTATTTATGAATCATGCCTGCACGTAGTGGTTTTTGTGAATTTAAGAGCAGCAGACAGTAACAGCACATTGCTTTAATTCAGAAACCATGTAAAGTGGTCCGTTTATGTACTCCCATCATTTCTTCAGAAATCCTTCACCAAGCAGTACTCATGATCATAACTGGCTACATCTGATTTCCGCATTTTCAGCGGCAGATTCAAACACACTGACCTATCCTTAAGAGTTTTCTAGAGTTATAAACATTTGACCCCTCCAATTTGTGAACTCTGATACATTTTCAGATATCTAAGGCATCAAAATTATCTGAGCTGTGAGTCTGAATACAGCATTTGAAGCAGGGATTAATTTCTTCATAGGTAAGAAGACTTCAGTCAAATTGGTGTCTAAATCATGGGGTACAGTATGTTTTAATGCGGGACACATCAGTGGATGGCCTAAATAGCACTGTGAGTTACAGCCTTTCTAGTATCGGCTTCAGGAAGCTCTGGCCATATTAGCAACAAAGCCCATGCAGCACATATGGAGCTATCCTCTGTAGAGGCTGTAACAATGAATACGACAATTTTCTTTCAAAGTGGAAATTTGGGAGAAAAATGACATGCGTCTGCAGTACGAAGTGGAAAGGTTCTGTTTGGTACAACTGTGTAATTACACAAACGATATCTTTCCTGAATTTGGCTTATACACTAATTGCTTATATTCACCACAACTTACGTATTGAAGTTAATAGTTATGGTTTTGCCTACAATTCATAAGACCTTTTAAAATTTACCTATTTTCTGCTCAACACATTTCAAGCCTACTGTGATCGTAAGTATTAACGCTTGCAACCCTGAGTAGATATAGATACTGATTCTTCATCGGCTACAAAGTTGTTTTTGACTTTACCAACAAGAATAATTAAAAACATTTTTGTTTGCTTTTGTGAGATGATGCTCTATTGCTGTAAACTCACCTCTGTGAATAGATGCTTGATCCCAGAGCATGATTCCAGGACTAGATCTGAAAGTGACTGTATTTCAGAAATTTTAAAACCATGTGTCTTATCTGTATAAATTGTGTTTAATTCTAACGTCTTACGTGGATACAAAAAGATTTCCAACTATTTTTCATGGGCAGCAGGCATTCGTAGGGAGCCAGGGCTTATTTGCTTCCATGGAGTGAGGTCTTTAAACCTCACAGCTCTTGTTTTCCCATCGGTACCTGCAGCAGGAGTTAGTCTGTTACTGTTTCCCTTCTGCCAAGCTCCCGAGACGTGGGGCTGCTGTACAGACATAGCGGCAGGTACTGAGCACGAGCCAAAGCTAGTCTTAAACTAGATAGCTCAGTAGCAGCTGAGAGGATGGCTACATTAGCAGGGAGTTCAGCCTGGGAGCTGCCATGCTCCTGGACAGATTTTACAGCCTGAACTGTATTCTGAGTTGCCCCATTTTGCAGTTTGAATAGACCCAGTTAGTTGTCTTTGTGCCAGCTGAAGCTGCTTTGTGCAGTGTAATTTGGTGGTGGCTTTACTTCCAGTGAGGCCATGGTAATCTATGGAACCAGAGAAAATGAAAATCTTGGTGAAATGGGAACATGGTCATTCAGGAAGAACGCTGGATGCTCATGTCAAACTGCTGAGCTGGGGAGCCGCTGATGTGGTTTACCAAGTCAATTCTTTTCCTTAGCTCTCTCCTTTAAGCCTGTTTTTCCCTATGAATGATGAGCTGTACAAATGTCTCATTTACTGTGCAGTGAAGCTGTCCCCAAAATAGGATTTTTAATCCAAAGATAAAAATAAAATTGGAAAAGTTTGAATTTCTCTGAAAACATGTGGGATCAGCAGGTGCAGCAGAATTTATATAAAAGGTTAGTTTGCTGCACGAGTTTGAAGATTGATTCCAGCTTTTCTCTCATTTTCATCAGCATCGGTGTTGAGTGTCCCCCGTTTTGTAGAAAATAGACTTCCACAAGATCTTTAGAAGTCAGTAGAATACAGCTTTATTTAATTTTAAATTGATATAAAATACACAAGATGTGTTTCTGAGCATAGGGACTACTTTTTCATAAAGTTGATGGAAAGAACATGTAGTAGTGTGCTTTCTAAAATATTTTACAATTAGTTTAAGGAAAACTAGAAATTAAATTCTAAAAAGAAGAGAATTACTAGTTTTATTAATCCAAAAGCTGCAGTCAGAGGTTGAAACTGACTTACAAAAAGGATATAATTCTTCATTTTTCATTCTGCGTTCTTGTAGTTTAGGATTTTAAGTGAATGAAATGAAGTTTAATCCAATGCATTATCCTTTTAAATAAAGCTATTTGTCTTTGCTCCACAATGTCTTTTCTATACAGCCAGAATAAGTATCTGCCTATCAGCAGTGTCCTAGTTGTAGATTATGCTAAAGATGAAAAAAGAAAACTTGTATGCCATATTTGGTGGAGCACATAAGTACTGCTGTATAGCTCCTGTGGTGAGTTTTTACTAAGCAGCTGTGTTTTCTTTAGCCACCTGCATTCAGCGGTGAGAAGATGCACAGCCCAGCACCTGTCGGACATTGTAGAACGTATGGGACCGGAGCGGATTCTGTCTGGAACCAAAGTTGTCGCTGATCGGATTTTCCCTGCAATAGCCAGGTTTGCGCAGGATAGTTCACAACAAACAAGGTTAGTAAGGTTAATAGTTAAGATAGGCACGTTCTAGGTGGCTGAAACCTCTGCATAGCTCAGTGTGTTGCTCTGCAGTGACAGAGGGTAGAATCATAGAATCAGAGAATCATCTAGGTTGGAAAAGACCCTTAAGATCATCAAGTCCAACTGTTAACCTAGCACCACCAAGACTGTTAAGGTAGCCTATGTGACAGGAATTGCCTGGATGCCTGCTGCAACTGTGCCCACCCTGCCTGCAGGAAGAAGAGGGGCTCAAAGGACGTACTCTGCTGGCCACAGATGAGATACAGGCCATGGAGGGAATGCTGGCACTGGGATCCACACTGCATGACTGACAGGGCTGGGCCATCCTATTTAAAGACGGCTGAAATGGAAGACTGTTCTCATTAATTTGCTTGGCTGTTGATTAAATAGCGATTCTTGAGTATAGTTTCTTTGTGGGAGGATGAAAAGGGTGTCTGGTTACACGTATAGATAGCAATCTTCCTGCGCTTCTATATTTTGGAATTACACACCTATAATTAACAGAGTTACAAAGCAAATCCGTGTTTACGGATGTATGTGTCGTGGTCTGTTGCCCTGCAGGTATTATGGTCGAAAGATGCTCTTCGGTATGATGACTCATCCCGATTTTGATAAAACGCTTGAAAAGTATGTGCCGACCAAGGATTTGCCTTACATTAAGGAATCTGTTAGCAATCTACATGAAAAGGTATGTGGAAAAGCTCTTGTTTAACAGCTGAGAAATGTACTCAGAGCAAGACAAGTAATCAAGTGACTACAGCGTGGCAAGGTACCGCTCGTTAGCTGCCCTGTGCGTGCCTTTACTCCTTGCAGATACACTGGATGAAATGTACTTTGCTACTGTACTTTGCATGGCTGTCAGACTTGCTTTTACAGGGTCTCCAGCAGTGCAGAACTGTACCAGCCATGTTAATTAACAGTTGCACCTTTGTGCAGGGTTTGGGGGAGATGCCATTAGATACACCCTCAGCAAAAGGAAGACGTTCCCATGCTAGTAGTGTTGGACATTCGAGGTCATCATCCACTTCCAGAGATGCTCTCAACGTCACTGACAGGTAATGATCTTCAGTGTTTTACCTTGGTAGTAACTTGACCTTGAGGATAATAGCCTCACCACAAGAAGAGAGTATAGAAACGTTCACAACAGGGTTGTGAAAATTAAACATACCTGAACGAAAAGGAAAAACTTGACATGTCCCAGATAAAATCTTAGATAGGGTAATTGGTAACATTAAAATGGCTTTGTGCATTTTGAAGTTAATTTGTCTATTGACTGCCTATGAAAATACACACAGTACACAAAACACTTGGAATTCACAGTAGATCCATGTCACCACCAGTTCAAGATATTGCTGTTCAGACTCTATAGAAAAACGTGCCTAGTGGTAGCCGCAGTACAAATTATCTATTTGTGCACTTACGCAGACATTAAGTATTTAGTTAGACCCTAACTGGGAATGCTGAAGGTTTCAGATGATACTCACTCTGTCCATTTTTAGTTTTCTGTTTTGTCTTCTAATAGGTCTTCTGTTGAACTGAACAAGAAATGCCCCCAAATTTAAACCAAGCCAAAAACCTGCATCCACGAATACAGAGTTCATAGGGGCTGTGACTGCCTCCAGGTTGAAGAAAGTGTGTCTATTCAGGAACAGATTTCTGTAACACACTCTCTACTATTCAAAATAATAACTAATTCCACATTTGATGGTAAATTTTGCTTTGGCGTGTAAAACTACAGGCCCACTTCCTTAGAAGAAGTGCTACTTACTGCATTATGCCAAAGACTTTCATTCAGGTACTTTTAGTGGCCTGTGATACACTAGCAGGACAGGAGATTTTGATACCGCCTTTTGTTCTCGCAGAGCTAATAGGTTTGAATTTGAAAATGCAAGAAAGATGCTTATTCCATTCTCCATCAAAGACTTCTGTTCACGCATTAGGAATGAGCTCTATCTGGACTGGTCTGTAAATGCAGGATACTTCTCTGGACAGAGAAGTGATTCCACAGATTTTATGATTCTTTCCATGACTGTCTAATAAGACTAGATGCTACAGAAAATTTGTTTCGAAATATTCTCTGAAGAGTTGTTCATTTTCCACCTCAGCAAGGCATGTTGCTTAGGTGCCACCTTGACTGGGATCAGTGTTTAAAGTACTTCGAGACTAAAGAATTAAACTACAGTANTTCACAACTGTTACTGGTCACAAACCCTGCTGCTCTTGTACGGAAACTTGAAACAGCACAGGGCTCCTGCCTATTTGAGGCTTATCTCTTGTGTGATAGGTATATATGCATTTAGAGCGGAATGTGTATTGAGACTTTAGGAACAACAATTACTACTAGGTGATTTCTTTTTTTAAATCACCATGTTTAAAGTGAAAGTCCTTCATCAGAAGATTTTCTGTTTACTTCTGATATTTGCACTCACATGGAAAGAGAATGTCTAAGATTAAAGACTCCTGTTTCAGCTTGCTTATGTGTTCACTGAATAACTGTTTCCTTTCCAATAGAGAAACTACAGAAGCCCGTGAAGTCACAAGAAAAACAGCTCCTCGTAATTCACTAGAAAGTGAAGAATATGTTAAAGACATTATAGGTTTATTGAATGCAAAAGACTTCCGTGATCGAATAAATGGCATTAAGCAGCTGTTATCAGATACAGAGAACAATCAAGGCTTTGTTGTTGCAAACATTGTGAAGGTAACTGTATGAAAACATTTTATTTCAAAGGTCTTTAAAGTTGTGTCGCAAAGTTTTCTGATAAAAATCTTGTCTCCCTCTTTCAATAAGAATGTCTGATTAACAGGAAAACATTGAGGAATAGGTGAGGTGTGCTCAAGGGGGAGATATGTAATCTATAAAGGTAGTAAAGGAAGTAAATAGGAGAAAGAAGCTGAAAGTTTTCACTTAGAGCTAGCACTCTTTGAACTGTTTCTGGAATACTGCGTGCAGTTTTTCATGCCACTGCTGAGTAAGTATCAAAATATTGGAACAGGTTACAAAAAGAACAGCAAGGATTAATCAAGATCTGAAAAACTGTCTCTGAAACACAGCTGCAAGTTCTGCCTGCTTTTTTTGTCTAGGAGAAGGTGAGGAAAGGTCTTTATTACGATGAAGCTTAAGGTAAGTATCCTTTCTAATAGGAAAGGAGGTTCTGTAGGAGAAAAATACTATGATGCAGTTCAACAGTTGTAAACTAAAGATAGATATGATGAAAGGAAAACCAAGATTGTCTTCGAATGGTGCGGTGTCTTTGCTGTGGAACTATGAAGTACTTCTGTGGAACTTCGCATATCTCAACTGTGAATGTTTTTGAAATCTTTAAAACAATCTTTTTGCTAAATAGAGCTGTGTCTTGCTAAAAATACTTGCTTGCAGAAAATATTAGTCATACTGAAAGTTACAGATGGCTAGTTTACCTCCACTTCCTTGTATAGGGATGATTCAGATTCAGATGAGGTGAGATACAGTTGAATAACAGTATAAGTATATAGTCACAGTATAAAAATATCAAACGTTGCTTTACTTGCTAAAAAAAAAAAAATTACAGCTCAGGTATTTGCATATCAGAGCTGTCTTTGCTAAGATGGACAATTAAAGTGTAAAATAAAGCAGGAAACGTAATATCCACCCCAAACATTAATTGCTAATTCCGATGAATGCTGTTTGGATACTTTTTCAGATCTTCGATGCTTTCAAGTCTCGCTTACATGACTCAAACAGTAAAGTAAATCAGGTTGCTTTGGAGACAATGCACAAGATGATTCCTTTGCTGAAAGACAATTTATCACCTGTGATCAACATGTTAATTCCTGCCATGGTAGACAACAACCTGAACTCCAAAAATCCAGGGATTTATGCAGCTGCTACAAACGTTATTCAGGCTCTATGTCAACACTTAGGTGAGTAATTTACTCTCCCTTAATTTTAAAGAGTTTTAATTGTGTTAATTAAATTCTAAATTTAAAGAGTTACTCTTTCCAATAGTTTTCCATCCAGTCATTACATTGTGTAACGAATCATTGGTTTTGTTCTCACACTTTTTGAACCATACAAGTCATCTGAATATTTTGCCAGTCCCATAAAGAAATACAGCTAGCTGGACTTGTCCTAAGTGCGTAGGTGGTTTTGTTATTTTTCCACAGCAGGTGTTTTTTGCTGTGAGGGTGACCAAGCACTGGCACAGGTTGCTCAGGGCGGCTGTGGAGTCGCCATCCTCAGAGATACTCAAAAGCCCTCTGGACACGGTCCTGGGGAACCGGCTGCAGTTGCCCTGCTTGAGCAGGGGGCTTGGACCAGGTGATTTCCAGAGGTCCCTTCCCACCTCAACCATCCTGTGTGACTCTGTGTTTCATTACCCAGAAGCTTGTCACACTGCTGAATCTCTTAAACAGGTCAAAGAACTAGATTCTTGCTGATTTGTGTATGCTGCAACTGTTTTCCTTCCTCAAGTGTTTTAGCTTTGGAGCAGAATCTTAGTATTTCCAGTAAATGAATGTGCTATGTTCTACCAGATTGTGGGAGTTAGGGCTTGTTAAGACTATCTTTTTATGCTTTTATGCCCTTAAATACATGACTGTGTTTTTCGAAGTTAATATAAGTAAGGTTCGTTCTTACATTTTTCTGTCATTATTATTATTATTGTGTTTATTTCCAGACTGTTTAATTTTCTGTTTAAGAATTTTAACATGTTTTGTTCTTTGCATTTAGACAACTATTTGCTCCTCCAGCCATTCTGCACAAAAGCCCAGTTTCTGAATGGAAAAGCAAAACAAGACATGACAGAAAAGCTTGCTGGTAAAGTGATGTTTTACTTTGCTTGTTTGTTTGTTTGGGTATCATCCTAATTAGGCAAATTCATTGTAGGATGGTGGTGGCTATGTATCTTCCCTTCTGTCACAGTAAATTGTGGGCATTAACGACGCAGCAGTTGTCAAATTTCACCCCCTTCTAATGCAAATTGAAGCTATTGCTGACAAAAGAAAAGGTTCTTATTATATAGTCAGATGGAAGAAGTATAAATACCTGGAAGATGTATAAATACCTTAAGCTTATAACAATTTTAATGTGGAATCAGAGAGAATGAGTTTTGTTTTGTAATGAGTTTCGTTCTATCAGTAACTGAGTGGGATGCACTGTACTGAGACTTGGGTCCCCACATGCCAACCTCTGCCCGGTCGGCAGGTGTCTGTTCCTGTGTAGGGGCAGGGGTGCAGGGCTGACTGAGGAGCGGAGGCTTGCCTGCTTGCCTTACTTGCTTCAAGTCATATTCCCTCTCACAGTGCTCACTCCCTCATACTCTTGCCAGGAAGAAACGAAAGGAATGAGTGACTGCTTTTTCTGAGGTTTCCCAGCACAGAAAATACATTGTTCTCTCTAAGGCTGGCTCCTACTAACTCCTGAATCTTACTTCTGTACCTTTTTCCTTTTTGCAGTTGGTCTTGTTCTCATTTTAAGGCTCTTGCTAATTGGCATTCAGTCGCAAAGGAGACAAGCTGGCAAGCTGAGCTGCAGTCACCACAAAAATGGCAGACTTCATAATGGTCTTCTTCCTAAACTGGTGGCAAAAGCTTAAAGACAAATTTGCTTACAAATTGAAGACAAATTTTAATTAGAATTGATATACATATTTTAATATTGGGGATTATTACTAGCAGAAGTGCTGAATTTTCCTTTGATGTTGTAAGTGAACAAGGGATGTCTTTATGGGAAACACACTTGAACCAAACAGACATTATTTGGCTTACTTTCAGAGTAGTTCTGTCTGTGGTCGCTATGAAATTGAACTAAATAACATAATGGATGGTCTGTTCTTGAAATATTGCTATATTTATGCTTTCTGAATGTGTTAGTCACCAACTTTTAAACAGCTCATCTCTTGCTGGGATTTTTTGGAGTAGTTTGTATTATATATCAGAAGAGTCCATTCTAGCAAAAAGGCAAACTTTTGCAAATAAAATACTTAATTCATGATGTAATTGTCTAAGTAGGGAAAATGCTTCCTCTTACATGTATTTATAGTATAAGGCTACTTTGTTCCTTAAACTCAAATACCCGCTGCGTATTTCTGAGATAGAAGGGAAATCATAAAATATCAAGTGTTACACAGTGCACTGTGAGAAATAAAGGTCCTTACGATAATCTTAACTAAAAAAAACCTCAAAAAAACCTTTGTTTCTTTTACGTGTTTTGATTTAACGGAAGGTCGTAATTATCAGCAGTACCAGTGCTGCTGTGTAAACTCCTGAGAGAGAGGATAAAAGGGGTGTTTGTACAGAAAGCTGGTATCTTTTATTGGAGCTGTTGCAACAACAGACAAGCTCTTGTGCATAGCAAGCACTCCTTCATTAGTTGCTTTGAGAAGATGATTTGACATTAAGTGCTTTTAAACACCTCTCAAAGCAGGGGATCACTTCTGAATTGTATTTTAAAAATAGTCTTCAAGCACTGCTTGATGACCTGTTGTCTTTCCTGCAGATCTTGTTACGGAGTTGTACCCACGGAAGCCTTATGCTGTGGAGCAAAAAGTTCTAGTTGTCCTTTGGCACCTCCTGGGAAATATGACAAACAGCGGCTCTTTGCCTGGAGCCGGAGGAAATATCCGGACAGCCACAGCAAAATTATCGAAAGCACTTTTTGCACAGATGGGTCACAGTCTGTTAACTCATGCTGCATCTCAGCCGCCGCACATCAAGAAGAGTTTAGAAGAATTTTTGGAGATAGCAACCTAAAAAAATGATCTCTGTGCGTGAAACTCAATCAGCCGACTGACTCGGACAGACGGACATCTGTTTACATGGAGGCACGTGGGACCGTCCCCGTGTCGCTGGTTCGCAGTGCCTGCATTTCCCACGCAGAAGGGCCGCGGTGAGGAGAGCCTGCAGGGCGCCGGGCTGGGCTGGGGCCGGCTCCCCTCGCTGCTGCCAGCACGGCTGCAGGCGAGTGCCTGGCGACGGCGGAAAAGTCGCTCCTGCTTGTCTGCGCTTTCCTTTAGAAGAGCCAGTGCAGCGCAGCACCCCGTGTAGTGGACGTCAGATTGCTAACAAATAAATGCACTTACCACGTAGTCATGTTTTGACTTGGTTTAGCACTAAGCTTTACGTTGATAAGCGGAAGAAAATCCTGGTGATAATTACACACTACAACAGGGTTTTGTGTGGTATTTGTGAAAAATACGTATTTTTTTAATCCACTTACACCGTTGTGCAGTATTAGCTTGCTGTGGCTGCTGTTACGGTACTGTAACGTTTGCTTGGCGGCTGGCCATGCTCATCTGCACGGGAATGTACAACTCTGGCAGCTCACAGCGAAGCACGGCCACCTGCTCTGGGGGAAACCAGCCCCTTCCCCTTCCCCTTCCCCTTCCCCTTCCCCTTCCCCTTCC
>WAAD01004818.1:277580-298800 GCA_013389945.1 Fregata magnificens
TCCGCCTGCCGCGAGCGTCACCCCGCCGCCTCCCGCGGCGCTTCCCCGGGCCAGGGGGTACCGGGCGCTCGGAACAGCCGGCCGGCCTGCAGTTCTCCCTTGCTGGAATAAATTTTAGCCTTATTTTATACGCTTTAATAGCCGCCAAGTTTCTGAACAAATAATAGGCCAGCTCAAAACCTGTAGGCGCTTACGGGTTGTTACCTTATCACTGCGTTTTGGCCAGCAAAGCGTTGTTTTTTGGGCAGAAGCCGCGAAGGGGCCAGGCCGGCAGCGCCCGTGCGGTCCTGCCCCAGAAAGTTTCAAGCAGCTGCTTCTGCGGGCTGTGAAGTGTTCGTAGAGCAGCGGAGCGGGTGAGCTGAGGCTTGAAATTCCTTGGCGCTGCCCGTTTGTATTTCTTTCTAGGTGTCTTTCATTAGTTCATTCGTATTTATAAACGCTGGTATTGTGTGTGATAAATGTTTAATTGAAACAGGGTAAATAACATATGTTGACATAACTACACGCACCACCTTTAAATAATTTATCTGATATACTTATTTAGTTATGTAGCCTGAATGGTGTAAAAAGTCCTGGAATTAAGTTACTCTATTACACAGTTGTCTGTGCTGGATGTGCATCAGCTTCGTGTCTGCTGCCTTCGTAGCTGGGTGGATGGATGGGCATTCGTTTGGTACCAGATGGGGCCGATTGTGTCGGCTGTAACCTTCAGTTACTGTACAAGTTTGGGATATGCCTCGGTTACCTCGGGGCGTTCTAGAACGCGCTCAGTTGGAAGCGAATTGTCAAACACTTTCAGATTCTGTTTGAGACCTTGTGTGCAGAGGTGGTGCAGGACCGCTTCTCCCTCTGCCTTTTTTTTTCCCTCGCCCTAATCTGAAGACAGGTAGATTTGGGGTAGTTGTTTTTTAAGCTGGAATACATCTTCTGAATCAGCTAGAGGGGGGAGACGTCTGTCAAATATCAGAATAAGTTTAGGTCATAAATTATTGCATGTTCAAAACCACTTACATTAGCTTTCTCAAATTTTAGAGCTGTAAGCATTCTTTAAACTACTTTTTTTCAAGTGTCGGGGCTGCTGTTTGCATAACGCACTCCTCTTGTGCCTTGATTTTTATAATCTTTACAGAGGTAAGCTCTGAATGGTAGCAGCTGTTTTTAATGATGCAGGCCTCTTCTGTATGTTGCACTGGGAAAGGCATAGTGGTACTACTTTGATATTTAATTTCTTAACTTATAAGTTATGTTTATTCTCAAAGTCAATATCGAAGATGCATCTCCAACGCTTACTAAAGAAACCAACTTTTGATGCAGGCTTTCTAGGGTGACCCAGGATGTGGGGAAGAACTGGTCATTAACAGAATAAACTGCTCATCTTACACAAGCGTCCTCTTGTCCTGTAGAACAAAAGCAGTGTAGCGCTCTGTGTAGTCACATTGTGTTCGTGGGACTTTTAAATGGCATAAACTATTCATTTTTATGAACGGTTACCATATAAAGTTACAAAATTATGGACTGTTTACCTTAGAGGAAAGGAATTGTATTTATATGATTGCCAGATGATGTGTACAATGGAGAATAGAAATAATTACTTTTAAAAACCAGTTATTAGAAAACTTGCAGAGTAGACCACGTGGACCTTTTAACACTACGCCAAAGTTACTTGGCTTGGTACACTCCTGGGAAAACATGAACTGTTACCTCACGCGTTGAAGCTGCTGAAGATAGGGTATAGATATTTTTCCTTTCTGTCAAGAATTTTGTCTCCACTATAATGTTGATGGCTTATTGATGTATTTGTTGAAGTGAAAGCAAGCGGTCTGTTTGTTCTCTTTTCAGGCTTTCAGTGGGAAAGAATTCTGCAGATACAGAGTGGGGTGGGGATTCCCCCCCGCCCCCATATGCAAAACTTACTTGCTGTCATCTCCTCTGAGGAGAACCGAAGGGAAATAGGAGTGGCAGTTGCTACGGTGCATTTGAGGATGGTGGTCTCCCACTGTTCTTCATCCAAAACATATTCACAGCTAAGAGCTGTTGTGTTCTACGTGGGTATTGTATTACCTGGGATCCGTTAGTCATTAGGATCTAGCTTGAATGTGGAGAAGGTTTGGTTGAGTGCCTCACACCCAGGCTTCGGGTGGTGAAGGCCGAGATCTGTTGAGGCCGCTGTTTGGCAGAGCAGCGCGCAGCCAAGTTGGGCTGGATGGGTGTTTGCGGAGGAGGATAGGGCTGGGCAGCAGCATTTGGCAGGAAGATCAAAATGAAGAGTGGGAGGAAGATGGGAGTCTGTCCTGAGGGGCAGGAGGAACCTCTGACATCTGAGCTGTGTGTGGAGCGAGGGACTGCATGTAAGGGGTAGCCTAAATGTTTTTTGTGGCCGTCTGGTGCTGGTTAGTTTGTATAGACATCATTAATAAGGGCTAATTCTTCTCTTTGCAAAGTTATCGCTTAAGCCAGTTCTGCTAGGCATTGAGGGTACACTTTAACATATACTAAGTAGGATAATTGAATAAATTTGAATGTAATTCTTTATTTGGAAAAAACTTCTGCCAGACTCACAGGAGAACTGTATTGGTTCACTTTTGTACCTCGATAGCTACTTGTGATAGTTTTTTTAGAAAAACTACAATGACTTGTATGTGTGGATGTTAAAATGTATGACTGCTATTAACATGGGTTTTTTTAATTGTGAATTGGGCTGAAGAGTGAAGCAGATCTAATTGATGAAGGTTTGTGGTGAAATACATGGATGCCTGAAGCGCTTGGGAGGCTCTTGGCTGATACTTCACAGACAAGTTCTACTTGAATCTTCGCTGCACAAATACTGACTCTTTTTATTTCCACAGGATCTGGTACTACAAAACAGCAGTAACCTCAGCAATGGAGAACGCAGATAATACAGAGGAGGAGAAGCCGACTGTAAGCAATGACAGCACAGACAATGGCGCTGAAACAGCAACAGAAGAACAGCATATGGACTTCAGTACAGAAATTATGAGTGTAACTGAGATGGAACAATCACCTGATAGTTCCCCTGACTTGAATGAAGAGAACACACAGGAGAGTGAAATTCCAAATATTGAAAGTTTACAGACAACAGATATTGAGGCTTGCTTCCCTCCAGATTTTGACAAGTTCTGGAAAGTAGTAGAGGACAATCCCCAGGATTTCACAGGATGGGTATATCTACTACAGTATGTAGAGCAGGAGGTTAGTACATGCCCCCTTTTTCCTTAGTCTTCCAGAAATAAACAAAGAAAACCAAATTAAGTCATGGATATTCCACTGACAAATCTAGAACTGTACATCAGGCTTTCATAGGCACTGTTTTAAGACAGTTGCCCTTGCCAGCATCGTCAGCAAAGATCACGAAATAAAACTAATTGTTTTTAAGACAATGTTAAAACAATAATTGTTTTTAAAATAACGTGATTTGTTTTTTTTAAGGAAAGGATTAATTCCTTTTATTGTGTATTTCTTGCAGAACCACTTACCAGCTGCCAGGAAAGCATTTGACAGGTTTTTCACACATTATCCATATTGCTATGGATATTGGAAAAAGTATGCAGACCTTGAAAAGCGACACGACAACGTGAAACAGTCTGATGAGGTATGTAGGTAGCTGAGCGCAGCTATTGCCATTGGTCCTGTTAGCCAAATAATGACTAACCTACTGCAAGTCATTTGGCTGCCAGTACCTGCCATGTATGGTCAGGTTTGTAGGGATTTTGTTTGCACTTGTCACGTCTGTGGCATTTGTAGCTAATGTTTTTTCTCTTTGTTGGCAGGTGCGTTAAACCTCTACAGTTTGTCAAGCTTTGCAGTGCAAGCCTCTGTATTACACTGCAGCTTAACAAGTAGGGCAGGGCTTTTCTGTCACTTACATTTATTACTCATTTTCAAAACAATATAGTTGGTTTGCTGGTCACAATTGCTACATCTTATTGCATTTTTGGTCAGACGCTGTCAATGATGCTCTAATGGGTCTGTGCCCTATGGTCTGTACCCCAAAGCCTGCCCACACAACCTGGTCAGAATGCAGGGACCGCTGCGCTTTGAAGATCAAGACTCTGCACGTGGAGATCAGAACATTGCCATGTTCTATCCAACCTCCACCCAAATGGTAATGGTAGATTATTTAAACAAAATTCCAGTAATTAGTATTTCTAAGGTTCACCGGATAACACAGTGTTGCCTCTCTATTAGGACGCCATTAAGTATTTGAAGTACAGTTCATGTTCTCTTCATAGGTTTATCGCAGAGGGCTTCAGGCAATTCCTCTTAGTGTTGATCTTTGGATACATTATATAAACTTCTTAAAGGAGACCTTGGACCCTGCTGATCCTGAAACTAACAGTACTATTCGAGGGTAAGTTGAAAGCAGATGACCGAGTGATATGAGAAGCCCATGGGTAAGTTGAAAGCAGACTGCGTGATACGAGAAGGCCATACATACAGTTACATAGCAGTGTAATCAGGTTAGTGTGCTTAAGCTAAGGGGCAAGCTAATAACAGCCTGCAGTTACTGTAAAGGTTTTTAAGAGATGATGGAGCCAAATTCCGTAAGAAGGGGTAGACAACACAATGTGGTACAAGGGTCAAAAGTTGTGACTTGAGAGCTTCAGACCAGACGTTAGGAAATACTTGGTGCAGCACTGGAACAGGTTCCCCGTAGAATTTTTGGAAGTTAGTTCCTTGGAGGTTTTCAGGGTATGGCTAGAACGTGTCTGACCTCATCTGTTGCTGGCAGCAGTTCTGGTTAGAGTAAGAGGTTGGACTAAAGTTTGACCTAAAACCTTAATTGAACTTCAGCCGAAGCAGCTTCTAGCTGCGTGATTGATGTATAGCTTTTGTGTGTTAAACTGCTAAAGTAATGGTTTTAGAGTCTTTACAAGATACAAGTGGTAAAGATTTTGTATTTTCTTAATATCTTGTGTTCCTGCAAGTGGCTTTTTCTGTTGCCTTTGTTCTGCTGTGGTAGTGCTGGAGGAAAAAAAAGGGAGTGTGAAGTTTCTGAGATTCTAGAGATCTTGCTACAGATACCTAGAAAATACTTTGAAGAATTTAAATAATCTAAGTGTGGTTGTAAGTAAATGAGGACACTCATAATCTTTAAATAAATAAGAGCCAGAACTTTTCTTCCTTGTTCTGTCACTCCATCCAGAAAAAGCTGTAAAATTATTTCATTTTTCAGAGCCTATGAACATGCAGTCTTAGCTGCTGGGACAGATTTCCGTTCTGACAGACTATGGGAAATGTATATAAACTGGGAAAACGAACAGGGAAACCTAAGGGAAGTTACGTCCATATATGACCGCATCCTTGGAATTCCAACACAACTCTACAGTCATCATTTCCAGAGGTAAAGAGAAAATAAAGATTTAGTTAATGCTATGAGTTTTTTAAGCACATGCTAACCTAATTCTGTAAATGTGAGAATGGTCACTTGGAACAAGAGCTTGGAATAGTTACTGAGTTTCATATACTTATTTGTGTACTCATACAGTTTGATTGTTTTAAAGTACTGGTACGCTTTTTAGGTATTTGGTTTTAGATAAATACACAAATTCTGCTGTGGAATAAAGGAAGGCCTTGGAATTGTGAGGAAGAAGAGAGGATGTCTTTGAAAAATCAGAATGAGCAGTTTTGAACTTTAATTCCTCATGCAGTGCTCATGTGTGGTGAAACACTAATTTAATTGACTGAAGAGCAATACTTGGTTAAGCTTTAGATAGTAACATTCTGCATTAATATGGAAAGGTTAAGAGGGAACCAGAAACCTTACTTAAATTACGCACCAGTCTTCCCCATAATTTCTACAGATCTTTTGGTTTTGGAAATAAAGTATCTTCCTCTCAAACCGATCTTGTCCTTTGCCATCAATTTTACACGGCAAGTGGTCTGTCTTCGCCACTGAAGTTCATCATCCTTTCATTTCTCTATGAAATGCGAAGCTTATGAAGTCTGATAGATAGTAGAAGTTGCATTTTTGTCTGCATGTTGTCAGAAGTTGCATTCTCAGTGTTGCTCTAGATCGATAAAGTAATGCAGAACCCCACTAGGATTTATTATTGTGTTCTGGTTATGCAGAGTGTTGCAACATAAAACATGAAATTTGTGTTGACTTGGTTCTAACTGTTCTTAGGTTTAAAGAACATATACAGAACAACTTGCCTCGGGACCTTCTGACTACTGAGCAGTTTGTTCAGCTGCGCAGAGAACTAGCGTCTGTGAACGGCCATAGTGGGGAGGACGCACAACCTGGAGACGACTTGCCCTCTGGTACTGAAGATATAACTGACCCTGCCAAGGTACATACGCAGAGGGTGTTCAGTGGCATTTCTTGCCTTACTCTGTGGCTGAAAGATGAGTTTATTCGCAGACAATTTAGTATATCTGTAGCTGAGATGTTCCCATAGTTCTCTTGCGTATCGTTGCTCTTTGGCTCATGTGATAGCTGCTTTTCCTTACAGGACATGCCTTTCTAGTGTTTTCATAGGTATTAAAGAAATGGAGTTAAAAAATTAGAGAAGTGATGTACAAAACTTTAGGAATGAATATTAATTATTCCAGTTAACAGGTTAGGAACTGCGGTCTAAGAAAGCGCTTCATCAGCAATGGTCTGTGCAGGTTCATAGCCTTCAAAGGCGTACGGAAGCTTGCAGCCATCCAAAGGAGTTGCTAACTGTGAAAATGCACACGTACTGAAACCAAGTTTGACTTGGATCCAAATTCATCTCAATGATCTTTAACAGAAGAGCAAAACTTCAGATAGAAAACCAATTCAGTTGGGTTGCTCTAAGGGCCAAGGCTCCATCAGAGCAACATCCCATCCCGTCCCTTAGCTGTTCAGGGTAACGTTTAATGCATCTGTGATACTTCTAATTTATGCATATTACTGTCATCATCAAATGCATTTACAAAAGTGATGCGGTGTCTGCCTGTGTTACATTTTTTAAAATTACGTTTTAGCTCATCACTGAGATAGAAAACATGAGGCACAGAATCATTGAGATTCATCAAGAAATGTTTAACCACAATGAACATGAAGTCAGTAAGAGGTGGACGTTTGAAGAAGCGGTGAGTTTGGTTTTTCTATGTAAGGCAGCATGCGTGAGAGTTTTCAACATAAGACTCGGGGCTAGGAATGTTGAGTAACAGTTAGGCCTTACCATTTAAACTGTTGTGAGGCTTTGAATAAAGATCAAGTTTCACTTCTCTGCCATTTTTCTTGTGAAGAGGCAACTTGTGAGGTCAGCTCTGTCACCTGATGATTTAAAAGTCTTTAAGCAGCATTTGGAGAGAGGCAAGACGCTGTATTGTTTACTGAGCAGTCTTTAAATATACATGCACGAAATGCTATGTAAGTTACTACTGCCTTATGCCTGTGGGGCATTGCAAAATAATAAGGGAATGAAGATAATTCTAATTGAAAAAGTAAGCCTATCCTAAAAGGAGAATGACATTTGTATGGTTTTATATTTTAACGTTACACTGTTACACCTGAAATCAGTTAACTTTTGTTTTCCAAAAGTAGCCATCGTAACATGGAGATCCTATGTATAATGTATTAAAAGTAATTAATTAAACTGATCATTTGATCACTGCAAATATAGAACTTTTTCTATGTAGAATTAATTTTGGTTACTTTTGAAAAAACAACCTGAGTTTTTAATTCTCTGTCTTTTATTTTTTTTCTTCCTGGCAAATACCCTATTGCATAACATGGTTCTTGTTTTAAGTTTACTTTCTTTTTGAAAAGTGCATTGTATTAAACAGTTGGGACAGTTTCAGAGACTCCTTACTGGGTTACCTGATGTCAGAACTGTTACGTTGCTTATTGCACTTTGTTGGACTAGGCCAGATACCTTGCAAGCCAAAGGAACTCAAAAGCATAGCACATAGCCAGTCCTAGTGCCGTAGCCTAGAACATAGTTCTAGTTATAGAGCAGTCTGAAGTGCTGTTACCAGTCCTACATGTCGCAGGGTCACTTTTGTACCAGTTAACCTGCCGTAGAAGGAAGGAGAGCGTACAAAGCATGTCCCTAGAGTAGGCGAGGCTCAAATAAGCTGATGTATTGTGGAGAACGGTTATGTGAGTATGGGTAGTCTTGGCTCAGGAAACCTTAAGCTACAAATTATTGAAACTTGGGAGAATGCTAGAACTGTGGATATGCTGCAGAAAAAGTGTAAGAAACAGGGTGTTCTCTCTTGCTCCTGGCCAGAATCAGTACTTTTTCTCAAGAGAGTATATCTGCTCTGTAGATACCAACATGTTGGATCTATAAGGAGTTTGAAATATAAAGTTTTGTCTTTATAACGGACAGAAATGAGGTAGATTGGCAACAGATGTCACATAAGTGAAGGAGACTGCTTAGACCTGTTTTACTGTTATTTTAGCAGGAACAATGTACCTGTGAGTTTGTCAAAATGGAAAAAAGAGTACTGGGTTCCATAGTAGAATTCAGTGAGGAGCATGAAGGGGGTGATTGGCTTTAATTTCAGGTGGCCTTGAAGAATTGAATGTTACTCCTTAATTATTGTGAGTTCTTTATCCATTTGTACGTATCTGTATCTGAGATGGAATTGCAGTACAGGAGAGAAATAATCGGGTAAAATTAAAGATGAAGGAGAGAAAAAGCCAAAGGTCTCTGGAAGGATGCTTTGCTACGTTTAGTTCAAAGCAATGTTTAAATTTTCTGTGCTGAACTCTATCCCGCTCAGCTCCTCTTGTAGTCATCAATAAAAATGCAGTCTTGCTAGCTCTTGGAATAATCAGCTTAATGTAAATATTTAATGTGAAGTTCAAGTCAATGCTCTGCCTTTCCTTGTCATGATTCTCAACCAAACTTTGAATGTCATTTGTAGGATATGCGCTAGTACAACAGTAAGTACCTTACTTGTATGTATGTGGACAATATTCATTGCTGTTTATAATGTCACTGTTAAGTTGTGACCGCAGGTTTGCAAGGGAGTAGTAACTGCATTGAGTTCTTTCTCAGTTTCTGTAAACAGTTGTACTGAAAAAGCTTTCTAGAAAAACAAGCTACTAGCCTAGAACGTAATTGTCAGCAAAATCTCTTGATCAGTACTTGGGTAACCCCAGCAGACTCTCTTGAATAGATAATGACCTATCATTCTGAAGTCCTGTTTATTTAAATAGCATTACTTGAATGGTGTGTGGGTCTCTATTTTTTTTTTTTTTTAAAGCAACTTGGTGGTATGCTTCTTAGTCATAAGTTGCCATACTGTGACTCTTGCAGATAAAGAGGCCTTACTTTCATGTAAAACCTCTGGAGAAAATTCAGCTGAAAAACTGGAAAGAGTACTTAGAATTTGAGATAGAAAATGGCACTCATGAACGAGTTGTGGTCCTCTTTGAAAGATGTGTTATTTCATGTGCCCTCTATGAGGACTTCTGGATTAAGGTAAGGGAAGTGGTTTACCACCTACCTCCTACTGATTGCATACATTGATCTAGTGACTAACCTTTTGTACTCTTGTGGAATGTTGTTCATATATAACTATATCTGTTGCATTAGGAGATGGTCTGCTTGCAACCAGATTTGACTGCTGCATATGCCAACTTCGTTGCCTCTCTACGTCCTTCCTTACAGAAACTAGTCTAGTGGTTCAATAAAGGTGCTGAATGGGTTTAAACAAAAGAATTTTATCGTTCTGTCATGTTTTTAAAGACAAAGACGAGCTTTAAATTTTTCAATCTCTGCTCTGTTTTCAACTATAGTATGCCAAATACATGGAGAATCATAGTATTGAAGGAGTGAGGCATGTCTACAGCAGGGCTTGCACAATTCACCTTCCTAAGAAACCAATGGTTCACATGCTGTGGGCTGCCTTTGAGGAGCAGCAGGGTAAGAGCAATGTTAGTTTTTGCTGGGAGGGATTCTGTTTTTAAGAGGCTGTTGGATGTCTCATATCTTAAAGCATCTTCACCGGTGTTTTAGGCAACATCGATGAAGCAAGAAGAATCTTGAAAACATTTGAAGAGTGTATTCTAGGGCTAGCAATGATTCGCTTACGAAGAGTAAGCTTAGAACGCAGACATGGAAACATGGAGGAAGCTGAACACCTGCTTGAAGATGCTGTTAGAAATGCCAAATCAATTAGCGAATCATCGTTTTATGCCATCAAATTAGCTCGACACCTCTTCAAAGTACAGAAAAATCTTCCAAAGGCAAGAAAAGTGCTGTCAGAAGCCATAGAAATGGACAAAGTATGTGTTCCCTCTTTGCTGTGTTTNCTCTTTTGAACCATTTTTTTGTTTTTTAAAAAACATGGCAACAATGATGACAGGAATTGTAACTGTATGTAATGTTTCATTACTACATGGAGACACCAGTCCCTCTAAACTGATGTTGCCGTATTTGCAGCTTGCAAATCTGGAAGTTTGCAAATGTTTTTCATTAGAAGCACAATGTGCTTCATACCGTCATTTTTCCTTTTTAGAATCTTAAATATTATAGGTGTGTTCACATCTCAAGGCGAACAAAATTGATCGGGTAGGCAGTACTTGCAGATCGTTCCGTATAACCACAGAAATACCTGGCACTCCAAATACTCTTAGCTTACTATTAGCAAAGTGTGACATCTGTTTTTGTAGTGTTAGATCACTCCTAATCTATTTGTGAAACAAACCAGGTCAAAGATGACCAGCGTAGAAAGAAAACCTTTTTATTGACTATTCTATCATGTATTTATGATGTAAATGTTCTGGAATGCATCCAGTAGACCTACATTCAGCGTTAAAAACCTAACATGACCTGAGATGTACAACTTCTAATGCATCTTTTGAACAGGAAAATACGAAACTGTATCTCAACTTACTTGAAATGGAGTACAGCGGCGATCTCAAGCAAAATGAAGAAAACATCTTGAGCTGTTTTGATAAAGCTGTCAATGGCGCATTGTCTATAAAAATGAGGATTACGTTTTCTCAGCGAAAAGTGGAATTTCTTGAAGATTTTGGTTCTGACGTAAACAAGTAAGATGTAACCTGTGCAATGGCCAAATTGGGGTCACCAAAAGAGTGCTTGTTAAAGTAGTAGGGAAGGGGTAGGGTTAGTGGCATCCATTAAATTGTTTCTTTCGTGCCATCAGTTCTTTTTGAGGGATAGCTGCTTTTCTAAACCAAATTCCTAATTTTCAATAGGAATATCTTTCCAGAAAATTATCCCTTTTCTTATTAAATACCTGATGCCTCATAGAGCAAAATTATGCTGCCCCTAACTTCTTACTGTAGTTTTCTCCTGCTAAGTCTTATAAAGGAGGATGTTCCTCAAAGAGAATGTGAAGTGTTTTGTGACACAGGTATAATTTGATACTCCATACCCTGTGAGCTGCTGCTGCTTGAGGTTTCCAAAACTGCATTGATTTGATTTTTCTGTGTTCAGAAGTATTACCAATGCTGTACACTTACGTGGGAGGTTCAGATACTAGAAGTGCAACTATTCAATTAAATACTAGTTATCCTTTTTTCCTGTTAATTCTCTGTTGTAAAAAAAGCTCGTTTTTATTTACATTTTGCAGCTAAATAACTTGGAAGGACTAACCATGAAGTAGTTTTTCTGCTTTGTACGTTTTTTAACAATAGCTGTCCTTAATTTCTGCTGACTCTGACCATTCTAACTCACGTGGCAGCCGAGCATTGCAAGTTTGGGATCCTAGATGGACCAAACAAAATGAAGTTTTCAGTTCCCAAATAATAACTAGAGTACAGAATAAGTGCAAGAAACGGTTTTCACAAAGAACAGTATTGACAGAAGAAGCAGTTTTCATGCGATACCTTGTAAACTGTGGTATGCAGCAGATGAAATGATATTTAGCTATTCGTGGGAATTTTAGTTAGGCAATAGAAGCGTTACTCTTTCACTCGGCGATATGTGGTTATACTGGATGTATAAATCATATGACTCTTTTGTGCTGCATTAAATATACCTATGCTTCCCATGTTGTTTGGGAAAAGGCTGTAAGGTGCTACTTTGGAATTGTTATAGTTTTTATAATACTCATTTCCAGTATTTAAAGCAATGTTGATTCCTAAATATCAATGCTGCTTTGGATGGCATCAACACGCAGCTGAGGGAATTCAATCACTGGAAGAAGCAGCTGTATCACAAAAAAGTTTTAGAAAACTTCTTTATAAAGACACTTTATAGAAGAACTGCATGAAGTGTGATAGAAGTTGAGCAAGTTGGGAATTTCTGAGCTCAAGGGAAATTTTTCACTATGCGTTGTGGAATCCCCCTTCAAATTAAGTTTTTTGGCTTTCCCATCTTCATGGTGGATCACTGATTAAAATTTGATTATGACTGAGTTTGTTTTAGAATGTTTTTGTATTTTTACAGTTTGAAGTAGACATTTTAAAATGGTTGCTCATGTGTTTAAAATGTTTACCTGAAAATGGTGAGCAAAGCTTTATTTCTTTTTGTCTCCTTCAGGCTTTTGGATGCCTATGACGAACATCAAGCACTTCTAAAGGAGCAGGATTCTTTAAAAAGGAGAGCAGAGAACGGGTAGGAAGTCTGTTCACCTGAGGGTATAAACTAACTTGATAGATGATGCACTATGGGGTAGCTGGAACATGTACTACGCGGAACTATAGCTGATACAAAGCACTTGGAAATGCTTTAAAAACAGTTCAGAGAACAGTCTCAGAGACTATTTTTTTTTCTTCAATCTATGAATATATATACATGTTTTTTCAGCTTTAAGCCTACTGCTTGCAAGAACAAAATCACTTTTTTTAATCAGTTGAAGTATATACTAAATAGGGCTTACTATTGGCTAAAATATTTGGAAACAGATCTACTGGAAAACAACTTTCTGAATTACGTATCACAGAAAAATTAAACAGTACTGGTAAAAATAACTCGGTCTCTAAGCAGAAACATGCTTTTGCTGTCTCAGTTTGAGCACCAGAACAATTTAAAAACCAGACTATTGTTCTGAAGCACAATATTCTACTGTCTTTCTCTAAATGAAATTCTGTTACCCTGTTTGGACAGGGCACCAAGTTTGAAAATACTACTTACCTGTTTCCATTATAACATTTCTCACATGAAGACATGCTCAGAATTTGATCTAAGCTACCATTTACCAGTAAATATTAACTTCACAGATCAGAGGAGCCAGATGAAAAGAAAATGCTCACAGATGACCCGACTTTGGCATCAGCACAGATGATGGATGGAGACATGCAAGTCAATCAGGCAGCGTATAACTACAATGCCTGGTATCAGGTAGGTGTGCGCTGTGGTTCCTTCGTTTAACATGTGCATTCTGAATGTATGCACGTTGTGGTTTTCCCAGTGACTTTTCTCTATGGCCCAGTGTCAGTTGGCAAGGAAAGTTTGGAGTAAAGATTTAGCTCTTGGTTTTGTGGATTCCTCTTTGGGCTATTATGCAAGTGTAAAATACTTCTCTCTAAGCGTGGAGCAAGACGAGCAGTTTGGTGGGTAGTTCTTCACGTGAAGGGAAGTGCGACGGCAGTTCAGGACATTGCTGGCTAAGGGCAATAGATCTGTTCTGTGCCGAAGCGTTTTGTCCAGGAGAGTCACCTTGGGGTGCCAATTTACGGGGCATTTTGATAGTTACTTTCTCCAACTAGTAGTTCCTGTAACGTCTTGGTATGGGTTCTACTGCACTGGTAGATAGTGCATGCAAAATCAGTCTGTTCAAGAGCTTGTCTTTTGGGGCTATTCTTGCATGGCGTTTCATTTTGTCCCCCATAGAGGCTTAAGCAGTGAATCAGTAATACTATACCTTGGTTTCCTCTTCTTGCTTGTGGCAGCAGCAATCTCTAGCACGTGCTCTGCATGCTTCCAGGACGATAGTCCATTTTGTGTTCTGACTTGTCCAAGGGGCAGGCTGTCAAGTCAGAGCTTCAACACCTGCCTTTATGTATGAGATTAATACTGGTAAAGGTGGGTGCTGCTGGTGCCTCCTCAGCTGGGATGAGGGTTGTGTGCTGCAGGCTTGGAATACTCATTCTTCCGAGTTGTGAGTTGTAGAGGGTTCCACTGAAGCTTTTGCTGAAGCAGTTTAATGAAAACCTGTTTCGACTGCAAGGAGCCTGCCAAGCCAGTGAGAACAGTGTTTGCAGGTGGGACACAAACCGGCCGCTGTGTAACTGCGGTTTAGAATTGCCCGCATCAAGGTCAAGTGTTCTTTCCAAAGTCACGTGGTGAAAGGTGTCTCACCCAGCATGGGGGAACTCTGCTCAGCACTAAGCCAGGATAAATGCCCCAAGTTTTCAAACACAGAACTGTGGGAACAGCAGGCTTACAGCGTTGCTGAAGATCTCGGACCCGTGGTTGACACGGTGACTCCATCACTGCCTGCCTTCCGTGCATTTCACAATCTGCTTGAGAATAGCAGACAGACACTTTCTGAGGGAATGGAAACATTTGTTCCTGCTACCCCAAGAACGTTATGCTGCTGAATACCTACCTCGGCTCAGCTGGGATAGCTGGGGAGCAGCTGGTTGCAGTAGGACCATGGGAACTGTCTCAGTCATGGTCTCCACTAGCTGCAAACTGATGGCTTCAAAGGGAGTAGTGGTAGGGCACTTGAGGTGTCTGCCCTGGCTCTCCCACCTTGTGGGCTGTGCTGTAACAGTGGATGTGGAGCTAGAACACAGACAATTCCCACTTCCGTTACCTTCTGCTCCCTGCCTTTTTCCTCCCTCTTATGAGATTCTATTGAAAGGGAAGTGACGAGGAACCATAGAGCAGGTACCAAAGAGGGGATCTGAGGAGCAAGAGTGAACCCTCTGACCTGTCCTGTATTGGAAGACTTACCACATGCGTGTTGTTTAAGCGATGAAAAACATTACAGGCAACAGTACCAGCCTCTGCACTGACCCTTGGTACAAATCTGAGCCTGGACTTGCAACTGAACCACACTTCAGTTTCACTCCGTGACAAAGCGGGTGTAGCCACGCTGGCCACCCGGTTCAGATTCAGAACCGTTAATGTTACAAAAGGGTAAACGTGCCCATGCCTTTCTGCAAGGAGAGCTAGGTTATTATCAGGTATCCTTTGTGGGGCGTGGGCAGTCTGACTGATGTTATCATGTTCTTTTTTTCCCCTAGTACAATTACCAGAATGCGTGGAATTATGGACAGTATTATCATCCAACTTGATCCGAAGAGTGAGTGAAGTTCACTGTGCTGCAGTTTCAACAAAGACGGAATAAAAAAAAAAAAATATATTTTTCTAAATTAGGGATGTGAAAGAACTGTTGTAATACCTGCTTTTTGGTCTTTTGCATGTGAAATGAGCTGATGTTCACAGGGTATGTGTGAAGCAAGATTTGTGTGCTGGTAACTGATAAATGGTATCTCTGTACAATTCTAGTTTACCATAAATGCATTTTTTTTAAATTCCCTGCACTAATTTATGGAGATATCTGAAGAATTTTTTTCAGTCCCATAATGATTCCGTAGATTTAACCAGTAAAGCTGTAGTTTTTTTGGTTTTTTTTTTTTCCAAAGCCGTTCTGCTGACCGATGTTGGCCACCACGGCTGCCGCAGGAAACAAGCCAGTTCAGGAGCAAGGCTGTCCTCTCCTGCGCTGCGCCCCAACCACACAGTCACGACCTGCTCTATCACGAGATCCTTTCTGTGCCCCAGTGAGCAAACTCCAGACTGCTTTGTTTACGTCGTTATGATTGAAACTTCAGCTTACCGTGGCAGCCTTTGCAAGCTGCGAGATGCATTTTCTATTCTATGTGGGGGTCAAAAATTAAAATGCAGTGCAAAATGATGTTGCATTCTTTTTTAAAAGGCACAAACTCTTTGGGATGATTTTTGTATGTAGAGTTTTTCATGTATGCAGTGTGAGCAAACTTTTTTCATTTTGATCAAAGTGATCATTCCCATTTTTGTAATAAAAGCAAGGAATTCAGTAGTCCTCTGAGCTTTCTTGCATTGCCTCATTCAAGCCAGGAGTAAGAATGCCAGAGCTGCAGTTCAGCACCTGTTTTGTTCAAACAAACCCCTCTGGCTATGACAGAGGAATGCCTCTTCTAGAAGGGGGTGGGCATCATGCCTGACACTTCCATAAAACGCCTTTGAAGGAGAAAGTTAGTGCGTAGAATACAAACAAATTTTTTCCTCTTCCCCTCTCCTAAAATTTCAGGTTAACCAAAATTGTTGGGTGAGTGCTGTTGTAAAACTCAGCAGCTACACAGAAGATGAGGCTGAAAGGGACATGCATTGCTGAAGCCTTGAGCTAGGTATCAAAGCAAATGCTTTTCAGCAACAGATCTCAGTATGGCAAGGGATAACAAAACCAGTCGTGGCAGTTCCAGTTCTCCTTTCACAGTTTGCTGGAGCTCTATGTAATTTTTCCCCCAGAGTAAGAGAAGCTTTATACACAAAAAGGTGGAGTCACTTACATGTATAAACTATGTTTTCTTTAGTGCTATGTTACTGTACAGCAGTTGGGCGGCAGGGAAAACGAATGTGATTTTAATACAAGGCCACAGTTGTAACTATATCCTGATGTTACAAGAGCAAAACTGCATTGTCAGAAGCTTTCTTGATCATAAATGGATTCCTAGCAGCAAAGGAAACTCCTCATTCAATATCCACCAATTCCACTTCAAAGAAAAGTTTTGCATTTGGTGGAATCCTGGTTGCACAAGTTAAGGAAGCTTTTAAAAAAAAAAAAAACCCCCCCCAAAGCAGCAAAACCAACCCCACACAGTTAAGGCATCAATCAGTGGGAAGTGATTTACCACCTGTTGTCCTGTTTCTTGTGGCCGTTTCATATTTCACTAACCTGTTTTAACATCTTGGATTTGGTGGGGAACCACAGCTGCTGTCTGACATGAGCTGTCATGAGACATTCAGTACCAGCTCTGCAGATGCACCTTTAGTACGACATACTTCTCATTCCCATTCCTCTGCAGATAGCAGCTGAGTCCGACCTGAACTGCCTAAGCCTTGTCTCCATTTTTGGGACACAGTTGCTGGTCTTCCTCTGGGAGGAGGCGAGACTGTCCTACTATATTACAGAGGGAAGAATAATTTCTAGACAGTCCTTTGAAGTTATCATGAGATAGGATTCAAGCAAGAGAACAATCACTTCCCTTCCTCCAGAAGCGCTGGTAAAAAAAGAAATGTGACTGTATAAGACACTGCAGGATCACTCACTCGATCCCATATTTCACCTGAATCCCAAAACCAGTTCTTCTAGCCAAGATGTAACTGCTGTCTTTACAGTTGCAGCAGGTAACTTTCCTCCCTACTAGTCAGCATCCCCATCGGTGCTGCGGGAATGAGCATTTGGAAGCAGCTAGAGGAAAAAGGCAGGCAGAAAACAATAGCCAGTTCTCCTCTGCAGTACTCCCTAGAGTTTTTCTTCAAAAAAAGTGGGCAATTGCATCCATCCATTAAGTTCACTGAATTTTTTTCTGTTTGTTAACATTCTAAGCCTGCTATGAGTAACAAGTGAATGCTCCCCCCTGCTACATCCCTGTCCATAAAGCACTTAATTCCACCAAGCATTCCAAGTTACTTAATGAGTCGCTGATTGTGGAAGGATACTTCGCATCGGGCTGCCCTTTCTTGCCATATGCCCACTCGGGTTCAATTTCCAGTTGAGCCTTCTCTCCTTTACTCATTGTTAAGAGAGCTTCATCCCACTACAAAAAAAAAAAAAATCAAGGCAAAAATAAAAAACCAAACCAAACTCAAACAACAAAAGAACACAGCAGTCTTCAGAGCTTAAGAAAAACTGTATTTCGTATGCTTTTCCAGTTTGCTCCTACAAATGTCTGTGCAATACCACGTCATTCCCTCCAGCACGCTCACCCACCCAGAGCGTGCGCTGAGCAGCAGCTTCATCTTCTTTTTATTTGTGGAAACACTCCCCCTTGGTGGATGTTCCCTGCTCCTGCATTAGCCTGTACTGTACTTCGCAGTTCAGATTCCTGCTTTTATGTTGTGAAGACATAGCGAACCGATGAAGTAACACGCTTGTTTCAATCTAAGTTCAGTTTCAGCATGCAATTCACAGCAGACCATCACACACATGGTACCAAGGGGCTTGTCTCTCTCTGCCTCATGTTTCCCTACCATTCTGCAGTATCAATGGATTAGCATTCATTTAAGGCTCACGCTTAAAGACTAATTTTATTTCAATGCTTGTCCGTCTTGAAGAGTCACTCGCAGTGCCCGAAGCTGGCAGTCAGCACCAGATCAACATTTCACAATGAACAGCTGCAGCTCATGCCTTGTAACTGCTTAGGGAAGATACCTGGCACCCACACAAACACAGGAGTGCGGCACCAGGAGACTGAAGAAAAACCCAGGAGACTGCTGCTTCTGCAGTACTGGCCACAAGCCCAGGGATGTTTTCCCCACCCCAGTTTCAATCCCATCACCCATAAAGGCCTTTTTCCTGCATAGCAGCAGCATGGAAGATTATGCGGGGTTGGGTTGGGCTTGTTTTGTTTTTTAAAGTCAGGTGAGCCCAAGATCCTTCTTGCATTCTTATCTTGTGCAGCCAGCCACCAATTTCACCGCTGGCTCAGCAGCAGTGAGACAGAGTTAAGCACCTCATCACTATTCTATGACTGGCTTTGCACAGAAGCTGGTATCTCCCAGACACACCAAGTTCACACCACTATCTGTGACTTCAAGATGTAAGCAAGCAGATGGGTGTGCAGAACACTTGATTCTTCTACTGGGTGCTTTTAGTCTACCTAGGTACTCCCCTCCCACAGCCTCCACCTGCACTGCTGTAGCACTCGGTGCTGGACAGAGCAGAGGAGTTACAGCATCAAAACTGCAACTCATTTCAGTGCATGACAGCAACTAGAATTTCAAGTTTCAGCATCCAGTTCAGAGTTAACGGACGAACTGCACTACGCATAAAGAGGCACTGAGGCAAATACCAAGAAGATGCTGAGAGAAAACAATCTTCTGACAGACTGGAGCACATGGAATGCATACGGTGATCGATGGAGCCCCGGGAACCCGATAACCGTGCCTATGGTGCAAAGTGCTAGACAGACACATGCGAGAGGCTGTGCTTGTCCTGAGGAACGCATAGCTGTGACACTGTTTTCCACTCACTACTTAATGAGAGGAATGACACTGCAGATGGATGAACGCATCCCTAAAGAATAAATATTGTATCCTGCGGATGTAAACGCTTTCAACTTGCCTTTTTACTTCCCCAAGAAACAAGAACAGCAGCTCGAATTTGCACCCTGGTCATAAATCCTGGAGACTGAAAACTTTTTGGATTCTGAGAGAGTTATTAATGGTCTACTTACACCTCTGATTACTTTTCCTACGCCAACTTTGAAACATAAAGGTTTGGCTGCTTTTTTCTTCTTTGAACCTGAAAGAGAGTTTTATGTTCTTTGCTTTAATATCACACCAGCACATACCATACTTCTGTCTAAAATTACTACTACGATCATGCTTTATATAAATATCTGTTCTTATAATATTGTTTTTAGCCCACTATCAGATTTTTAGGGGAAAATTTAGTGCTGTGCACTAAAAACATGACTAAATGTTCAAGTTGCACCATGAGCTAAAGTTGATGAGCATCTTTCAGATACTGATCCAGTGAACCTAAAAGACTCATTTCTGAATTACTAAAGTTGATGGTACAAGTCATAAACACATTAGCGAAGCAGAAAAAGTCAACAGGGAACGTACATCATCATACAACAAGTACAATGACTCACAGACAGTATTCCAGTGACAGCCCTGCTCTTCCTCTCAGTGTTGGACATCACTGCTGAAAAAGCATTTCTAGTATTTCAGAATTCCATATACCTAAATCCTCTGATGGAGAAACTGTCACAAAAATACCAGCAGACTTCTCCGCAGTGGATATGGTACACCAGACTACTTCAAATCACTCTCACTCCAGTGCCTCCACGTTTAAGGGTTTATTACAGAAGCACACCAAGATGTGTCTGTTTAGAGAAACTAACTCCGCTGTTGGTGCTTGAGTTCTATAGATAAGGGAAGCTCCCTGAGCAGGAACTGTCTTTCCTCCAAAGTAGCTTCAGTACTGATTAAATCCCCATATTTCCCATGATCTATGGCCTGGAGAATGCCAAACGTGAGGTCTGGCAAGATGCAGCAGTGTCACTTGACACCAGCCAGTCCTAAAATACTGCCCTGCATTCCCACATGGCAAATCAGGCTGCAGGAGCAGACTGCAGGGACACCCCCAGTCAGCTCAACAACAGGATGGCAAAAGCAGTTTGTCAGGACTCTCGCCATGCACACCTTCCAGAAGGAAATGCTTGCCCAAGGCTGCTTAACGATTCCAGCTTACTTCCCCTATGTGCATTTGCAACAAAAACCAAACAGTATATACATGACCTTACTTGTTTGAATATTGGTATCGAAGACTGTTCCATCCTGTAGTTTTCCTGTATACCAGCAATGAACAGTGTCTCCTTTCTTCGGAAAGTTGGTTTTATCACCCTTCTTTAAAATTGATTTTGTATACTTTGGTGGCCCCTAAGTTTATAAAAACAGAGTTACGACTGCTGCATTAACTAGTCTCAGACCAACTACATTCAAAACAGAACCACCACTTAGTTCAAGGCGCCAAATGAACACATGCAGTGTTAGTGAACGGCATGTTTTAAAGTGTTCATGCGTTACTGCAGTGCTGTAATATTTGGGGAAAACGTAGTGGCGTAGGCGCAGTTTTCAGCAAAGACAAGCTCTGGGAGAGATGCACAGGGCCCATCGCTAATTCTAGTTACAGAAGCTGCGTAAGGTTAAGACACGGTACGAACACCAGACTTCTCGCTGTAACCAGGTTTTTGAAGACCTGGTTAATTTGGCTGCCCCACGCGACCGCCCAAACAACGTCGGGGTGCCCCACCGACCTCCTCCGCGGCCTCCTCGGGCTTTGCCGCTTTCCCCTTGGCCTCCTCCGCCTTAGCGGGCTTCGCCTTCTCCGCCGCCTTCTCCCCGCCGTCCGTGCCCTTAAACCGCTGAGGGGTGGAAGAGCGGGGACAGCCGTCAGCCACCGCCCGACCCCCGGCCCCCGGCCCCGCCGCCCGGGCCCCGCACCTGCGTGTGGATGAGCTGCGTGTAGGCCGCGATGAGCTGCTCCTTATTCGCCGTCTTGGCCACGTTCTTCACCTGCCCCAGCAGCTTGTGCTCGGCCAAGAACTGCAAGACACGCCGGTGAGCGGCGGAGAGAC
>WAAD01004818.1:306227-346362 GCA_013389945.1 Fregata magnificens
CCACCCCCCCACCTGTGATCCTGCATCTTGAACAAATTGAGAGGAATACAAGATGTATCTTCATTGTTTTGTTCTGTTAAGTAAGAAATACTTTGACCTGCATTTAAATTGGCACATCAGAGAAAGTGGTTCCTAGCTGTGGCCACAACTGGGGCAAGCATTTGTGCTGTCACCTGGCAAACCAGGTTTGATAGCTTTCTGGCTGCAATAAGAAAGATGCCAAGCCCACAGTATTTTTTTGAGATTTCCGCCCTCCCCCCCATCAGTTTAACATCCAATTAATTTGTCACAATACAAATGTCTGTGCTGGACTAGGGCAGGATATCTGAACAGCTAGGGATATCAGACATTCAGAAGAAGAAAGTGAGGATTGCTTTTTTTAGTCTTTGTGGGGATAAAAAACCCCATCAGTTTGTTTGCATTAAAACTAAGGCTTTTCGCTCTCTCTTTGTTCTCAGCACCACCGCCACCCCGCCCCTTGCTGTCTCCCCCAGTAATCTCTGTGGGCAGCAGCCACCAGAGAGCACCTTGGTCACGCTTAAGCATGGTCAGCCAGGGCCAGCCAGCACCCTCTGATCCTGCTGCTCAGCAAGAGGGTTTAGGTTAAGCATAAAGTCAGTTTTGTGCAGCAGAGAGCCTTGTGGAACCAGGAGGCTTAAAGTTCTTGAGACGTGTACGTTTATTCAGTCAGAAGTACTACATAAATCCATTTTGTTTGCCAATTAATACTACTGTAAGCTAGCAGACGCTGACTCTGGTTGCTGTTTTGTATGTTGTAACTGAAGAACACAAAAGCTCTACTTAAAGCTGAAATCCTATAATCAATAAATAACGCTAGTGATATACTTTATGTAAGAAGACATTTACTTCTATTAAGTATTAAGATTAAACTCTACCATCATATCTGTAAGGGGAGACATTAAGAAGGGATTTTTGAGAGCAAAACTCTTTGCTACCCTGACTCTAAAGTGCAGTAGGTGCTCTTTAACTGTAGTACGTAGCAAAGTATGAGTGCTGCTTTCAGGCTTTCTGATGCATGTAGAACTATGGGAGCTTGTCTTTCAGTCACAGCCTGCTAGACTAGCAGTTGTCTACTTGAAGAATTACCATACGGATGAAGGGTAAAAGAAACAAGTTGCAACACGGAAAATTAGATATTAGGAAGAAAAATTCTCACAGTGAGGGTGGTCAAATACTGAAACAGGGCCCAGAAGGGTTACAGGCTCCTCATCCCTGGAGATGCTCAAAATCCAATTGTGTGAGGCCCTGAGCAGCCTGCTCTGCCAGCAGCGCTGGCCCTTCTTTTGGCAGAGGGTTGGACCAGGTGACTGCCAGAGGTCACTTCTAGCTTAACTTTTTTCTGTGGTTCTGTGAAATATTTGTGTCATTTCTAACATTAATAGTGTGGTACTGCCAGAAGAGTGTAAAAAGTACTGAACAAATTACTTACTTCAGCTGCAGTGTTTTAACATTCAGCAAAGTTATAAGATGAAAGTGTTCAGACAACTGAAGAGTTAAGAATAACCACTTTCTGTCTGGGAATGCCTCATATAGTGACGGGATTACTATGAATGTGTGATTAAGGTAACCTGTAACTTCTGCTATCAAGACTTTAACGAGCATTAGGACTGTTGTGCCTTCTTGGTTTCTTCTCAAGGTTAAAAGTACTTTGGTTGAATGCTTTTTGAGGTAAGCATTAAAAATCTCTGCTCCACAGATGATGACATTAAAAGCAGTCAGTATTGGCCTAGTCTTACTCCTTGGTTTAATCTCAGTGGTCTAAATCTGGTAGTTCTCATCAGAAATTAAGACCTGAACATTATTTTTCTGAAGCATAGCCTGCATGCATGAGGTGATTTTAATGTGTGTCCCACTGAAAGCCCCAACAGGGTCTTTGTGTAGCTGGTGCAGCACTAGGTGCCCAGGGCAGGGGCTCCACGGTCTCCCCTAGGACTGTCCCAAGCCACAAGCAGTCCAGAGATGCTAGTAAGTGGACGAGGAGAGAGGTCTCTGTCTCCCTTATCTTGTAAAAAAAAAAAAGGTAAGGTGAACGAACTTTTAAAGTGCTAAAATCTCTGTAAAAATTGTTTAAAAACTGTAAAAGTTGACATAGGAAACTGTGTACGTTTCAGGTGTTACCTCTGTTTGATTATGAAGTTGGAGTGATTGCCTTGCTAACCTGGCTAAAAGCCACATTTCTAAAATCTTTGAGGGTTTGCCATCTAGTCTCACGTGATTCACCTGTAAGATTCTGCCAGTAAATCAGAACTGATTTGTGTGACCGACAAGCACCAGAAATGGGTGGCTATGGTCTCTGAAGGAACCATATCTCGTTGTGTCGATTGGCAGCAGCTGGATTTGTGTATCCTGCAATGATGAATGTATCCTGCAAACATAACTCGGGACTCTCCAGAATTTCTGCCAAGAGGTTTATTTCTCTCATTATAGAGTCTTCATTGGTGATTCCTCTGAAGCTCCTGTAACAAGCAACTTCGTATCAAGTTCTTTTTAAAATCCACAGTTTTTCCAGAGCCTAGAAATGCCTCTAAATTATTTAGTCATGTTTCGCAAATGATACTACCTGACTGTGACTGATCTCAAACACAGAACAGTTTTTTCTTAACATTTTCAGTGATATGTCAGACACTTTGTTCCCAGCTACGCAGAATAGTATGTGTTTTGAGATGCTATTGTATCTCACATTTACAGATGCATCATTTTCCCAAGTAAGTTGGTAACCATTATTTCCTGAACATCCCAGTCTCATAAAGCAGGCAGCCTTTAACGATTACTAAAAATCAAGTTTTACTGTTTGTTAGCTTTTAGAACTTGATTTAAAAGATGTAACATGCCCAAATTGGAAACTGCATCTTTTTAGTTTTTACTAGAAGAAAACTAAAATGTTTCTTACCTACTATAAACAATAGTAGAAGGCCATTCTTCAATGATTATGTCAGAGTCAAAAGGATGAGGTGGCTCATCCTGCAGCACTTCAGGCAGGTAGTACGCTACTGTCACTGACTGTGTCATCTCCGATTGAGATTCATTTGTATGGACTATGGTCACAATGGGTATTGTTATCCCCAAGTACAGTCCTGAGGAGACATACGTGACTTTTTAGAAAATACAAAAGAAGGTCTACATACTGTGCTTGATTTCTGAACTCATACCAAATAATACAAAGTGAGTACCACAGAGCAGCTTCATTACTAAAAGGAATGCAGTAGGATGTTTTAGAAAATGGGGTTGTGTATTCCAAGTTGGAAGTAGCATTTTATTATGCCTTGTAGTTTGTGTGTGTGTGTGCGTGTATATATACCTCTCTAAAACCTACATGTGCAAATACGTGTGCATGTGTGTCTAAAATGTAGTATTTGGTGAGCTCTCCTATCTTCATGTAGGGCAAGGAGTTTGACTTAACTTCTTTCCCCCTCTTAAGAGGGTTGTGTTGATCTTGTAAACTGACCTTGTGTCGTGTTTGAAATATTTGGGAACGAAGAATGTAGGCAAGATAAGGGGGCTGCATTGTGAATTCATTTAGGATTTGCTGTTATCAAAAATGTTGCTATATTTTTTGCAATGCTATAGGAAAAGCTTGACTGTTTTGACTGTGCAGGTAGTAGTGATGACTAGAAGTGGGAACTTCGCTTCTGTACACAGTTTGAAAACAAAACTGCACTATTCTGGAGCCAAAATTACTTTTAAACTGGGTTAAAAGAATGGGGAGAGTGGGAAAAATACCTGATTAAGGAAAAGCTTTCATGATCAGTTTCTACTTTCTTGGAAAGAAAATTAAGTGTTGACTTGATTACAACACATATACTGTTGCAGAACAAAACACTGGGCATTGCAAAACTTTTTAATCAACTGGAGAATGAAAAAAATGAGAACTGATGGCTAGAAGTTGAAACCAGGTTAGATTGGATTGGAAACTAGGCGCACGTTTTTCATGCAGGCACAAGCTATCAAGGACATGGTGGACTTGCCATTATTTTAAAGTACCTGAGTTAAAACTGGATTATCTTTCTGGACAATATGCTTCAACCACACAAATTTTTGGTGTCCATTCAGATGTGCACAATTTAAGTATCATAAACTAAAACGAAGGAGGCAAAACATTATGGCCTCTTTTGGCATTACACTCTGAATAGGTTCTCAGAATAGGTGATTTCAGTACTGCTGTGAAAACTAAACCTCTACAATTCTGTAGCAAAAGCCTAGTTTATAGCCGACAGACTACACACATAGCCAGTGTCAATGCCCAGGCAGTTGTAATGGTCACAGTGCCCCTGGAGACAGTGATGGCTTCCCGCAGATGTTCTCTTCTAGCATGTATGCAGAGGGAGCAGCACTTTGGTTTAGACTCTGCTGGAAAGGCTGTATTACAGGAAAATGTCCCTATAGACAGGGTGGTGTATTTGGAAAAAAGCTAACAAAAGTATCTCCCCAGTTAGGAGGCGCTAGTGCATAATGTAATGTTTTAACTTTAATGTGGAATTGTGGTACCAATTACCTGAGGAATTCTGCTCACAAATGTACCTCATAAGCTTCATGAATCCAAGGCATATGCTCTGTTCATACTGTTTTTCTTTCATTTTTATACAAGCCCATTTGGCTTTTCCATACTGACGTTTTTCATAAAGCAGATCTCCGAGCTGCAAACACAGGAAGATAATAATTTTGTATGTTAAGTTAATCATCTAAAAAACCTGAGCAAACAAATAGAAGTGAAACAATATTTCAGTCCTTTATAGCATCAAGAATAACGACCCATGATACAAAAGTACATGTTTGGTTTTAAATTCAGATATTAATCTCTCTCAAGTATTCTTTGCTCAGGTTTTATTAATACGATTTTGTAAAGCAGCAAATGCATTGATTTAAATGAAGAAAATAGGCATTTTTATTTCAAATGTCAAAATATGAGGGTTTATTGTTAAATTAATTATAAAATATCACAAAGACTGTAATTCCTGGCCATCTTCTGACATTCCTGCTAGTTTCTGCCTTACAAAAAAGAAAAATTCACACATGTAAAAGTGGTGAGATGTTAAAAATTAAATGTAGTTATCCAGTTATAATGCTTTGCACTTATGGTGTTAAAAGTCCTAAATGGTTAAAATAATTTTATAAAGAAACATATTTTTGGAAGCTAGGTGTGAATACTGAAAACACTGTTAACACCTCAACTGGGAAGGGAGACGGTACCTTTTCTTTGCGCTGGATCAGAGTAAATGGGATGGTCTGTCTCCCCTGGGGATTGTTATTTCTGGTCAGCTGCTGAATTGGCTCTGCCATGTCTGCAACAAAATAACACATTTGCAGTTTTAGAGGCGAAGCTGTAGGAATAAGTCTGGGGACCTTGTTTTTGTAACAAGTTTGGTTTGCTCTTCAATATTAATAGAAAAGGTTCACTAACTTCTGTCTCTGTATTGTTAGGAACAGATTTCACTCTCCCACTCCTCATATATTGCAATTACACAAGCATCTATGGAAAGCTTTTGGTGGTGCCTGGTTTTCTGGCTCTCTGCGGTTGTTGCCAATTCTGGCAACTCTTTCAGTGTTCGATCCACATGAAGTAAATTGAGTTGGCTGCTCTCGTTCCGAGGTTCAAGTAAATACTTCTGTGGAAACTTTGTCATTTCCAGAAGATGTTTTATGTCTAATATTTCACTTTAGCGTTTGATATTACGCACATTTCACTGCTACTCATTAGTCAGGGGACACGTGGGGTGTGAGGCCCGTGTTGTCACTCGAAGCCACAGTGCCTGAGCCGCTGGTGCAGTGCGGGCAGGCTGGGATGTTAGCTGAGTGTCCTGGCTAGCTCTGCGGTTACTGCTACCCAGCTGCCACACCACTTTTCTCTGTGATTCCCTGCTAGTTGCAGTCTCTGGGAGTGCTATAACTGCAACTGATGGAGAGCGCGTTCCAGCTGTGATGCTGGGCTGATCCAGCTTCTGTATAGGTAAAGTGGAGTTCTGGGTCTTAAGCAAATTGCATTATATTTATTTTTTTTTTTTTTAATGCAAGCCATTTTAGTAAGACCTCACAGGAGGGGAGGATTTAAAAATAAAAGGCAAACAAATGTTTTCATTAAGAAGTAGAAGAGAACATGAACTTTTGTTTGTAGCTTCAGAAGGAGACTTCACAGAACAGGACACACAGTGGGCTATATCAGCAAGACTGCAGCCAGCTGTTCAGTGCTCTGTTCAGTGCTCGTGAAGCTGTGTTTCACGTGCTGTGCCTTGTTTGGGGCTTCATGGTACAGCAATGGCATTGATGAACCCGGGATACTTCAGTGGAGGGCCACCCGGCTGGTTAGGGCAGGATGAAGCACAGGAGGGGCTGAGAGAACCCGATGTGCTCAGGCTGGAGGGGAGAAGGTGGGCTGTGGAGATGGGATTGAAGTGCAGTCTCCACTACGTAGTGGAAACGTGGAGAAGACTGAGACTCTTTAGAGGTACACAGTGATAGGGTGAGAGGCAGCAGACATAAGTTGCCACATGGAAAATTCTGATTAGGTATTAAAAAAACCCAACCAACCAACCAAACAAAAAAACCAGTGTGAATGATCAACCACTGGGACAGGGCCCAGAGATGTTATGGAGCCTCTGCCCTTGGAATAATTTAAAAGTCAGCTGGATGAGGCCCTGAGCAACCTGAAGCCTGAAAGTTAGCAACCTGACTTTGAAACTAGCCCTGCTTTTAACAAGGGGTTAGATTACAGTTCTCCAGGGGCTCCTTACACCCTAAATTATTACATAGTTGTGTATTAGTTAGCTCTACATATTATACCTATTTAGAGTAAATAGATTTTTATACTTTCTTTAAAAGAAAAGTGCTGAAACTGTAGATGAGGGCGACGTGTCCTGTTAAGTTAAAGAAATATAAGATGACGAAACTTAAAATTCTTCAGTGTATACTCCACTGAAGAACTGTATCTTAAGAAGAGGTGATTGTTTAACAAAGAAATTGGAACACAGATTTGTGTCAATTTAACACAATTTTTTTTTGTTGTGTAGTAGTTTTATAGGTATGTGCTCTCTGATTAGATACCAAGTACATTAGATGAAAGGTTTTATTTCCATTTGGAAGGGGCAGAAGAATGTTGACTTAGAATGAATATTAATATTCTAGCAAAATTGAAACATAACTTATATAAAGGTGGGAGTAGAGCAAAGCAAGCTTCGTAATTTGTGTTCTGTTTGTCAGGTTCCATTACACCCGGCAGAAAGAAATACAGTGGTTCAATGTTCTCAAATAGTCATAGTTACCATAAAGCACTAGTAAAGATTAAATGGAACATACCAACTTTATTTGACTAATAGGGACACCGTGTGCTTATGTTTGCCATTGTCTGTTGTCTTGCCCTTTGGAACAAGAAGGGCTCGGAATACACTCTAATGTGTGTCATCGCTTCTGGTCTGAGCTCGCACATTCTGGTGGCAGATCGCTATGTGAAGGAGAGTGTTAATACTTGACTGTTGTTGAAGAACTCTAAGCACCTGCATGCTCGCTTACCAATACTGAGATGGAACTGAAATGCGCTGTGACTTTTTGAATGATTCTCACATCTTGTAAGAAATTAAATAGCGAACCTATCCTCTGTTTCTAGCCGTAGTGACACTGGCAATCATCCAGTCTGTATTAATTGTTACACTTCCCAGCCAAGCTCAAATGGATAGAAGGAGCAAATATACTTACATATACAATACTAGCATATTCTAGTACTTCCGTTCTCCTACAGTTTTGTCATTTAAATGTGGTTGGATTAGGTGTATTTGCAATTGTGGTTGCTTTGACGTCAATTCTAGCTGCAGTTGATAAAAGAATTCTGCTTGGAAGTTGATCCATAACAGACAGGCTTGGAAACTCTGGATATAAGGTTAGTCTTAGGACTGGAAAGCCTCTCTAGTCTTAGGAATGAAAAGCCTCTCTTCCAAAAGAGTTAGCCCCTTGCCTTTCAAAGTTGGAGTAATATAGGCATTTGTGTACTTGATAGAGGATTAGAAACTTAATTTTTATGTACAGTGTTTGAAAGTCTGGATGTTAATTTCTGCCATAGTACCTCATGGTATATATCAGACATGCATAAAGGGACTAAAGTTTCAACTGAAATAAGAGCCCCTCTCTTGGGTGTTTTAAGTGCCTCAGTATCTTAAGTGGAACAGGCAGGATGATGGGGGAAGAGAGTATTATCCATGTTTCAGAGAAGAGGAGGATTAAGATGCAGGAGAATTAACTTGGCCTAGGTCACTTAGTAAATCTGTAGCTGAGCTGGGAATCGAACCTACATCTCTTGGCATCCAGTGTAGGGTTTTTAGCTTTAAGGCTATTTGGAATAATAAAGATCCTTTTAATAAAGGGGAGAAAGCTACACTTTAGTTAATTTTAAACATTTTTAAAAAAAAAAGTAATTGGGAAACATTTAAAATGTAAGTAATAACTGACATGTAAAATTGATCTCTTTGGAGGCTGAGAGAAAAATAAAAGTAGATTAGACTTGAGCACTGAATTTTCCACAGAGTAGTCAAGAATTAGGAAGCATTTTAGGACTCTAGAAATGTTAACTCTATTTTTCAATTCCTTTATTGATAACTGCGTGGGGTATTTTTCTTCCATATTAATGCATAGGGTAAGGATTACAACTAATTAAAGTCCTTTCAGGAGTTTTATTCTTCAGCTCATGAATCCGTGCCTGTCAGGCATGACAGTGTAACATTTGGATTATAGATCTCTTAACCTGGACAATAATGAGATTATAGTGCTCAAAAACAAGTGAGTTGCTTGACATGTCGTCTGTCAGTCCAAGCTTGCAAACTTGAATAGTGGTGTGACAAAACAAGGCAAGGTGAGTTGTAGCAGGGTAGCCAACTAAAGGCTAGGTTTAATGAATTTCACGATTGTGATTACAGTTGCTACTATAGGTATGTATTGTGAAAGAGGCAAATCTTTACAAAGGGATTTATATAGATAAGGCACATTTGACAAGACTTGTGCATAGCAGCAAGATTGAACAGTATTTAAATTGTTGCATGTCTTAATTTGTGTCTGATCGGACCTGCTGGGACTGTCACTGAAGTGGGGTGTACTTGTCAGCTGTGCCCTTAAGTAACGTGCATGCACACATAACTTTGTCATTCTAGAGTAGAGGAGATGGCCTTTGTAATGCCGGGAACCAAAACCTTCATGCTGAAATGAACCACTAGACATGCACCTTGGAGAGAGTAATCAGGAAAGGGCTCTGGGAGGTGTTTTCAAGCACCATCTTGGAAGCAGGCTCAGTGCTGGGCTGAGGTGGGCTTCAGCGTGAGGCTGAATCACTGGGATGACCCAGCGATGGAGACTCTACAGTCCTTCACGCTTCCTTCAACCCGTAGATGTTATGGCTGTCCAGCAGCCTCTGTACCAGCAGAGCCTTGTTGCCACTTAGGTGAGGTAACCCCAGCAGGGGAGGGACACTTGAATTGATGGAAAACCACCTGCGATTCCAGATCCCAAGTTTGATCTGGAGCCCGGGTACTTGACCTCAGAGCATGCTGCTTTGTACACTGAGTATCTTTATGCAACTTTATGCTTTAGCAAGTAGATGGTTTTGATGGGTAGCAACTTTCCTGAGCTTGCTTGTTAATGAATGTTCTTATATTGAAATTAGAATTGAGAAATTTAGAAGTAACTGCTGTAGCATGTTTTCTCCTTCTACTGGGAGTAGGTAAAATGGAGTTTTCCAGACAAGAAAGTCACATTATACCTTCCTGCACCCTTAATTTTCTTTTACCTTTTTGTTGCAAGGTTTGGCATAGGCCAGTCAGTCAGTCTATAGGATTAAGATCTTGTTAACAGTGATAAATTGCAATGCCAGCCATATAAATATCTGTTGTTCACATCTCTCAATCTTAGAATTTTTTAGAATGCTTACAGTGTTCCTGTTACCCTTAAAAAGTGCTAACAAAAGCTACAAAGCAAGTCATCTTTTTGAAAGGTATATTGTCACCATAGAACATAACAGGTGTCAGAGCTTGTGGCAGTCCAGAACTATTGATGAGAGGGATGGTAATGTTCTTATTTGGCAGACTTTACCACTAGACTATAGGAAATATATGTCCTGTTGTTAAGGTCTCGAATGCTTTGATTGCACAGTTACCAGGCTAGCAGTCAATAGTCACCCCAGTAAAGTTTGTGTATGTTTTTACGTCATGGCTTCGGTGACAGCAGCTGCTTGGATGGGGCACTCTAGTTGAGAGAGGCAGTCTGCTCCCTGCTGACAGGGAGGATTTCTCCCAGAAAGTCATCCTGTATTTCCTCTGTGTATTCTCTGAGGCTCAAGTACACCTTAGCTGACTGGATACTAAACATGGACGTTAACGGTTAGCTTGAACTTTGAATGGACCATGTGAACTAATCTGGGAAACTCTCTTAGGCTGTTCCAGGTGAGATGACGTCTACTCTTGACATACAGCCCTGGACAATTTCTGAAGAAAATATCTTCTATTTAGATTTTTGTAACATTCACTTAGTGTTACAAAGTAAACCTTTTATAATACAGTAACTAAAATGTGCTAAATTACTGCTTTTGATGTATTTCCTAGACTTGATATCCTGCCGAATAAATCTTAGGCATTTCAATGCCTTGTTTCACTACGTATCAGAATACCAGATAATTTTGTGGGAAGGAATCTTGTTTTCTGCTACACACAGATACTTTCAAGGAACAACTTAGCATCGGTGTGTTCACACCCCACTCGTGCATGCCTTAAATCGGGAGCCCCTCTCCTCTCCCCCTCCCTCTGTGCCCCTGTAGAATCAGAAGCCGTTAGATTGATGCACTGATGACAGATGCAAACGCGTGGCTGCTGGAGTGCCTGTTGAAACTATGGGATGGCACTGCTGGCGCAGGGCATCCAAACCCCCTCCTAAGGGGGCCGTGAGAACAAGGTAAGCCAGAGAACTCTGTTCAGGCTGACCTTGCCCTTCTTTTAGTACCTGACGGGGCGTTAATTTTCATTGCTAAAACATTAGAAAGATAAGATGAGGCTTCTAGGCATGACTTGAAAAGGAGGTTGTACTCTCTTTGCTGTGTTGGAATGTAGAAAAAGTTTTTAAATAACAGTCGTTTCATTTTGGTAGTGTCTAGTGCAGTCTGTTGTTCAAGGTGTTGCTGCTTCCCGTCCTCTTAGAAGGTGATTTATCTGAACAGTAGAGATGCCAAAGGCCTCTCGCTACTTCTCTACGCAGGACAGTGCAGATCAGTTAAAGTTTCTGAATGAGCTAAGTTTGCAGTTACTCTCTGCTGCTTGTTACGAGTTATCTGACTTGTTAAAGTCTTCCAGATTCTTCAGTCTTTCTTAAAATTGAAAATAAAGCATTTCTTAATAAGATAAGCCTGGGAGGCTTGCTGTCAAAAAGTAAAGTCGATCCTTTTACTTGTTTACTCTGTGCCATCTTTCAATTCACAAAAGCGTATAGGTTGGAAAAGACCTATCTGTCTTTAAAGAACTAACTTTTTGGATAGGTACAGGAGATACTCCTAAGAAAAATGCTTTTGCAGGTAGTCAATTTAATATTTAATTAGACTGAAAACTCACATTAGTCCTCTGTAGTATAAATAGGTCAATCCACTGCTACTACAGGCGCTTCTCTAAGTTACAAAAATCTTTTGAATCGCCCTGTGCAAAGCTTTAGCTCGGACTTTCTGTGTGTCAGAAGCGTACGGAACTACGATGGGCATCTATTGCAACACCCTGGGCTGTATCGCCACGCATCCCCTTCAACCCTAGCCCCTTCTCCAGAGGTAGCCTCGCCGCAGCTGTCAGCGCCACCCGTACCCAACCCAGCCCGCCATCGCTGTCCTGCGTGACCCTGCTGCTGGGGCGGCCGGGGAGGTGAAGGGGGCAGGTGGGGCCCCTGCTCCACGCCCTCTCCAGAGAGGCAGCTGGGTGCCAGCCCCGAGGGCGGGCTCTGCCGGGGGAAGGGAGAGGCTTGCAGGTGTCAGAGCCTTGCCGTGGCACCGCGGGGCCCTGCCGGCACCGCTCCGGTCCCCGCGTTAACCCGGGCGGGGGCTGCCGCTGGGGAGCGCGTCACCAGCACGGGTAAAGCACACGGCGCTGCCGAGGGGGACGCCCTGCAGCTGAAGGTCAGAGATAACCGGGAAGGTTGCGGTACCGGCCGGTGAGCTCCGAAACGCCGCCTCCCTAATCCCCCTAAAGCCCGGCGGGCTGCCGTGGGCGTAAGCGGCTTAGCCCGGCCCGGGCGCTGCCCGCTTGCGGCCCCGGCCGGCTCTTACCCCGGGGCACGTCCACCTGGTGCCCCCTGCCCACGCTCTGCCAGTAGCTCAGCAGCCGCTCCTGCTCCTCGTCCTCCATGCGCTCGGCCTCCTCCTCCAGGCTGCTGCCGTTGCTGTGGTACGCCGAGTCGGGGCTCTCCTCCGCCATCCCGTCCAGGTCCTCCAGCGTGATCACCNCGTGGGGCGGGCGCCCTCCGGGGTAGGGCTGGCGGAGCGGAGCTCAGCTCCGGCCAGGTGGTGCCTGCGCTCCGCCAGCACCGCTTCGCTAGCGGTCCTGATGCTCTGTAGCTTCACCCGGTGCTGTAGGATCCAAGCAGTATAGACCTTAGAGAAGTTTGCGTTTCTGCTGTTAACTCATGCTCTCTTTCCTAGCTATTCTCGTCATCACCTTTTTCCCCCACTGCTCTTCGTGTCCTGTTAGTCCTTCTTTATTGTGACTTTCTTCCAATATTTTCAAACCATGCTTGAGAGACAGACCTTTCATTTTATTCAGGAGTGTCTGCGAGGTCATTCCAAACTGGCTTCAGTTAGGTGTGCAAAAGCCATGGGTCATTTCGGTATTAAAAGTCCAGCTTTGGAAGTTGACAGCTGCATAATTTTGCCACTGCTGAGGCAAGCCTTTGTGAGAAAGAGGTAGATGAGCAGACCTGTTATGGGGGTGGCTATGACAATTAAAGCAGGATCTGAGTTTGAATCAAGGGTCTGTGTGGAGCATGTGGTTCTATTTGTGGTTGTCTTTCACTCCGACTTTAAATTTAATGTGAAATAAGTGTTGTGGTTCTTTTTGTGCAGGCAGGAAAGGGGAACCTCTGGGCTTTTAGAATTTCAGAATAATAGGAAAATAGTCCTCTCCTGTACACTGTTGAGGTGCTTGCAGGAGGAGACCAAGGGTTAGGAATGTAACTGTTGACTCTCTGATGTGATGCTTAATCTCCCCCCTGCCCTCTTTTTTTGTTTGTTTGTTTGGTGGGGTTTTTTGGGGGAGTTGTGGGTGGCTTTTTTTTTTTTTTTTTCTGATCAGTATCTTTCTCTCAGGCTCAGCTTTGGTTGCCTAATCCCAGGAGCTGATCTTGGTATGACAATGAAGTATTAATTGCCTTAGAAGCCAGAGACGTGCAAGCCCTGACTGTGTACTTTTGATACTACAGACTGAAATCCTGCAGTCTATGAAGTGTTTCTTCTGTCAGCCAAAGCTGACCAGCCAAGGACTGTTGTTTCTTGGAGAATTTGGAAATGGAGGAACAACTGCCAGTGGGAATGTCCTGAGAGAACGGTTCTTTCCTAGTGAATTTAGAATGTGGGTTTTTTTTCAGAAAAGTGGAATGGACTGGTTGCGGTGAGGCAGACAGTTCCACTGTGAGGATGTTTGGCTTCTTAGTTGTGGGCAGTGTGTCAGCATCACAGACTCTTCTCTGATCTGAAATTCACTGAGAAGGCAAATCCTTGACAAATGTTGGAGATGATGCTTGCTTAAGTGTTTGGTTGTCTGATGATTTGATTTCATGGTCAACTGCCTGGTGTACAGAATTGCAAGATTCATTGAAAATGTGCTGAAGTGGACTGTATTTTTTGGCAGTTATCAGATTTTCCTCCCAAATGTACTGTTGAACTTTCTTTGTGGGGCAGCTATATTGCTATGGGTAGGTACGTTGAAGTAAGGCACAACGTGAATCGATCCACATCACAGGTAGTGTCTTAAATTACATTTTAGTGCAGTGCAAACACTGACTGCAGTTTTGTGGGTAAGGAATTTTCCAGGTAATTTTGGAAGTTGGATTATTACTGCCAAGTGAGGGCATCCTGGCTTTTGAAGATTTCTTCCAGGAAACCATTATTCTTCAGAAGAGCTGACTTTTTGAGGCAATGTGTAGAGGTTCTTCCTCTGCTTGTCCTGCATAAATAATTCTGACACTTTCTCACAGAAAACAATCCCAGCTCTTTTGCTCAAGCCTTAGTTATGAGAATAAATAGTTGCTTAAATGAAATAATTTCTGTTTAGGAGATTGCTAAGCATCGTTGCTGGAGGGGGGGGGGGGGGGNACAAAAAAACCCAAAAAACAGCAACCAGAAAAATTGTCTAAAATCACAACCAAATTTCTCTATCTGTGAGAAATGCCACAGAGTATTGACTGGCTACCTGTGAGAGAGAGGCTGGTAGGACTTTAAGATCTTATTTTAAGGATCCACCTGCACAGATTACTGCGTGTGTATTTGATTTGGTTTTGGTTTGTGATGTACTTAGTAATTATGTACAAAGGGCTGCATTTGATAGAGTACTGAAGATGTGTCGTGGTCTGTGTCTAGATGCTGCTATCAGCTCAGACTAGTAGAGTACCTGATTGTTACTGGAGTTGAACAAAGCTGATTTTTGTTGTATTTGGGTTCCCCCCCCCAACTCATTAATTTTGTGTGTGACTGCTGGCTAATAAATAGTCACTCTTGAGAGAATATGGTTTTGTTAGTGCTGTATTCTTGGTGCTTTCCTGGCAGGTTGTATCTCTGAGTATAAAAGAAAAACAAATATTCAGCCTTGCAAATTGAGGATATGAAACATCCTCAGTAGGATGCTTCTTTCTGTCCTGTGACAAAGTGATGACATTTACTCTTACTGAATGGCAGATTGATATAGAAAAGCCACTTCTTTCTTATAACTCCTCAAGTAAAAGAGTAAAAATGTTCCTAGTGAAATTAATTGAAAAGTAAAAACTGTAGGTGGTCTTTTTTTTTTTTTTTTTTTTGTAACTTTTAAGAAGTGAAAAATGCTTTAATAGGAGAAAAACCAGGACATTAAAAGAGGACAAACTATAGTATCTTTTTGACAAATACCAGCTTCCAGGGAAGAACCGTGTATGTTCAATGTGTAACAAATCCCTGGAGAGTGGGAAGACCGTGAAGTGTTTGAATGAGTTAATATAAACTTGAGAACAAAACTTGCAGAGGTGCCAAGATCATTACTAGGTTGATCAGTATTGGTTTTGAAGAATTATAAGATCAGCTTAAAAACACTGTACCCTGCTCTGTCCCTGTTGCTTTTTCATTATTGGAAAGGTAGGAAAATGTCAGTAGAAAGCTTACACAAACCAGCACTTTTCTCCATCCTGTTTAGAGTTTGCTTGTCTTTGGCATGACTCCGAAGTTTTACAGGGAGAATAACTAAAACTGAGCACCAGTCATAGCTCCAAATGCCTTTCTCAGTTGCCTCCTCTGTCATAAACCCACGTTTTTTTCTTTTAATAATTGTCCTCCTTCCCTTCTTTGGTGTACTATACTATGATTTGAGAGGCTTCATCAAATGTTACAAAAACTGTTCTCACTCTGTACATAAACTTTATGTACTCTGTGTGCCTGAGAAGTTTCTTTACAGTTGGTGAAAGGGTATCTGTAAGCTGCCCTAGCTCATCCGTGAGACGTGCTCCTTCGGCTGTGGGGCTGGCCGGTTCTCTGGTTGCTGCTGGGATTGCCAGGTACTTTCTTTTTTGAAGGAGTCTCAAGAGTCTCTCACTCAACCTGGAGTTACGGTTGGCAGAGACTAAACATGGCTTGTTCCTGGGACTTCCTCCTGGAAGTTACTTTCAGGAGTATTAGGTTATTGTACTTACACTTCTCAAGGTAGCACATTTTGTGAAACCCAAACCTTTCTAGTTTCAGTCCTAAAACAAAGCAGTGAATGCTCTAGATCTTCATCTAACCTTCACTGGAGCTGTTCTTCCCTGGAGCTGTAGGCGGCCTTGGTTGCTTTGATGTCTTCCTGCAAAATCTGTTTGCTCTCCCCTAGGACAGTATGATCATAACTGTTGTGAAGACTTGTGCTAAATACACCTTCTGGGGTGCCTTTCCCACTATAGGTGGTGGGGCCAGAGCCTGGAAGAAGTCTCCTCTTTCCCTTTCTTGTCTTCCTTCAGTCTCTTTGTTGAAAATTTGAAAATCTGGAGCAGGGAGGGAGCAGCGTGATGTCCATGTGGTGCATGGCCACAACAAAAATCTGGATCTGTGTTCCGGAGCTGCTTGTGTTACTTCCCTACTCCTGGTTTTACTGGTCCCTTGTTAAGGCAGACCAGTGTGTCAGTGGGGCACGTTAATGTTCCTGCACAGCTGTAGGTGTGATGTTACCTCACCGACACACAACGTAGTCTCATTTTCTTGCACACCAATTCTGCGTCTGCCCCAGCATGTTTGGAAGGGGTCTGTGGCATATGGTGCATTGAAAATGCTGGAGCTGGGTGAGTTGGGAGAGCAGGGGAAGGAGATGAAGGGAAATGGCAGGTCTATTTAAGCACAGTGTGACTGTGTAAACCTGGTCAGGTCTGTCAGTCAAGGCTGGGAGTGCTGTGGAGAGCTTCCTGGCACTTCACCTTTCCTGTGGATAGAAGTGGACCTTCTCTGTCTGTGTTTTGTGAAGATACAGTGTACTTAAGTGGCTGGTTTCTCTCAAACCACTACTTCTCTACTCTGAAAGAAATGCAGTACAAACAGTTATTTATGTGTGGGAGATTTCTTGTTTTTCTTTGGTAAAGAATGCTTGCCAATGTGCAGTAAAATAATTAGGCCGGGTCGTTTGTTTAGAGCCTTTGTTTTTTATTGTGCCAAGAGAAAACAGATTCATAGCAGTTTCTAGTGAGGTGTTTCTACTGAAACAGTAACAGTTCTTTGCCTTGCCAGTTCTGCTTGTAACACACGTGGTAGTCCTCAGCTAATGTCGTAGCTCCAAATGGCAGGTCATAAGCTAATCTCAGGTACAAGCTTCAAAACATCAGCGTGATTTGCTGAGGAAGATACCTCGTCAGCAAAAACCTTTATGTTCTTGTCAAGTGTGGTGCAGTATGGGATAACTGTACCAGTTGTCTTTTATATATTGGTGGTAAATCTGCCAGGTTTTTGAACTCAATTTACTGAGCTAGAGAAAGCCATGAGTCCTAGCAAGCAATTAATTTAAATTAATTCTACAGTTCTCTTTTTAAATGGGTAATGTAACACTTAAATGTTTTGGAAAGATTGAGGACACTTTCCAGAAGTATCATCTTTTTAATTAAAAACAAAGGTATGGAGGCAAGATAAATGCAATCACTCTGAGTAGTGCTTGTTTCTGTATCTCTTCTAAGTAGGTTATGTTTACTGTTCCTTATTAGTTTTGAAGCTCCAGGTGACTGGATCCCGCTGTCTTTCATAATAGTCTTCCTTGGTTTGTTTTGCAGAAGATGATTAAATCAGACAGGGGTGTACACTGAGCAAACAGTGACAATATAATTTTCTTATATATTATAAACTAGGTCAAGGGATGAAACATAAAAGTACATGTAATGGAAATTTCTTTTTTAAAAAAAGCTATGCAACAAGTATAGGAAATAATAAACCAGTGCTGAAATATTATACTTCCGTGGGCATTACTTTTTAATGAAAACTTTACTTTATTTTCTACAGAAACATTTGTGTTCAGAGGCTGACTCCATTTACACTTCTTGAGACAGAGTTTAAGCTTGATGTTTAGCATTTCAAGTGTCCTCATGTCCAGTTGTTTAGGATTTGATGGGAGAGTAAAGTGCTATTTCAGTGGTATTCCATTAAAATAAAAAGCACTGAGTTATCCCTTGCATGGTCAACTTTTTTTTTTTTTAATACCTTTTCTTATAAGCTGGCACAGACATTTCTGTCTCTGTCCTTTTAAAGTGACTTGTCAGATACAGGCCAGATGTAAAGACAACATAACAATAACAAACTGTTTGGTAAAAGACAAAGTTTTGAATTATAAACTCTTAAAACTAAACTAAATATGAGAAATTAATTTCTTGTGCATTTAGACTTCCAAGTGGCTTGGTAAATGTTTTTGACTGTATTTCAAGAAAAGATCATTTGATTTCTTTCCCACCCACCCCACCCCACCTCCATTCCTCCGGAAATTCCTAGCAATATTGTCATTTCCAATTGGTGTTTGCATGGTGTTAGTGGTTTATTTGGTCTAATTAATCCATTAGTCTTAATTAGCAGGAATGCTTTGGGATGGAGTCTCTTGACTGTGCTTTGCTATGCCTGGGGAGCCGTGTGAGGCTGTGACCCAGGCTCCCTGTAGGTAAAGGTAAACCTGAGATGGGCTCGGAGGTGCCTGGGGGCTTTTCGGCCACAGATGGGCATTCAGTCTGCGCAGTGGATCTGACATCAACTCCCCCAAGAGACACAGAGTGGGCAGCGCTCCTCAGCACCATCCTGCCTTTGGAGCTGCTCCCAGTGGCCTCCCAGCTGCTCCTGTGGGCATCGTCCGTTTCCCCTCCAGCTGGGAGTGGATGAGCTGAGCTGGGTTCATCTGAGCAAAAGCAGCAAGCTGCCTGAGATGCGATATCCCAGTCTGAAGGCCCAGAGTAGGGAAGAGAAGCAACCTACGATGCACCAGAGCATTCAGAATTTAGGCTTCGTTTCTATTATTTCTCAGCAGTCTTTATCTGTTATAATCTGCTTAGCCTGCTGACTCTAGCTAGCTGTTTTTGAAAGACCTGCAGGCATGGAGCAGGCAGTGTGGAAATTCCCCAGCACATTGTTTCCTCAGTTTGGCTGGTGCTTTCACAAGTGTTCATTCACCCTTCCAAAGTTCTCTTTGCATTTTTGATTCTCTGGGGGATTAATGCTGCTGTAGTTGACAATGGCAATTATTCCCACCCCTTTTCTCAGGATTTGCCACTTAGTGCCATGTAGGCACTGTACACAGAGTAAGAAGCTAAAGGAGTACCAAACTATAAAAATAATCAAAGCAAACAGAGAGAAGTTAAACTAAGCTGGCACTGCATTGACGGGGTCTGAGTGGAGTGTGGTTGTTAATAACATTTGTGCATCCTAACAGGCATACACTAAATGTGTGAAGAAGACAAATGGAACATTGTTACTTAGTGCATAAACATGCATTGCACTTTTACAGTTGACTTTCTTTTCCTGTTAGGGCATTTTGTCTTCACAAGCTGGAGACGTACTTAGATCAGTATTGTTTGAGGCCTGAAAGTTAGACCTGTTTTTATTGGTTCAGTTGGACTTGATTTTTCAGTGGGCTGAAAGAACAGCAATAAAGGGATTAGGCATTTGTTATGCTGTAGCCTTCTTAGCGCAGTTCAGCTGAACTGGTGTTAGAATGCCCAGAAAACTTGGGAAGCACTGCATGCATGTAAGCAGCTATCAGGAACTATCTGCTGTCAAACTTAGTCAAGACTGCCTTTGGAGAAGCTCGTTATTGTGCACTAAGATGTTTTTGGTGCTACTAGCCAAGTGGGCCAACAGATTGTAAGTAATTTTTGTAGAACAAATCTGATTACTCCAATTACTACAGAGTTAGCGCTCATGCAAAACTAAGTCTATGAAAAAAATCCTGGCCACCTAAGGCTGAGAAACAAAGAGGAAAAACAGGATTAAGATGAATTAGTGCAGGTCAGTTCCCTCATTTCACTGATGTGGAAAGCAGGTACATGTGATGTATAAAAACAAATTGTCTTTTGGCGTGGCTTCCAAAGGAAATGGGGCGCGCTGCTGTGCCGGGCCCATCTGCCGGGCGCTCATTCCTCTCTGCTCACGTCTCCTGACTCCCATCCCTTCCACACATAACTGTCTAACCTGTTGACTAGTCTTCTGCCTGCGGTAATTTAGACTTCTCAAAGATGAACACAAGTTTTCCTGAGACTGAAATGCCACTGAAGTTAGGGTTACCAGTAAGAGAGGGAGCTGCAGCATGAGTTCAGGAGCTGGCTGACCATCCTGTTTCGTTTCCTCTCTGCTCGGTCAGTACTTGTGCGATTACAAAAGCACAGTGTGTCTTTCCACTACTCAGTTATTTGATGGATATGGGTTTATCTTGGGGCCAGGAGGATGTTTGTCTATAGCATGGAGGGCACAAATCCTGAGGGATCTAAGTTATAATAGTTCTACTGGTCTTAGAAAAAATTTTGTAAATTAGCCTAGAAACATCCTGATAATGGAGAACCTTACAGTGAGGCAGAGCACCAGGTTGTTATCTGGTGCAGTAACAAATTAGCCAGAAATGAATACAGTTTGTTTTGAAATATTCTACGTTTCAAATAAAATAAATGAGCTGCTTGTGTTCTTTTGTGTAAGATCTGTAAAAACAAAACTACTTCAAAGGGCTAAATACACATACCCTCACATCTCTTGTATACTTCTGTGTTTTGTTTGCAGGTGCTAGAAACATTTGCTGGACGCCTGATTAAAATAGGAGTTTTAGCAAGGCGGGACGTTCCCAGCCTTACAAAGTACCAGATAATTCTAGCAAGAGATCAATATAGAAAAAACCCGTCTTCACAAAATATGGTAAATGTCTATATTTACTTCATGTTATTAAAGTAGTGAATAAATAGTAATACTCCATAGTGTACAAAGTTTCCTGATACGTTTTAAGTTAGATTTCCTTTGTAACATTCTATATTTAACCCTGGAATAAAATATGCCCACTTGCTCCATGTTTCTTGATGCTCATATAGTAAAGTTAAGGAAAGGATGAAGAATTTCATTTCCAAACTGAAATTGTTTTGAGAACTTAGATTGTAATTACTGACTGCCAAGTTTACACTTTCCCCTCAAAACTACATTAATGCCCCTATTTTTCTGTAAATTGTCATGGAGTGTTCAAATTTTGCAAACTTAAAGAATATTACGTAAAAAAACCCCAAAAGACTGTGTATCTTAAAAAGAACATTGGGAAATACACTAAACAGTAGGCAAGACAGCTTTCCTGACTTAAATTTTATAGCCTGGGTAGACATGCCGGAAATATCTTGTTTTGCCCAATACTGATGGGTGGTTCAGCTGTCAGATTTTGAGTGTTGCTGCATTGGAAAGTAATGAGCTAATCTTGGAAGATAATGCAGGTATCTTGGAGATCGTTTTGAGGGTGGGAAAAGATTGCCTTCACTGATCATTAAGAATTGTGTAACCTGTTTCCTGAGGGTTTTTATAGACAGACTACTCACTGTGCATTAGTTTGTGCTTTGGCTCCATTTCTCAGATGTCAATCTTATTTTTGTCATAAGAATTGCAGTATGATTCCTGCTGCTTATCGACTTCTAATTTAATGATGCATCTATTTTGTTTTCACAGGGAATACATCAAGGCATAATTGAAGGAGATTTTGCAGTTTGTATCAGTCTATATCACGGTTATGAGCTGCTGCTGCAAATGGGACTACGGTCATTATTTATCTACCTTTATGGAATTATGGATGGATCAAAAGGTGAAATGTCTTCAGAAACATCCTTCCTTTTGTCTCCACTACTTCTCGTTTAATTTACCTCATCTCTATGGCTAGTTTTGCACAAAACAGCTTATATAATGAATGGCTTGCAAATGTAATTGGTATTTTGTTCCTTTTCATACGTATTGGAAATACGTTAGCACAATGTTAAAGATAGAGTCTATTTGGGAAAGCAAATGTATTTATATGGCAGCAGTTCTGAAAAAAATAAAGCACAAACAGAACTCAGAGTAAGTGGCAGTGATATCTTTGGAGAGACAGAATAACCATTAAACAATTTAAACTGATAAATAGTTTGGTCTTGTAAAGCAATTCCTCACCTATAGCAAAACTCATGTATGCATGAGTTTTAAATGTCTTTGCCAGAATATTACAGATTTGGACACATCACACCAGAATTTCTATCCCAGCTGTGCAATATCTTCCATGCTTGCTAAGCAAAATAGAAAGTTGTTTTCTCTTCTGGCCTCAGTTTATTTTCCTAATTCTATCACTGACTATTGTGAGTCTTTTGCAACTCTCCACAGTCCCTTTTAGACCTCCTGGGTTGTCTCTGCTGTCTGGAAGACCTCGTTTGGTACTGACATCTTTTTTGTGGTGGAAAATTTCCACTTAGCAATGTCAGTCCAACAGCAAGTGTCTTCTAAACACTGAATGTGGGAGGGGAAGGTTCCAGCTGTTCAGATTGCCCCATGGTTTGGCTCTCAGGTTCTTACTTCGTTTTGGTTTGCACTTAGCTGTGTAACTGTGTGGTAACTTACAAAAGATACTTCGCCTACAGCACTACTTAATTAAAATGACGCTGCTTTGTCCCATGTCTGAACCAAAAGCCTGCTTCATATTATAGAATATCTATAGAATATGTTTTCATAGTATGCATGTGCTAATAATTTCTCATTAATTTTATGCTTTTGACATTTTTACAATTTATTACTTTTGCACATGCAGATTTTTACATTTCTGATGGTGTAGTGCTGTTGTTAGGAAATACACGAAATGATCTCTGGTGCCTAAGTCTAGTTTCTCAGATTCCTTAAATCCCTGTCTGCTATTGAATAGAATAGAATAGAATATTTCAGTTGGAAGGGTCTTACAATGATCACCTAGTCCAACGGCCTGAAAGATGACTGATGGAAAATAGTTCTAATAAATAGGTCTTCTGTTCTGGTTCTGGTAAATTTGATTTCTGGTTTGAGTAGAATGAAATTCTTTTCAACATTGACATAAAATCATTCAAGAAACTTGTTCATTCTAGCTTTTTGTCTAGGTTCCCTACTCTTTGAGAATCTGGCAGCACTTCATAGAATCCTAGAATCACAGAATGGTTTGGGTTGGAAGGGACCTTTCAAGATCATCTCGTCCAACCCCTCTGCCATGGGCAGGGACATCTTTCACTGTGTTGGGTTGCTCAAAACCCTGTCCAACCTGACCTTGAACACTTCCAATGATGGGGCATCCACAACTTCTCTGGGCAACCTGTGCCAGTGTCTCACCACCCTCATTGCTTCTGGATTCGATGACTTCTACTGCTAAATGGTTGATATAAAACTTTACAGTTTACCCACCAGACCAGGCTTTTGTTTATACATATGTTTTTCATGTTTAAATTCTATAATGACATCTTCCCTGAAAAAATATTAATGCCAAACAATGTTTATTACATTTTCTAAAGCTGACGTGTATCTTAGCTCATGAAAGGAGCTTGGTACTTCTGAGAAAGCTTGTCTCTCGGATAGCAAAAATTATATACACCCTAGAGATTAAATACTAAGGTATTTCAACTTTTTACAAAGGGTTAACCCGTACGAAAAATGAACTTGGTCGTAATGAGGACTTCATGAAGCTGTATCAGCAGCTTAGAGACATGTTTTCAGACACATCTCTGGCTTCAGCGAATGGAAATGTTTACAAGAGTAAAACAGGTCAGTATTTCCCTTTTAGGGACAGAATATTTACTTTCTGTTTAAATGAAACAGTAGATACCTCTACATAGTTTGTAGGTGCAGGAAGCTATTCATTCTAATACACTTGACTAGTATTCTTTATTCCAGATTGTTTTTCCCCAAACTGTTTTTTATTTATCTGTCTACCTAACTACCTACCCATCTATCTTCTCTCGGTGGTTTTAGCTACCTTCAAACAAGTTTTCTATGTTTGAAGTTTTTAATTTGATTTAAAATGAAAGGTTACAATATTGCTGTTTGACTATATATCTTTTACAGTGTGACTGTAACAAAAGTAACAACACTTTCTAAAAAACTGGGTTTAACGAATGTGCTTCCGTAAGTAGCTTACTGATTTGTTTGTTTAGGTGAATGCAATTAGAACTAGTGTCAGAAATTTGTATGTCTGACTCAGAATTATAATGGGAGGAAATGAAGTTCACTAAACCTTCATACTTGTTGCAGGTTTACTTACATCTTTAATTACTTTATTCCCTTTTCAGTGTTTGAAAATAAAAAGGAATTGATCTACAGCCATCCAAAATTAAGAAAATTGGAGGAAATTGTAATAGAACACTTCACATCCTGGAAAAAGGGTTGTTCTGGTAAGTACCAACAACTCAAAATGTATCTGAACAGTTGAACCTGTGGATGAAAACAAGTAATATATTACTGATTTATTTCCTAATTTGTTCAAGTGCTTCTTTATTGTCTTGTATGTTTGTATATCTTCTGTGTGGAAAAGTCCTCTTTAGAAGAACTACACCATAAATTTTCTTTAAGAAAAAACATTCTATAGCTATCATTATTAATTTGATATAAACTGTTCTACCAGCTTAGTAAAACAGTGATAGTAAACTCATTCCTAGTGCTACTATATCTCATGATTTTCATAGTCACAGAATTTGTTCTGGAAACCATCTCTCAGTGCAGTGGTACCATTACCTCCTGCAAAGTTAGATGCAACGTACTTACGAAGCTTAAGGATAAAAGTTCTGATATCCAGCCTGTTGCTATGAATGACAAACTCTGATGCATGGATTTGAAGTTTAAAACCTTCAATTACATTCATCTTTCTTTCATTCTTTTCTATCTTGACCGAAAAGGAGAACAAAAATACATCATAGAGTAGCATGAGGTTATGAAGCAAAATATTCTGAATCATTCAGACGTCTCTGGTTTAGGAAGCTTCAGTTCTTGATCCAGTTGTTGCTTTTGGAATGATGACATCAGTAACAATTTTTTTTGCAACTGCTTCACTTTTTTTCCTTGTCTGTTTGGATCTTTGTGCCCTGTGAAGTTCTGAGAATTTCTGACCTGCCTTTCCGTTTTGGTGGTGGGTTTTGGTTTGTTTGGGGTTTTTTTTCCCTATCTTAGATGCCTGATTCTCAGAATACACTTTAAATGACTGCTACTTTCTAGTAGCAGTCTAGGCAACTTTAAGTTTCCTTATTTCTATTTTTGTTAGTTTATAATATGTCCAAATGCATTTAATCAAATTACTTTCTTCTCTGCCCTGCNCCTTTTGTTTTCAAATCCTGTATTCTGTACTGGAGTTACTTTAACTAAGTTTCATATTTAATACTCTTCCATCTTCTTTTGATAGCATGGATTTTGCTGTCATATGAATCCCATCAGATATGTTTTTCCTTGCAATGTTGGTCAGACGTGTCTCTTAATATTATTAACAGGTAATCAATATACAAATGTTTTGGTTTTGTGTCTGTGTGCATGAACCTCAGAAGTGAGTAGACATGAACCATAAGTCTTTGCTGTTATAAATACAAAACGACAGTAACTGTGCAGGAAGAAATACATAATCTTTTATAGCATAATTGGCAGGGTATGGTAGCATATCTAGTCGTATCTTGAGCGAGGTATGTCAGGTTTTCTTGCTGTCCTTCCTTGCCCCTGATCCCTGTAACCTCCTTTATCCTCATAACTAACATGCAAGGCAAGGCCGTGGGGAATATAAAGTGGTGTCCTGAGCACAGTTCTCTAGATGCATGTAGTTAAATTTAAAGCAAGTACAAACAACTGGTCCCAAAATCTTTGTGTAAAAGGCAAGGCTAGAAAGCACTTTACAATTTGCAGTCGGATCACAAAGTTGGAGGCATTCTAGTAACTTAGGGAATGTAGTAAGCTCCAGCTTGTGCCTCCTAAGCTTATGCATCTCCAACCCCAATGCACTGGGCAGTTGACAGGAATAGTGAGACACTGTGAATTTATTTATTTGCCTTATTATTCACTGTGTCATAACGTCTCTGATGATACCTTTTAAGCAATAACCCAAAACCTGTATTTCTACCCTTACTCCCTGTTTCTTGCAAGTAAACTCTAAATTCACACATACACAAGTAGCTACACCCTAAATTCTGGTTTTGGACTCTGACTGAATAGAGTACACACCCGTGTCCTGATTTCTCCCTCCTCCAGACAAGAATTTGTCAGGAGTCTGTCAATAAAAACTTGAGTGCTTATTAAGATTCCAAACGTAATCGCATGTATCTTTGCTCCAACAGAAGGCTCTGAAATAAGAGCCTAAATCATTATGTGAGCAGTGGAAAATGCATTCAGCATTTGTTTCAGGAACTCATGCAAGTGTGTAGTATCTGTAGGGGGAAAAAACCCAGAAGCAAACAAAACTCCTGAACTTAACTCTGCTTTGTTCCAGTTATGCATTACTGAACTACTTTGAGTCATAATTTACTGTGTTCATGCCTGTGTAATTTTTAAAACAACTACTTCTGCAAAGCATTTTCCTTGAAAAGCCCTACATTTGAGACAGAAAAGGAGAGTGTTAATAACCTAAGTCATTAGCCATATCGGGAAGAACACTAGCTCTTTTTCCTCCATTTGAAATGAAACCTCTCATATGAGAACTTGTGGGAGTAGTGCCAAGTTGCCTGTGCAAACTCTGAACCATTTCTAACTAGTGATCAGCCAGGTTAAGTTTGAGCTTCCTGACCATGTAGCTATTGCCCCTGCTTTGCAAGATTCACTTACCAGCAATTCAGGTAAGTGCAAGATAACATTCTGGCCAGCCCTTAAGAAAAGTTGGCTCAGCATAATAAGCTTCTCACAGCTAATCTTCCATACCTGGATTACTTGTCAGATTGATTGTGGGCTGCTAATGTCTTGAATTTTCTAAGTCTGGTTTTGGATAAGGTCAAGGAGGTAATGGCAGCAGTAGAACATTTTTTACAGTACAGGGACAGATGCTACTGAGCATTATTGCTATTCAAGTCATAAGAATATGCTAAAATAGATATAGAATAATGTTGTTCAGAATATAGTTAGTGGAGGAGAATAATATGAACTTATGTAAGTAAGAGATATCCAACCTGCACTTATTCTGAAATACATAGCTTGTCAGTCTGCTCAGGATGGCAAATCATGCAGAACACATTATATCAGTGTTGCAATTGTCTGGTTTATGGCTAAAAATATTGAATCGTATTCACCGTTTCATTTCTAGGCCTTCATTGGGGACTGGTTTCTGTTCTTGACAGATGACCTCCTGTATCGCCTGTAATTTAATGAAACAGTGCAGTAGAATATAATGGAATAATTTAGACTAGTTGGAAGGGACCTCTGGAGATCCTCTTGTCTAACCTCCTTGGCCATCAGCCTGAAGAGTGAAATTTGTTTTGACCAGAGGCAGCCATCTTCATAATCTACCTGTGAATTCAAGGCTCATCTTAAAAAGAAATGGGGACAGTGGTTAGCTTCAGCTTCCCCTTTTTGACTTAAGCTTCTGAAAGCATTTCTGCATGTAGACTTGCACACCTAAAAACTAAAATGGAATTTCTGATAGTTCGTCAGAAAGATATATATACTTATCTGTTGCACTTAATGCTTTAACTTCAAGAAAACAGCTTGACACTGGAATTACAGGCATAGCATGAAACTGTTGTCAAGTACCAAGTGACTGTTCTTTGTATGTTCAGGGAAACATCTTTTTAAGCATTCAGCCTTGGGAATTTTAATTGCTTGTCTAACCTTTCTTTTAACGAGGTATAAAGGTGTTTTGTGGAGAATTGTGTAAAAGAGGAGATCTTTACCCCTGGAAATCTATTTGATTTCATCTGAGGGCTATTATGTCTAGGTAGTGCATGCAAGCTGTGCCAATTTCATTAATTAATTATATCCTTTTAGAGATTCTCTTTTTTAACATACTAGGTTTTTACTTCGTAGCATGCAGTAATGGGCATGTTGTTTTAGTATTTGGATAGGATAAACAGAAGCTGGCTGTTCAAGACTTGCATGTTACTTAGATAGCTTTTGCTTGCGCTCATGAAGGCAGATACCCTTATATGTTTAAAAAAAAGAAGGGGAAAAAAAAAAAAGTTGAGTACCCAGAAGACAAAATCCGTGATGAACATAAGAAACGTGGTTTTGGTCTTGCTAAGAAACCGTGTGTCGATGCAACTATTTTTTTTCCCTTTTCTTTGGAAAGGGAAAAGTTATCTTTGCTATTGAAATGAGAGATATAACCGGTTGTGACGACAGATCATTCAGAAGCAACGGATTATGGTATTAAGGGAAGTTTTTGCACATTTCTGCTGTCATGAGGATCCTAAGCTGTGGAACTAGAGACAACTTTCTGTAGTAAATCGTAGAAAGCTGATATACATCTCTCTTACTCCACCAGACTGTATCCTAGACTAATGGTGACAGTGTTTTTTATTGCTATATGTTGCTAACCTCATCTAACTCTGGGCATTTAAGTAGCGGATTTAAAAGTCACATTGTAGGCTCTTTGGAAGAAGGCATCTTAAACTTTAGTTCAAGACACTTGCCATCAAACCTGAGCTTTTCAAAGTAACAGTGGTAATGGTACCTCAGATATAAGACATTCTCAGCCTAGTTGGTGTAAATTCTCCAAAATTAGAATACTCCTTTGATTCCAAAGAGGAATTGTTTGAGCAGGTGTATCTCGGAGCATTTTCTGGGAGGTTGGTCTAAATAGGCTGAGAGGCTCCTAATTGTCAGTTTTCTCTACTGGGGGTTTTTTTGTGTATTTATTTACTTAGATTTTTTTTTTAAATGCAATTTATTTTAACGAAAATTTCTTTGAAAAAATCAAAATACAGAATCTTCCCTTTAAGTGAGATGAGAGCTGTGAATGTGTAGCTTATGGGATCACCTGTCCTTACTTTTTTTTTGGTAATTATTTTTAAATCATACATAAAAATGCTTTTCTGGCTTTTTAAAATTAAACAGATCAAGTCACAACTGAAAGCACATCTGTGGAGGCTGTGGATACCAGAGTGATGATCTTCTCATCATTTCGAGACAGCGTGCAAGAAATTGCAGAAATGCTTTCGCGGCTCAGTCCAGTTGTTAGAGTAATGACATTTGTTGGCCACTCCACAGGAAAGAGCACAAAAGGCTTCACACAAAAAGAACAACTTGAGGTAAAGAAAAGATGAGACTTGTATTAGGAAATAGTGATAAAGAGTATTAATTGTGTAAATAACTACATGAGTATCGATATAGATTGTATGGCGGTGACTGAACTTTAAAGTGTCATTAGTAAATTCCTATGTAGTTCAATTGCTTTCAGAGTATCCCAAATTATACTCACTGAACAGAATGTATAAGTAGAAATATTTTATATATTTACATTATATTAACAACCACTAACTTTTATATATTTGGAAATCTGGGCAAATATTCCAATACTTGCTATGGGGATTTTTTTTTTTTCTTGTAGGTAGAAAAAATAAGATATATCCTTAACTTTTGGTCTAGCAAAGTTAAAAAAACCAACCAAACAAACAAAAAAACAAAATGGAAAAAAAAAAAAAAAAACCCAAAGAAATATTTAATTGCGAAGTTGGGAAGATCAATTTTAGAAGAATGCCATGGTTGGTGTCAGAATAAGGTGTGCTTTTTTTCCTTTATTTTAGAATTGAAGAGTTGATACATTGATGTTGATGACGTTAGCGTGTGGTATTTGATCACGAGGTAGTAGCTAACAAATTCAGAAAGACTAAGTTTTGTAGTTTTAAAAAATAAATTAACTTTTTCAACTTCTGTCTGAACCTAGAAAAACTGCAAAGTGTGTATAAGGGGCTTTCTGGCTAACCTGTCAAATCTAATTTTAATCGTTTATTCAGGTGGTAAAACGCTTTCGTGAAGGTGGGTATAACACTCTGGTCTCTACCTGTGTTGGGGAAGAAGGCTTAGACATTGGAGAAGTTGATCTCATCATCTGCTTTGACGCTCAGAAAAGTCCGATTCGCCTCGTGCAGAGGATGGGCCGAACGGGGCGCAGGCGGCAAGGCAGGATCGTTGTCATCCTTGCAGAAGGGCGGGAGGAACGGGTGAGTGTGTCGCTTTCTTCTCGCTGGGAAAACAAAGTGACTTGTTTAGCCTGTTCTGGGAAACTGTATACTGTGCATTAAAAATCACAGCAATCCTAAGCACTCCTAGCAACATTTTTACCGTCCCTACAGGAAAGTATAATAGCCCACAATATTCTAAAAATACGTGCACTTTCTCAATGTGAAGGGCTTCAAGCCTTTGTTCTTAAAAACACTTGTTTTGTAAATGATAAACCAAAATACAGAAAATACAGGGTTTTTGCCAAGGGTACAGAACAGCGTGTGGAAGAGAGAGGGATGGAGCTCTGAGAGCGGGAGGACTGGAAGTGTCTCACTCTGAACTGCTGACGACACTACGCTTTCAGACAAGTACTTAGTGGTAGCAGACTTGCGTGTGAGGTCTGAAGAGATCAGCTTAAGTGGAAATCTACTTTTGCTAAATTCCTGAACCTCAGCACTCAACTCAGAGTATAATTAATCGTCTCTGAGTGCAGGCTGCCCCTTGGGAAACTAATGTACCAGTGGAAATCTAAGCCGTGAGTTGTGAGCCGGGAGAACTGATCTTCAGCTGTACCAGCACACTGCCCAGCTTCATCCCGCAGCCACGCGATTGCTAGGTCTGATCCAAGGAAGCTGGCAGGGCAGGGTTTAGGTAGGAGGACGGAAGGCAGTCCCTGTTAACGTCACTCATTGGTGAGATCAGTTGCAGAGTAATATGAACGTGCATCTTTACAGTTTCATCATGCAATCCCTGTTGGAATGCAAGCTGTTTTTAGGGCGCACCTCACTCTTCTGGCTGAAAATTGATTTTGTTCTTCACTGTTTTGGTTTACTTGTGAGGTTGGTTTTGAGTTGGATCAGGTTTCATGACAGAGAAGTCTGAGATCTGTGTCAGCTAATTGTAAACCCAAAATTTCAGAGCCTTGCTATTATTTCATTTATCCCAGTCGATGTGCCTCTGGTTTAAATTTGTAGGTAGCAGTGATTTAATTCTAAATGAGGGTCCAGAGAATCCTGCCTGAGGAAAAAAAGCTGCTTTGAAGGGATGAGAGTTAAAAATTATAAAAGTCAATGGTGTTTGTAAATAGATATTTTTCTCATGCTGCTTATGAAGACTGATCACTGCTGAAAGCTCTGCTCTGTAATGGGGTATTAAAATGGTCCCTTAAATTCCTTGGAGTTTCACTTAAGCAGTTGGATTACTGAGTTCTTCAGATTTTCTCAGAAATCTTTGAATTTGAATCTTTGAATACCTTCCCCCAGGCAGGATAGTAATCTTGGGGTTTTGTTTGTTTGTTTGTTTTGAGATCATTAAATAAATTTAATTGCTGAACAACATTGGCTTTGTTTGTTTATTTTTGCTTGGGTTTTGGGTTTTTTTTGTTTTGTTTTGTTTTGGTTTTTTTGATTGAGTCTCAGATCTGTTAATGTAGAGATTCTTCCCTGTCACATAACTTGCAGCTAAGTAATTAATGGTCTCATATTAATTAATGGGAATTTATTTTTCTTTTTTAAAAAATCAAACCACTTCAAGTCAATTATAAAGCTTTTGAAGAAATTTTATTGGGAAAAAATTGGAAAATGCAGGTCTGGAAGTTTGACATTTGATAGGAATTTCTGTTACAGAAATGTTTATTACTCTGTTCCGGTCCTCTCCTCCCCATGTGTTTCCCCACTTAGTTCAGCTGTCACAGGTGGAAGCGCACTGCGTCTCAGCAGTGCAGCGCACGCCACACACTTGCACCCTGCTAATGGCCTGGGTTCCCTGAGCATTCAGCTTACAAATCTTCTACCTTTCTAGTTCAGCCATATTCCGAGATGTGCTGCGTTTTGATTTGGGTTTTTTAATGTCTTGTGACAGCTCAGCTACATGTGCATCAGCCTGGAAGGGGGCTGTTAGCTGCAGATTTAAACCGATACAAAGGGAAGGGCACAGGGGAGCTCACAGCTTCTCAGGCTCCTGTCAGGCCAAGCTGACACTCTGTGAAACAAAGCAAAAGGAAACATACTGTCTCAGTAACAGCAAAGTAACAATTCTGTTAAGCAACAAATCTGGTAATACAATTTTTTTTTCCATAAAAAGACTTTTTTTGCCAGTTCTAGGATTAAAAGATATTTGTTAGAATGCCTGAGGGACAGTATAATAGAGCTAGCCATTAACCTCTTCCAGTTTTATTCAGAGAGCATCTTTTTGTGTCTGTCTCCTCTAATCCTAGCTTCCAAAGATCATCTCTCTCAAAAGAACATAGCTGCCCTACTGTCACACTCAGAGCACTTAGTCTGCCTAACTGGGCATGCTGTCTCCATCGGTGACCTGTAACAGAGACTCGGAGAAGAGTATTAGGACAATAAATGTTCAGAGGGGGAGCACCAGTTTCTTTCCTTAGTTTCTCCATCTTTGTCTTGGTTTCTCTGTTGCACAATAAAAATGGAGCGTAATTAAAAGGACTTGGAGCATGTATGACATTAACAATCTTATGCCTTTTTTTTTTTTTTGCTTGACCTCCTTTCTTTGTTTCTGATGTAATCTAATTTACATCATCACTGTATCTATTGCAGATCGTAAATTCCTCCAGGTGAGGGCTGTGTTTCTTTTTCTCTCAAGTGCTGTGCCTACCTCTGATCTATTTACAGAGCGTAAAAAGATGTGCATTGTTTTATATTTTGTATTGTTTGCAACTTAAAGAACAATCACTGTTCTTTGGTACTTCCTTGCTTTTTGTTACATTTGCTTTGAATGTTTTACCTAGGCACAAAATGATGATAATGCAAATTTAATTTGACTTAAATGTTTTAATATGGAAGCTCTTTAAAGAAGAAAAAAAAGAAGAACTTAGTAGCTATATTTTAATGTATTCATTATCAGATTTTCAATACAACCTTATTGCTTTGTTGTTTTCATCTATGTTCTTCTGTACCTTTGCGCTCTCTGCTTTGGTTACCATAATTGGAGGCATACTGGAAGTCTTCAACTTGCAGTTCAAGAACTTGCACAAGCGGTTATTTTGACTAACGGACGATATTCACAGAAGAGGGAATATGGTTGGCTCTCAGGGCCTTGCATCATATTTTGTTTTAGTTGTGTTTGGGGAAGAAAAGAAAAAAGAAAAAAAAAAGCATCGTGATGACAGAACACGAAATAATGAGAAACCCCACAGACGGTCAGGTGTTCTTTTACTTTTGATTAAGTCGTGAAAAAACAATCCAACAACATATGATTTATCCTCTCTTTTACAGACTTACAATCAAAGCCAGTCTAACAAAAAGAGCATCCACAAAGCTATTTCAGGAAACAAAATGCTTCATTTTTACCAGCATAGCCCACGTATGATTCCAGAGGGCATAAATCCAAAGTTGCATAAAATGTTTATTACTGCTGAAAAATATGAACCAAGCAATTCAAGAATGCTTTCCAAAGAGAGAAGATCTAGTTCCCTCCAGCACAAATCTGCTCTTTTTTCCTGTGTCACTGGTAAGAGGATTATGGTGTTTTTCTAAGCACTGTGTAAGCTGCTATCTCATGTTGTTATATTACAGCATATGAAAACTGTGTGCTTACGTGAGTTTTGGGTCTAGCAAAAGTGTAATTTCTGTCATCTGTAGTGTTTCAGCTGTGATACTGTGCTGACTGCTGCTTTGATTCCTCATCCTTTTCCTTTAACATTCTCAAATCACAGTTCTGTCCTTAAATATCTGTACTTCAAATCAGACATTCGTTTCATCTTTCTCCATAGAGTTTCTCATGGAGTCAATGACTGAAGGTCAGAAACTCTATCTACAAGCAGAAGAGGCAAATGTTAATGAAGACTTCTGATATACCTATGTCAGGTGGCATAATTGCCACTTAAATCTTCAGTGATAATTCTATACCAAATCTGGTTTTGAGCTTTAATAGTTAGGCTTAATGTTTTTATTAATACAAAAAAAGTATGTCTTATACCTTTGTAAATGACAATGAAACAGAAGTGCTTGAAAATGAAAGGATTTTGAGGGGAGGAAAAAGAGAAGTCAAGGGTAGGGTATTTATGAATTGCACACAGCCTTGGAGGAAAATTAATCTAGAAAGAGAAATGGCTCTTTAGCTGATGCAATTACATGGCACTGAAATGCTCAATAAACTGAATGAAATTATGAGATGGGAAGAGTTAAGTTTTGTAAATACTTGGAAATTGTCGTGCTCGATCTCTTCGGTTAAGTGCTTTCTGTAAAGACCTATAGCAACTTTTTGAAAGAAGAAACTCCTAAAAGCTTTGGGAAACTTCATATTTCAGTATCTGAGTAGTTAGACTTTAGAGTTAGTGGTTTTTAAATGCTTGTGATCACAAAAATTCTTATTATCAAAAGCTACATGTGGTCTCTTTCCAGACACCATCCAGGGCAAACAAAAAGCTGAACACAGAAAGGGGAAGCAAGCTACAAAATTATGCAGAAAAAAATCAGCTTCCCCTTTGGCCTCCAAAACGGTTCATGCTATCTCCCATTTTGCAGGGTAGAAATGTAATGGAGAAGAATTAGTATCGATAAATCAATCTGTACATGCCATCCTCAGCCCAAACTCTTTGTAAGTATGCATGTGCTGCAGACACAGCTGTGGCACAGTTGTGATGATGCTCCTGATCATGACGTTTCCTGTTGTGCCTCTGGAGCCTTCTGTAAGGCATGCTTATCTGGGTTTTGTGCACAACCCAGATAGCGGCCAGTGAGGAAAGCCAAGGATGGAACAAACAGACACAACTTGCAAGCAAATAAGCAGAGCAAAACATGGAATTAAAGTAATCATTTTAGAATATTTGTAAGTCTGTCCTAGGTAATAGAAATGAGAGGCAGTAAGTGCAGAAAGAAGATAATATGCTGAACGTATTTCCTGCTGAGGGAATAGCACTTCAAAGGCTGTAATTACCAGGTTCCTTTTGTGTGAAATAGGTTAGCTGCCACAATTGAAGTACATAGTGTGCGTGGAGGTCCATCGGTTGCCAAAGATGAACATGATTGACTGCCCATCTTGCAAACAAGTGTTACATGAGTGCAAATTATTGAGCACCAGCTTTGTGTTGGAGTCCCTTTCATTACTGTATGAAGCAAGTGGCTGTTTCTGATTTTAATGATGTTCAAGATAAATCTCAAAAAGAAGAGAAAGAATGGCCATTATTTTTTGCATTTTCTCCTCTCCTTATTTCACTGCTCCCTTCCACATTAGAAAATTGAAGAAGCTAGCGGTAATGAATAAGCTGTGTGTGTTCTCATTTATGCTGTCTTACTTTATATTTGTTCTTGAGGTTCAGTTGATCTTCAGGTTTGTCCATGGAAGAATACATGTGCACAGAAATTGACGTATCATGGGCAGAAGTATCATAGTAATTTCAAGCATTCTCCTTCTTTTCTAGTCAAAATGAAATATTTCCTGTTCTTCTTAATTTGATTCAATTTCTATTAATTTTACACTATCCTTCCACTTCAGAACCTCTTTCGTAAATTTTATCGGTCGGTACGAGAAGGACATATTATTCTTGTCTTGTCCCATCATTAACCAAGTGTGTTCTTCAGTTGTATGAGCTTTTCTTCAAAAAGTACAGCAACAAGAGCAAAAAACCTATTACTCAGCAGTCCTCTTATATTGTTTCTTCTAATTTGAGATTCTTTTCTCTCTCTCAGTTTTGTTTTTTTGTTTGGTTTTTTTTTGGGGGGGGGGGTTTTGAGAGTTTGCTAAAACTGAGCAGCATATTAGTGCAGTAAAATCAAAAAGTATTTAAGAAAGAATAGTTTTGCACTTAAAATGGCTTGGACTCATTGGAGGAAAAATCTCTGAACAGATATCATTGGAGACAGCTCATGTTTTTTATGCTCATCTCTTTTTACTTTATAAAATGAGAATAACTATCCCACAAGGTAATTGAAAGGGTGAAAGTGCTGAAAGACCTGGATAATCATCTCTAACGTTATAATCTTTGCAAGTTCTCTGCCAATCTCCCCACTCTGTGAGAGGTATGAAACCACAATAGGCATGGTAAAAAATAGCTAAGGTGCATTACAGTGTGCCCTTCCCATACCCTGTTGTTCCTGGTAGCTGAATGTCATTTTAAGCTATCAATAATTTATTTTGTTTTTCTTTTTGCAATGCATTTGTCTAGATCAAATCTCATTTTGTTAATTCTTCTTCTCTGGGTTCTTCACAATTACTCTACTCCTCCCTTTTCAGATTGTATCAATTTTGAGTTGTCTATAGCTGTGTTTTTACAGCTGTGTGATTTTACAATTTTACATTATTTCTTTAATTGCTGTTTTTATCTTAATGATGCAATCTTCTTTTACTGTCTTTTTCTAAAACATACTTTAGTCTTTAGACCTTTGTGGGGGTTTTTTTATGCCTTTCCAGTTGTTCATGCCTTTTAATATAGTTGTGGCAAGGCCTTTGGATGGCTGATGAATTTTTCTGAGTTCATCTCCTATTTGAATTAAACATGCATAGTAATGCACATTACCTTCTCAAGTGGTTGTCAGAAAACTGGAAATACTGCAGAAGACTGCTGGTTTTAATGTTTATTTTATTTGAAAAAAACCCACTTAATCTAGGATGTGTTTATGCACATGTACTTCAGTTCCTTCAATTTGGATTTCTTGTCCTGAAAATACTTGTGTAGTAGGAAGGCACGCTGCTTTGTGTGCTGTGTCAAGAATAAAACACTTTACATCTGCCTTGTACCAGCTTTGTCATCTGCTTTTCTCAGTATAGAACTGTCCTCTTCTGATTCAGACAACATCTGGCCTTTTGATTCTGAAAATTCAGTTGCCTGCCTGCTTCCTTGTGTATGGGGGGTTTGGTTTTTTTTTTTTTGTTATTGTTGTTTGTTGTTTTTTTGTTGGGGGTTTTTTGTTTGTTTAAAGAGTATTTTACCTTTGCCTTTCTTGGGTTACACCTTGCATTGTTTTCAGGATGATAGCTACACAAAACTTTCCTAATGAAGTGGTTGGGGTTTTTTTTAACATATTTCAGCTACACCTATTTTGAATTATTTTTTTCAGCCAATGACATGGCTTCTCCAAAATACCAATTATATCTTCTTCTGTAGTCATGCCTGCCCCAAACAAGCCACTTGTGCTGTGTATGGGAGCATGAACATCAATTTTAATCTGGCCAAAAGTGATCTCAGCAGCAATATTGTGCTCATTGCTTTACCTGTCGTTCTTCCCTGCCCACTTCCCTCTCCCACGTTCACACGCTGCTGGTAAAGGAAGCATAATTCTGCGTCGGTAGTGCATAATTTCTTAGGTGAATCAGCAGAACCTTTGGACAGTTGAAAGCTTCTTTTGCACCAGCAGCTTTCTGCATAGTGAGAAGAGGGACAGTTTATGACAATGGATTTGAGGTATCATGGCTGGCTGTACTGTCCTGGTCAATATGTGCTTCCAGTTCCTTCCTCTTGCCCTTAAACAGAGGTTATTCCTCCGAGAACTGAGAAATTCCCTGCTTAGCTACAGGCTAAATCCACCACCTTCTCCCCCTCCAGGCTATTTCTTGCCATCCTCTCAGTTCAAGGGCAAGGAAAATATTTTGGTTCTGAAGAAAAACACAGAAAATAACATTAATCATTTTAGTGATATGTTTGTCTTTGGTAGTACATTGCATTCATAAGTCATAAAATGTTCTTAATTACCCTTAAAATGAGCATGTGCTACTTCACATGAAGGGGAGACGCTGTTGCCAATTACTAAATTCAACAGGACAGGGTAATCATAGAATCATGGAAAGGTTTGGGTTGGAAGGGACCTTTAAAGGTCATCCAGTCCAACCCCCCTGCAGTGAGCAGGGACACCTTTAACTGGGTCAGGTTGCTCAGAGCCCCGTCCAACCTGACCTTGAATGTTTCTAGGCATGGGGCCTCCACTACCTCTCTGGGCAACCTGTGCCAGCACTTCACCACCCTCCTTGTAAAAAATTTCTTCCTAATATCTAGTCTAAATCTACGCTTCTTTAGTTTAAAGCCGTTATCCCTTGTCCTGTCACAACTGGCCTTGCTAAAAAGATTGTCCCCATCTTTCCTATAGTCCCCCTTTAAGTACTGAGAGGCCGCAAGAAGGTCTCCTTGCAGCCTTCTCTTCTCCAGGCTGAACAACCCCAACTCTCTCAGCCTGTCCTCGTAGGAGAGGTGCTCCAGCCCTCAGACCATTTTTGTGGCCTCCTCTGGACCCGCTCCAACAGGTCCATGTCCTTCTTGTGCTGAGGGCTCCAGAGCAGGACGCAGTACTCTAGGTGAGGTCTCACCAGAGCAGAGTAGAGGGGGAGAATCACCTCCCCCAACCTGCTGGCCACACTTCTTTTCATGTAGCCCAGGATACAGTTGGTCTTCTGGGCTGCAAGCGCACACTGCTGGCTCGTGTCCAGCCTTTCATCCATCAGTACCCCCAAGTCCTTCTCCGCAGGGCTGCTCTCAATCCCTTCATCCCCCAGCCTGTATTGGTATTGGGGGTTGCCCCGACCCAGGTGCAGGACCCTGCACTTGGCCTTGTTGAACTTGATGAGGTTCACACAGGCCCACCTCTCCAGCTTGTCCAGGTCCCTCTGGATGGCATCCCGTCCTTCTGGCGTGTCAACTGCACCACTCAGCATGGTGTCCTCTGCAAACTTGCTGAGGGTGCATATGATCTCGCTGTCTGTCATTGATGAAAATATTAAACAGCACCGGCCCCAGTGTGGACATCTGAGGGACACCACTTGTCACCAGTCTCCATTTGGACACTGAGCCGTTGACCACTACCTTCTGGATGCGACCATCCAACCAATTCCTTATCCACTGAACTGTCTACACATCAAATCCGTATCTCCCCAATTTAGAGAGAACGATGTTGTGGGGGACTGTGTCGAAGGCTTTACAGAAGTCCCCTAATCTTACCCAGAAAGAAATGTAAAGTTGTCTCAAAGCATCATCAGGGCTCGGATGAAATTTGTTCCCTTTAAAATTGCCTAAATTTCACTGTGCATTTATCTGAACGTGCCTTTATTGTACGTGCTTCACTCCACGGATACTACCTCACCTTCAGCAGCTCTTGATTTTTTTCTGGGCATTTTCCTATCTTTGTGGCTGACTGCCCAAGTCTGTGACTACCCACCACACCTGACTTCAAACCTGTTATGAATTATGTCATATGACCGCCACATATTTAATAAAAACAGAGAGAATCCTTCAAAAAGGAACAAATGAAAGTAAATAAATAAGCAACAAAAATAATCTATCCTTTTGGAAAGTCAGAAATTATGTGGATCAATAAGCAATAGAGGCAACAGGTGAGGCTGTTTTTAAAGGGCAGATTCAGGCACTGAGGCGCCGATGTGATGCCAAGGTGTATTCAGGTCAGCTCTGTGCTCCTCCATCAGTCTTCAAGAGCAAGAGGGAACCCACACTAGATCTATTTGTCTATGGAGGTTTTTGCTGGTGCCCATTTTTTGCTACCCAAGAACTTGCTGTTTGAAAATGCATTCTTGGTTCCTCGGTAGGCCATCTTTTTGCTTCTTGGTTACGAAGAGAAATCTTAAGTGACGCAGTAGAAGTCACTTTGGACTGACCAAGGGCCTTAGGTTTTGCTTACAACTGAGGACTCTTCCTGGCCTGTCCTTTCTACCTTGTCCAGGCAATGCTGTCCAGAACTCCACACTAATCCAAGACTGACATATTCTGTCTTGGTGTGTGGGTGCTGGACATTAACTGCTATAGCAAACTTAATACTTAACTGTTCTTATAAACAACAGGAAAGGTTGTGAGATATGCTTTTCTGATAAGTGATCTTAACTTTCTTTTTCTTCAGGTCTTTCTTTTTTCCTCCTCTACTGGGTTCTTGAACTGTGTGTTAGCTATAAGGGACTAGAGTTGAGTCAAAACTATTTTACTAGCAATATTGATCTTCTGGATTTTTTTAACAATAGCCTTAAAAAAATTCAGTGTTGGTTAGTTTTTTCCAGCTCTGAAAGACTTTTTCTGAACAGGACTTGAACCTAGTACTCTGAACTCGTGGGGATCTGTTTTTGAGTCTCTAATAAACATTGTCACACCATTCTGTGGAGTCGCAGTCTCTTGCAATTGCAGTTTGAGAGGATTGAGAGGTACAGGCTGATTGCTTTCACGTGGCACTAATTCAGAATAGGGTGTTGGCTGCAGATTCATCCCAAATCCTGTCTGCAGAGTGATTGTCAAATTAATTTAATTATTTTTCTCCAAGCTTCATACATCTGGGCTGAAAGCAATCACATTCTTAACACACTCTTAACACTTATTCTTTGGATGCTCCTTTGTTATTTGCACTGATGGCTGTTTTGAGGGATTTGGCATTTTTTTTTTTTTTTTTTTTTTTT
>WAAD01004818.1:346390-402726 GCA_013389945.1 Fregata magnificens
TTTTTTTTTGGATAGCGGTGGTATCGAGGCTTGCTGTCAGACCGCCAAAAATGACTCAATTTCCTCTTTGTCACTGGAGCGTACTTGCTTAGAGCCAAGCATCACCAGGGCCTTGTCTTCAGTAAGCTGCCATATGAGCACTTATTTTGGTTTTATCTAGCAGTGGTGCTCACTGGCACCCTATACTTCCCACTTTGCAGTTATGAGTCTAAATAAAACTAAGCGAAATAAAATAAAGCCACTTTTTTTCTTTCCCTGCTCTTGGGGAATTTTCATAGTACTTTGTTTCTGTCCTCTTATTCATCTGCATGCCCTTAATAGAGGATATCGATTCAAAAAACAACTCACAAATATTTTTGTCATAAGAAATTAATGTTGCTTTCCAGTAAAGAGTAACTTTAAAAAAAAAAAAAAAGAAAAAGGGAAGGGAAAAAAAAAAAAAAAGCTTTTACTTATTTGCAGTTTGTTCCCCAAGGTCTCCGAGACACACGTTTAGAAGTTCCAGCCATATGCTTTCCCTGTTTGCTATACTATCTTCAGGGCCTCTAGGTATTTGATAGATGTATATCTCTATTTATATCTGTCTGCCTATCTATATCTTTGTTTATATGATGCCTTCCCCCAAAACGATCGTTTAATAGATAGATTTGTCCATAATTATAACACATACAACGCTGTTTCGATACTTGTTTCTGACATCACATTCTCTATATCTGGTTTTGCTTGTGGCACAGAGAAGGTATTTTTTCTTTTGACTGGTATCATACAAAGTTCTTTTTATTCTGTGTATCCTTTTCCTTAAAGTAGGTAACATTTTCCTGTTATTGTTTTTCCCCCATAGGCCAAAAGCAAATACACTGTCATGAGAATTGGTCTCTGTCGCCTGAGGAATATGAAATATGGGACAGACTTTACAGGATTAAGGAAAGTGACGGAGTAAAGGAACCGATATTGCCTCAAATTCAGTTTGAAACCTTAGAAAACCTGGAAGAAATATCAGTGAGTTTAACCTAAATGTAATGTTTCCTTTCACGTGAAGCCTAAAGGATTCTCTAAGTAACAAAGTCAACTATGAATTTGAAGGAAGTCTATATTAAAAATGCAATTTTGAGAATTATATGTAGGTTTTTGAAGTTGAGAATTTAGTAATTAGATGCTTGAAATGGGTCTTTGAGGTTAGGTCTGTAAATTAAAAATACATTTAAAAGTCTTTCAGTATCTAATGAGTTCTGTTCCTGTTTCTAAGAATTCCATGCAGGATGCTGTATTCATGTAGGTATTGTATCCACACTTTCATTCCCTTGTTTATATAACTATAAAAGTGTTACTGAAAGAAAACCTCAAGTTTTACAAACTCTTTTTTGATTCGGAGAAAAAATTGGGAGCTTTTGTATCATTTCACCCCTTAAAACAACCTGTCTTCCATGAAAAGTTGTGACAACACAAAGCATAGAATTGTTTTTATTTTAGACCAGACTTAAACCTTTGTGATAATGTTTAGATACTTTTCCACTTTCAGAGTATTTATTGCCCCTGACAGAAAAGTAGACATTAGTTTTGCTAAACAGTTTATTGATTAAAATCTCCTTGCCAATCTTAATTTCAAACTCCAGATGCATGAAGAGAAAGGAACTCATGAACTTTCCTTGTCTGAATGGAGAATTTGGCAGAATCGTCCTTTTCCTACATCCATGGTTGATCACTCAGATCGTTGCTACCATTTTATCAGTGTTATGGAAATGATAGAACTGATGAGACATGAACAGGTAAGGTGTTTACGTTTTGCTGGCTGTAAACATGCACAAGTATTTAATAGACAGTTGAATATTTAAAAAATAATGAGTGCTCTAGTTCTGTCTGGTCAGCTGAAACAAAAAGTGGGGGAGTGTTTGCCTGGGGCTAAGTTAGGCATTGTGAAATGGATAATGTGTATTTAATTTTGTTTCAAAATGTCTCCCACTGGTATCCTGTAATTCTTAATCTTTTCCACAGGAGTTGTTTAAAAACAGTTAGTGTTTCTCTAAACAGAAACCCCCACGCACCCATAAATCATTGTTGTTTTAATGGATCCAAGTATCAATTTTTTTACAAAAAGACTTTAAATACAAGAACTATATATGTCAAGGAGCAAAGTCACCACGAGTGATATTAGGACTATTCCAGAGTGTAACAGGAATTGGAAATAATTTTGTATCATGTATGTACCTTAAAAACATCCCATAAAAATGATGCAGGAATGTATTGCATGTTTTAAGGTGGTGGTGTTTGGAGGCTTTTTGGTTTGTTTTCTGTGAAAGCTTTAATTAAAAATCTCCTAAGAGGTGGGCAGTCAAACATGGATGAAAACCATTTGGGAGGTGAGAATTTTGTTTGCTAACAGTTATGGATAGCAGATATTCCTTTATAATGAAAGGCATGTATAAGAAAATGTGTGTAGAGACAGTACCTGAAGACTTCAGTTGTTCACCACACTATTTTTCCCTCCAGTTTAGCTCTTCTCTGTTCCACACATACTGCTTTTTAGTGTGTTGGGGTTTTCTAGGTCATCAGAATCTGTTGCTAAGCTGCCAGAGTTTCCTGAATAACTAGACTAATCAAGGAAGAGAATAGAGACATTGTAGTTGTACTCCTTGCTAGGAAAGTGTATTCATGGAAAGTTGTAAATAGACTTTCAGAGCTAAGATAAGCTGCTCCACTTCATCACAGAACAATGGCATTCTTGAGTTCTTTGAGGGTCTGTGTTCCCAAGCTAGGGTCAAGAACATACTGCCAGAGAGAGAGAGAACTTTGGGGAGAGTTCAGGTATAGAGAGCTGAAGGAAGTCAAGAGGCAAAGAAATGGTTAAAAAATTTAGAATCGCTCTTCTAATTGAGGACTTCCCTCCCCACCACCAAATCAGGCACTTGAGGTGTTTGTGACTTAAGTTCCTTTTGTGAAAGTGTATTGCCACCAGAAGTCTGTTCAGGTTCCCAAGCGCCTTTGAAGTTGTAGATGCTAAACCAACACTGGCACCCTTAAAATAACTTACAGAGCAAATTTGTGAGTCACCAAGCGAGTCTTCAGTCTTCTCCCCCAAACTCTGGCAAAGTAGGTGCCAAAATTATAAGCAAAGCAGAGTATCAAATGTTTACATTCACAAGCTAGCTTTTACAGAACTTTTACAGGGGTAGGTCTGCTTACTGTCCCTCACGGGAAGGAGACAGCCCAGCTCACCTACCTCTGCTCTCTACTGTGTAGTGAACAGAGGGGATGTCCCTTCAACAGGCAGGACCCAAAACTATGGCTTCTTACATCGCGGTCATTGTGGTGCGTTTTGCTTAGCTCTGATGATGGCCGTCCAGCATAGGTGGGGTGTGTGGTGCTGCATTCTCTGTGTTGCACTCTGCTCAGAAATCATGCTGCCGTCTGCCATCGTAGCACACGAGCTCTCTCCTCAAGTACTTCAGAGCAGTCCTGCATACAGGACACTGCAGTGCTGCAGAGAATATGCAAACAGAGTCTTGGAAAATACTGGAAGATCTGCATCGGAAATGCCAGGATACAGCTATCAATTGATAACAAGTGATAAGCAGTCGGCTTTCACTATTTCTAATTTAACAGCTAAACATCAGCTTAATCGTGATACATTGTAGGTAATGCTCTCGCCCCCAAAAGACGGGGACTGCCTGTTACCTCATTCAGCTGCCTCCCAGCTCAAAGTTTCAGGCATTAGCTGGATTGATTTCCAGCCAGCTTCCTCTGATCTGTCTTAACTAGTCAGAGGTGGAGACACTGAACTTTCTCATCAGTTAGAGGAGAAATTATAACTGGATGTCACTGGCATGCTGAAAACACTTTCTAATGACTCCGCTGAATAGGAGAGGTTACCTGACACATCACTCCACCCTGTTGAATTCTTCTACGGAAAAACAAAGCACTAGCAGTAACTGACCATGTCTGACAAGGTTGACAAGGCAGAAGCTGTAATTGGCACTGACACCCAGTTTTTACACTTCAGTGATTGTTGGCCTCTTTCTTATCTCTAAACCAAATTGTCAAGGTTCAAGGGCGTCAAAGCTTCACCATAATTGTTCCACAAAAAGCAAAGATGCAATATGTCAATCTATTTTGTCAGCACTGACAGTGATTTCTTGTATGTGAGTTTTATTAATATTTTCTTAAGTCCTTGACTTCCCCGAAAGGCACTGATAGTCTCCCAAGACAGGATATGTTCCCACTGACATTCACCAAAGGGAAGGGAAGTGAATGATGTATGTTATCTTTACAGTGGAATCGCCTTGGAGCAGTCACTGTGCTGTAGCAGTCCTTACTCATCAGGTGGATTACACCAGCAAAAACTTGCTGCCCTGCAATTCGGAAGAGAACAATCTTCCATATTGCTAACAAGAGAGCATGTGTGAGTGTGGGGGAGGTGGTTTTGTTTTCCTGTTACTACCAATCGTGTCGTAATTCAGTCTTCCTACAGCTTCAATTCTGGTGAATCAGAAAACGCATACAGAGAAAAATGGGTGTGATTATACAGTAAATCAGACCAAAGAACCTTTCGGTATAAAATGTTTTTTTTAGAAATATCTCTGTTCTAAACCACTTCTGTTAGTGAATGCTGCTTTGAGGGCCATTGCTATTACCATAGAGCGGTTCAGTTTGGACCTGTGGAGCTCTCCGGTCCAATCCATGGTCCGTGCAGACCAGGTGGCTGGGGGCCTTGACAAGTCAAGCCTTTGGGATCTCCAGGGCTGGAATCCCACAGCTTCTCTGGGCCCCTGGTTCAGCATTTGATCACCCCACCCTCATGGTGAAAAAATTTCTCCTACTATCTAATTGAAATTTCCCTTGTTACATATTGTGCCCATTAACTCTGGCCTCGGTGTACCTCCAGGAAGCCTGGCTTTGTCTTCCCTCTGCTCTTACATTAGATAAAGATGGTAATAAGATCCCCTTCTTCTTAAGACTGTACAGAGTTCCCTTGGCCTTCCCTTTGTACATCCTTGTGCTCCAGCCCTGTGACAGTTTTGGCCACCTCTGCTGAGCTTGATCCAGTCTGAGATATTTCTTGTGCTTGGAGCCCAAAACTAGACTAAGCACTCCAGACGTGGTCTCACAGAGGATGAACAGAGGAGAATAATCGCTTCCCTTGCCTTGCTGGCTACTGTCTTGCTAATGGAGCCTGGATGCGATCGTCTTTGTTGCCACAAGGGCACACTGCCGTCTCATTTTTCTGTCCTGAGGTTTCTGTCATCTTGTTGAGGACCCTCTGGACAGCAGCCCTGCCCTCTAGCATGTCACCTGCTTCCCCTCACCTGCTATCATCTGCAAACTTACGGAACGTGCACTCTGTACTGTAGTTGAGGTCAGTAATAAGTGTTAAACACTAAAAACCTCTGAGAAACACTCCTGGCAGCTAGCCACTGGCTGGACTTCATACCAGTCCTCAAAACGCTTTAATCATGGTGGTCCAGCCAGTTTTCCACCCACCATTATTGTCCGCTTATTCAAACCATATCTCACGAGTTTAGCTATGAGATTGTGTCAGGAGCCTTGCTAAAGTCAAGGTAAACAACATCCACTGCACTTCTCTTGCCTGTAAAGCTGATTACATCTTCATAAAAGGCAGTCCTGAATTCTTCATCCCGACGCGTTCTGTATGCTTCTTGGGGTATTTTCTTGAAAGCCTGAATGGTTTCTTACTAGTTTGATTTGAAGTTTGTACTTCAAACTTAAAATTGGAATAAATAAAACATTCATGTAGCATTCCAATGTCACACATTTAGATTTTCCTTATGATATAGTATTCCCAACACTATTGCATATAAAATTGTTCATGTCAGGATCTTTAAAAAAATTAGGAAAGCTTTGCCAGAAACTGATTATGCCATGTTGCCCATAGCCCAGACTTATGGGGAGGCATGGATGGTTTACTCTGACGGTAACTATTACGCTGATTTTTTTTCTTATTGTAGAGTGCTTGTTTTCAGAAGAAAATTGTAATTAAAAATGCAAAAGTAGAGCAAAATGAAAGAAATTTAGAGATTTGTAGGCAACGTTTTAAATTTCTGCATGTTTATGTAGGTGGGTATGTCTTGGCTGTGTTCCTGACTCTGATGCTGTGTGGGTGAAATTCCACCGACTGAAAGAACTGCCTGGGTCTGCAAGCACAGGACTGTACATCACTGGCCCCACGTGTTTTTCACCGCTGTATTTTCATGAACAGTTCGGTTCAGCTTACGATTGGGAAAACCATGAGGTTTAAAATCGTACTTTTCTGCCAGATTTGAATTTAACAGTGTTTAGTGTTCTGCTCCGTTTCGCAGTGAGACCCTACGGATGCATTGTGCTTGCTCAAGGCACAGGCAGTTCAGGCACAAGACTGCTGCCGTCTCCTGCGTTAGCTTAGCATGCCTGTGCTGTGGCTGGATTAACGTATCCCCAGGCGCGTTAACGTGTACTCAATATACAGCACACAGATTGGGATAGTCTTAATTCAAGCTTGGTGTTTTCCAGACTACTTTGACCTGGGCATTCCTGGTGACGATTGTTTCTATAGCAAGTTTAAACTTTCAGAAGTTTTGCTCTACCTTAGTGTTAAGATGTGTTTTGAAATTGTAGGAAGAGCTATTCTTGAACAGTAGGATAAAGGGATATTACTCCAGCCTCTGGGAAATTCACCTTTAGCAGAAATCAAGCTTGAAAAATCTACCTAGAATGTTAGTCTTATATGAAAATGAGTGGATGGAAACAGTAATTGTTTTAGCAGCGATTCAAAGGTTTTGCATGTATGTACTGTGCATCCAAGTCCCTACTCTAAGTGTTCCGTAGCCAAATATACCACTGCTAATCTGTCTGACGTTAATTTACAGTTCTTAATAGCAGAGGGATTTAAGACAAATACGAGTCAAAGCTATTTCCTTAAATAGCTAAGACATTGAACTTCAAACCACAGTTCTATTGATTATTTTCTTACTGAGGGATAAAATACAAAAACAGGCAAATCATGATTTTACTATGAATAACCAAATGATCTGGAAGTTTCTGATGAAACTAATTATTCTTTCGGAAGAATCTCATTCAGAGATTAGTAATAACTTAATACAAGCCAGCTCAGGAGGTATTTGTGTGTTCTTTATGGGTGTTTTCTCTTCTTTTGCGGAAGAAAGCTCAGGAATTCCCTGATGTGTAGCTTTCCTTTCCTTGTACTCATGCAATGATTCCAAGAAACTCCCTATGCAGTTGTGCTTGGCATAATAGATTAAAAAAGTCAATTAAAAGGCTTAGATATTTTTAAATAGATGAACTGAAAATGTTTGGAAAAAAATTTTTATATTGTATGTATATGCTCTTAAAAACTTAAAGATATTGGCACAATCCAAAGAAAACAAAAAAGAAAAAGAAATCCCAAATATGAACCCTGCGACAGGCACATCCGCTGCAAGAAAAGCCTTTAATGCCTGCATGGCTTTTTTGCTACAGCAACGAGAACTGGGCAGATGGGATTGGATTTTCTCCTAGCTACGAGCAGGGATTTTTTGTGTGACATGGCAACAAATCAAGTTGTCCTTACGCAAAATAATTCAATAGCTTTTAAGCATTTTTGAAAATTAAACTGTACTGTTTGGAAACAAGGTCAGGGCAAAGTAATAATTTTTAATGAAATGCTATTTGCTCAAGTTTCTGAGGATAAGTGACAGGAGATACTGAAGTGCAAGTGCATTTTTTTTCAGGGAGGTAGGCAATTCTTAATGACTTTTAAATAGTCATAATATTGTCAAATGTGGAAGTGTCTATTTCCCACTTCAAAGGTGGCAATGTGAAGCTGTAGTCAGAGCAACTATTCTCCCTAGAAAGACAAAAGAAAATCCAAAGACTCCCATTAGAAGGATTGTCTCTCTTCTTCAGTCAAGTAATCTCTGATGCCAAACACCTCGGGAGACAGGGATTAGAAGATGAACCCAGAACAACTGCCACTAAAATCATCTGTCATTTATCATCTGTCTTAGGTTGCCTTGAAGGATTCATGGGATGAAATGCCTGACAGTGGGGAAAATGCTCCCAGGAGACCCTAAAATTCCAAAGAACCTGAAAAGGCTTCCCATGATTTTGAAATTTTAAATCGGACGTGTTTTGGGGGGAAACGCAGTGTTTCCAGCCAGCTGTGATGTTTTTCCAGGAGATACTGGATGCAAAGTTCAAAAATTGTTCAAATAAGGACAATGACTTTTTTTTTTTTCCCCTAGACCCTCATTGCCAATAGTATGTGTCAGGTTAAAATCCTGATCTGAGATGTGGCAAGACTTCTTCCCCAGCCAGCAACAAATAATTTAAGACAGCAAATGACGTTCAGGTACAGTGTTGATGACAGGCAGACTAATGCATCTGTGGAACTGCTGGTTTGAACTGTGGGACACAGTTTACTGTCTGGGCACCGAATCTGGCTTAAACAGCAGAGAATAGATAATCAAAGCAAATACTCTGTCTTGGGATTCTCAAAAGCAAGCTGTGCAGAGGTGGTCCAGCTTGTTCTTTATTGCAGAAAAACCCAAAGGGAACACACGTCCTAGTGTGAAGGTGGAAGGGTGTTTGTTGTGTTCTTAGACAGCAAGGCTGCCAGGGAGAACCTGCAGGACCAAAAATCTCAGCTCTCCTATTAAAATAGTTTCTTTGTGCCATATTGATTCTTCTGATGTTGTTGCCAAATTGTTTGAGTCTGAACGCTAATTGAGACCTGGTTTAGATTGTTCAGGCCTTTAATTGCAGGTGCTTTCTGTTTTAATGGTCCTGTGGAGTTTTGTGCTCACGGTGAGAACAGAGACGTGAGAGTGATTAGGGAAAGGATTTTGGGGTGTCAGCCTTGTGAAAGGGACAAGGGGAGTGAGCAGATTGTGTGGCACCTGGAAGCTTAGCTGTGTTAATTTGAGATAGCATATCTACTGTGTTCATGGGTGACTCAGTGTTCCTGTACAGCGCTGCATGAAAGCCTCCCAATAGCCCTTGTGCCACAGGCTCAGGCATACCAGCCAGAAATATTCTTTCCACCAAAGTTAAATTATCTCAGTTTTCTGGAAAACGTGCCATAATATTACATCTTACGGAAACAAACAAAAAAAATCAAGTATGTGATATGGGGTTGCCAACTTAAATCTACAGACAAGAGAAACTTCACGTGCATTCTGTGGTATGGTATATATAACACCATCGTATACAGCTGCCTGCCTTTTGTGGGTTTTTATTACTAATATATGCACTCCTGATCCCCCTCCCTGCTTTCACTAGAGTAGTAGAGCACATATGGATTCTGGCTACTGTTGACTTTTGTTGGTTTTGTTCTATTGTTATTTTATTTGTTTAGGGGTGTGTGCAGTAATTTTGCATTTAGGTTTCTGGATTTAAAATAGTTGTATGCTGTTTTTCACAAACTGTCAGAATATTTAGGTACATGAATAATTGGTTGGTTGTTCCTTAAGCTCTTGCAGACTGATTTGGCAAAACCATTACAGTAAGTGTGCCAAATGTAAACTGGCAATCCATTCCTATAGTCTTGGAACTCTTGCAGGAGCTACTGTACACCAAATGTCTTTGAAGATACTATCTATGTTTTGAGAGGGGATAATCTTTTAACATTGTTTTTAATATTATAATACTGCACTGGTGACGAAGTTTAGTACAATATCATCACATTTATTTATTTAGAACACTGAACTGCTACTGTAGCTGAAAAACTGCTTTTAGATGTAACAGTTCTGCTATCTGCTTGGATATACCTGTTGCTGCTTGTATTTTTAATATTGACATGGAAATTAGCTTAGGAAATTCTTATGGTCACTGGGATTCAGGAGTGTTTTGCTATCCATATTTTCATGGAAATTACATATCGGTATCCAGGTCATTGCTGTGTCTCTCCCTGTAGTGTGGTGGGTTTCTTCCCTCCCCCTGTAGATTTCTACAACACTTAGCACGGGGACATCCCAGGCTAAGGATGTCAAATAGTAAATGTCAGCTTTAACCTGTCTATGGTGTCAGGTAGCAGAACAATCAGCAGTGACCAGGTCAGACACCTCTAATACTAACTAGCTGTCGCTTCTGTCCAGAAAGTTTTATGAAATAAACAGTTACTAAACTGCCAATTGATTTATTTTGTGACACTTCAGATGTTCTTGAACATTCACTCTTGCCGCTGTAGCCTCTTTAATGATACCTGCTCCCATAATTGCTAGGGTACATACCCTGTATTTTGCTAATAAATGTTCCTTTTTAGGGATGTTTTGAGTGTTTTTATTGTGCAGCTGTGTTTGCTGTATAGCCAGATACTCTCTCAAATTAGAGTATCAGCAAAATAAGTACAAGCAGATAAATGAATAGTGGCCAATTGCTACTAAGCAGGAGCAGATGGTAACTTCAAGAATTCCCAGCCGCTTAGATCAGCCTGGGTGCCGCAGGAGTAGGAGGTGTCAGACACTGCCTTGGGTTTTGAAGAAGGGTGTCGGGTGGCTGCATGAGAGATAGTTTGTGATTCATGCCAGGCAAGCTGCCTGAGAGCAAAAAAGCAATAGAATTAGTAGATACATCAATAATGTGATATCGTTAGGAAGAGAAGTATCACAGCTTTTGTAGAGGGAAATTGTGGTTTCTATGTCCCTTAGGCTTCTTTCATGAATCAACTGAATATATTTTTAAGGGTCATCTGATATAATATACTTGAACTTCCAAAAAAAAGTTTTTGATGGTGTTGCTTCCCCTAGAGTCTCTTCTGGAAACTAAGCAACCATGGAATAGGAGGGATTGATTATTCTGTTCATTAACCAGCTCCTGGCCTGTACTCAGGTGGCAGGGAGGTTAGCAGTGAAATCACATAAGCATCAAAATTGTTTAACCTATTTGTAAATGGTTTGGAAAAGCGATAATTTTTACAGCAGTATATACTGATAAAAGTAAAAGATGGGCATAAAGAATTACAAAATTTCCTACAGAATTGGCCTGTGAACAAGATCTAAAAAGTTGGTGAATTAAATTCCGTTCCAGTAAGTTTAAAGTTGAATGAAGGAGAAAGCTGCCTTAGCCAGGAAAGAGTTGTTTTGGATACTTCTGTGTAAACACTAGTTTAATAATCACTGTTACTCAAAAAAGGGACTAGAATTTCAGAAATCAGTAGGAAAGGAATATAAAATAAAGCAGAAAAAAATATGTGATAGTCAAAATATGTCATATGCCCATATCTTGTATGTAGTGAAAGTTCATCCACTGCCATTAGGGTCATTGGTGTAGACGTAATTTTTAGCCAGTGTCAGCTCACATTAAGTAGCCTGGGCGGGCAGATGGACGTGTTTGGGGAAGGAGCATTCTGTAAGTTCTTTATTTCTATACTTTTCTCAATTCTTGGTCACATACAACACACTGGGTTAAAGCAGCCTTTGTCTGACAGCTGTGGGTATTTGTCCTCTTGCATTCTTGTGCTTCAATCTTGTTACTGGGCGCTAATAAATACTGTATAGTACATACTTCTATGTTAAACCATTTCAGAGAGGAACATATTTTACTGCCTACAGCTCAGTGTCAAGCAGGTGAGCAGGATTCTTGAAAGGCAGAAGCTCTCTTTGTGGGAATGAGAGGAGCTGGAGGACGACTGCACGCTTTGATTTCTCTATTATCCAGAAGTCTTCCATTGCAACTGAAGTGCAGTTTAGCTGTCTCAGCGAGTGTGTGTTAACATACCCCATATATTAAAAGCAATAATTATAGCCTAGGAGATATCTGTAAACCTTAAAAAAGTGTTTGTGGGGAGTAGGGGAGAACGGTCATGGCTGAGAGTATTTGAGGCATAGCATTTTGTTGTGCAGAATACACGAAAGGGTGTCTTCCGCGTGTTGAGGATCGTGTGTGAGGGCAAACACAAGGGTTTTCACTGAAGTATTAAGGGATCAGCTGATCACCTACAAGGAAAAAATTGTAAGCACTTGTCTTTCGAATAGATTGGAATATGCTGCTTTGATATCTGCTCTACCTACTCATGCAAAATACTGTGTGAAAACCACTCTTTAATTTTTGTTAATATTCATGCTAAAACTTAAGTTAACCAGAAAATATACCCATATGACTAACTATACTGGCAGTGTTGACTCCACGGGATTTAACACTCAGTATGAAAGCTGAAAACCCAAAAGCCTTTCTTCCCTAGATGTAACCAAAAAACAGTTCTGAAAATAGGTTCTGGTTTGTGTCAGAAAAGACTTAAATACCAATTGTTCATGCTGCTTTTACCTCCATTTCAATCAAGTTTTCTATTAAAGAAGTTATAATTGTTAAAATCTCTATTGTATCTGTTTACAGACTTATCTTTTCATTTTTACATAGCAAAATTACCAGGGTTTTGGCAGACATCTGAATCTCATTAGAAAATGTACATCCAAAGCAGCTTATGAGGAGAGAGAGGTTAATTTTAATTTTTATATTAAATGCCTTAAATTTAAATGCTAGAAAACAGAGTGTGTGTATGTATGTATATATACATATATTAGAAATGAAAATTTTAATATCTTACGTTTACTTTTTCCTTTTTATTTTCTATATTAAAAAAACCTATTGCTTTTTGAACTGAATCAGTAATTCTAAGCAAGGTCATTGATTTAGTACAATAATATAAGGGAGATGCCTGTTTTTCTACTCCTGCATGGCCTATTTTCTGAGTAGCTGGTACACACTGGAGCTTACTAGGTTATAGAAGAGCTGATCAGGTAATTTAAGATTGTACAAGTTGTACACAGTCAGGCTAAAATGTGATAATTACAATTCTGTCCTTTCACTCCATCAGTATTAACTAGACTCACTGGGAGAAAGTATTTCGTTTGGGAGAAAGTATTTTGAATGACTAAGCTGAACTAGAACAGTTACATAACTCCATGTAAGCCTGAAATTAGGTTACTAAAGTTTGTCCTAGATGCTAAATTTGTCTTCTGGATTGTTGTCCTGACACACAGCAGTTCTGCTAGACTTCCCCCCTACCCAAGTTAGAATGTAATCATGGGTATATGCAGTGGCCTAATGAAGTTCTTCACTGTAACAACTCCTCACTCCTCCTGTTTTCTATCTTGTACCCAATTACTTATCCATGCAAGAAATTTCCCTGTTTTGCTCTCTCTGGTTAAGTTTTCTTAAAGATTTTGGCAGGGACTTTTTGAAAGCCTTTCAGAAAGCTGGGAAGATGGTATGCATGAGAGCATCTCCGTGGTTTTGCTTGTTGGTCTCTTCAAAGAAATCGAATGGGTTTGTAAGGTCTCAGTTTTTGTTTTCAAAAGCAGTATTGACACTTCTGAAGAAGGCTCATCCAGTACTTACGTTATGTGCTACAGCTTCTACTAATTTATTCAGTATGGATATAAGGTTAGCAACCTATTAGCTTCCTCCCTGACCCTTCAACAATGGCATCACATTTGCCACTGCCTACTTCCTGACGTACGTAAGCAAGAGATTACATACCACCATTAGCAATTCAGGAACTTCATTCTTGAGTTTCTTTAAGTCCTCTGGATGACATGATACGGTTCTGTTACCCCTTACCATCCTAAACATACAACTTTGTGGTTGGCTGTATGAAAACATAAATGATTTGCTCTTATCTGCTCTACCTCTGCTCCCGTTGTGATTTGAATTATACTTTTACCTATTCACGACCCTCATCTTTTCCTGCAGGTTTGATTAGTTTTGGGTTGCTTTACTTTGGGTTACTTAAAAAATGCAGAACAATGTAGGGCCAAGAATGATCTGCACTGGTGCCTCTCAGAAGTGTATTGGGTGGGCAAGAGCATCACCTACTTCTGTTTCAATAAGGCTTAGTGGTTTGGCAGCTAATCAATCTTTAATCCATTTAATATACATTGTGTTCTTATAATGCTTGTATATTTTAATTGAAATATTATGCAACATTGAGTTGTTACTTACATAAATCTGAACATATCATTATCAACACCGTTACCTTGTCAAGCAAATGTGTAATCTCCTCAGATGACATTTGTGAAGTTAATTGGACCAGATCGTGTTGCTTGTTGTTTGTTACTGCTCTTTGATTTCGTACAAAGACTTCTGTATCTTGATTCTGTGTTTTGACTGAGCTTGAGGGGAAACTAATTATTTAGAACCTACACATATCAAAATCATCCTTTAACCCTTTCATAGTAATTGTTTTCTTCACTATTTTGGTATTAAAACTTCTTATAAGTCAGCCTGTATAGCCTGGGGATCTCCTTGGAGATCTCTTCTTAAAAAATCCTAACTTGTAGTTTCTTTGGATACGTTTATAAATGGAGAGCCTAAGCCTAGGCAGTAAGGGTGCAGCAGCTGAGCAACATCTTCTGCAGTGACAAATAGAGTAGGAGTTTCACAGCCCTTTAGAGATGAATCTCTAGCAACTGAACTTCCTCCCCCTACTCTACCACTCTACTGTGCTGACCGTATAGAAATTGCATACGTTGTCGCAAAGACACAGGTGTCATTGCTGTCAACAGGATTTGTAACCAGTTGTGCCCCTGACCCCAAAACAGCCTGTACACAGATTCTTCCTTACTTATTCATTCTTCCTTATTTATTCTGCATATCATCCTTTCTGTGGCGTGTGTATGAAATTATTGATAAAATCTAAATATTGATGATATTATTATCGTTTTTGTTGTTATTATTATTGAGAGTGAAAAAATACCGTAAATACTGGATAGTATGCTTTATCTACTGCAATCAGAGAGGACCCAAAACTGTGTTAGGATGTGATCAGTCTTCAAACACCTGGAAGATGGCTTCAAATCCTGTGTTCAGGAATGCATTTAGACAAGCCAGGCAGCGGTAATTTTAGGTATGGTTACTTCTGCCTTGTGTAATGGGGTAGAATGACTTTCCAGAGTATTTTTCAAACCTGGTTTTCCATGATTGACTCCTCTGGCTCCCATTGGGAGTCTAGTAGTAAAAGGTTGTTTAACAGCAGCTCCGGGTGTACCGTCTGTGGAAACTCTGACTGTTTAATTTCTTCACAATCTCTTTTGGAAGAGATGCCTCAGTGGTCCCAGGGGTCCCAGTTTTATCAAGATGTTGGTGTCACAGTGTTATCGGTTAAAACAGCTCTGGAAACTTTCTTAGCCACTCAATTACACAGAGGTGAAATGCTGAAGAAATGAGAAGTCATATCCTCTGTGAATGAAAACCAGGGGTTATGCCCATGGGAGAAGAGTCTGCGCATTACTTGGATACATATGATAGGGAGTGAAGGGTCTAGCCTGTGAAGAGCTAGAGGAGGATGGGAGGTTGCTATATGCTACCAGAAGATACAGATGATGTTGGAGTTTGAATAGTGAATATCAGCATGGCTAGCACAAGCTGAAGTAGAACTGCTCTAATGATATTCTTGTAGGACAATGAGGAGGGTTCAGGAGGTTGTGATTATGAGGACCTTATTTTTTTCCTACTTATATCTGGTAAGACTTTTGGAGAACATTACTTGTATAGGAAGCAGGTAACCTATAAAGGTACCTTGTTTAATTTCAGGGATTAATGAGTCTAGGGATTCATCTGACTGAACTGTCAAAAAATAATTGTACCTTCTGTTTAGATTTTACATCCTCATTTTTATTTTTTATTCGTGAAACAGGTTTGAACTTTGAAGGAGAGTTTCAAACCATTGCTTTCAGAGCCTCATTTTACCCTTACTGTTCGTTTTGGAGATTGCATGCCTTAATTTTGAAACCTTAATTTAAAATAGAGAGTGAGAAGGACAATAAATAAATAGCTTTTCAATCCAGGCAGTCCTCATATGGATACCTAACTGGGAGTGATGTCAAAGTCTATTGTGGTTTTTTCAAGTGTATTTTTAAAAGAGTTGGTTGCCTAGGTCAGTGCCTTTTTGAACAGAAGATTAATAAGCATCTGTGAAAAAAAAATAAGTTCAGAATATGTAAGTGAGAAGTTCTTAATGTGTCATCAATGGCAATAGCCAAATTACAAACAATAGTACAAAGAGAACAGAGAATGCTAGGTTCACTTGTGCTTGAATAAGGGTTTCTTCTGCTCACAGCACTTTTCCCAATTTGCTAGTCCTCCCAGAACTACAGCCTGTAAGCATTAGCCTGTCTGAGGACATAATGCCCTGCATGTTTTATTAGCTAAGTGAAGTTGCTTGCTGTTCTGAGAACTGCATCTTAACTGCACGACACAGCTGCTCAGTGCAGAGTACTGTGCATTGGTGCTCTGTTAAATACCATCTTTATTTATGCATGGTATCTTTTGGTCTTTCTAAAACATTCAGGTTTGACTACCCAAGCATGAAGTTGCAGTTAAGCTGCCAGCAAACTTTTTGTTTCAAAGTTCTGACCTTAAATGCAAAGTGCTTTCGTGTTTTGGGGTTTTTTGGGGTTTTTTTACCCCCTTTCTTATAACCTTTAGGAGTGTGAAAACCTTTGCCACTTGTTTTAAATATCATTATGACAGGTCCTTGTAAGTCTTTATGTATTTATAGTAAATATTACACTGTGTTTGTCACCAGGGAGATTGCAGCTATGAACTGGAGATTAAGCCTCACTTACAAATTGAAGACGTTAATGTTCAAAGGAATAAAAGTCATCTTTCCGTGACCAGCTCCACATTTGGTCAGAAAGCACGCTCATCTAGAAAAGACATGGCACACAGATCAAAAGTAAAACCATTTTTACCAGATACAAATGATAATGGGAGTGAATTCTTTTCCACATTTAAAATAACAAAAACAAAGACTCCCAAAAGAACTTCTGGATTAAATTTGGAAGTGCCTGTGTTGCCTCCAGATATTAATACTTCGGCTTCGTACTCAGCAAGAAGGCTTGCTCTGGCTGAAAATACTGACCAGGGCAGTCAAAAGGATGAGGAACTAGAGGTGACATTTGACTTAAATGAATTTATTGACCTATGTGACAACAGTGAAAGTACTGTAATTCATGAAAGTGCAGCAATAAAGGAATACAAAACTGTAGATAAAGCTTGTAGGTCACTGGGGACAAACCACGCAGATTCGGGTTATAGTAGCTTCACAGTTGACAAATCACCTGTGTCCTCTGACTTATTTTATCTTCCTGAATCATATGCGGATTCATTTGCGCTTGTGAGACCATCTGAGGAGCCTTCTTGGTTAAAACAAATATTTTCCCATGTGAAAAGACTTTTATCACAATCTCCTCCCTCTTTGAAGAAACTTCATGATTTTGAAAACATGATGAGAAATGAAGAAACAATATGTCCTTTTCAAAAAGCTATTTCTGATAGTTATTCAGAGAGACTGCGGGACAAAGTCTTTCCTGAGTCCTCAGAAGTTGATTGTTCACTGCTGCTCTTTGAAAATGCTGAACTGAAAGTCACCAGTGATTTGTGTGCTTCTGTAAGTACCTGTTTTTCAAGAACTGCATCATCTTCTGAGACTGCTGTTGTTAAAGCCAAAGAGGAACTTCACTGGAATGACAGCTTTGATAGTCTGTTTGAGAATGAAGAATTCACTGAAATTCAAAAGAAGACTCCAACAATAAATCGCATTCTGACAAATAATCCTTCAAATAAGTATTTTGTTGGAGAAGATAAAAACCACCTTGAAATGAACAAGAAAAATGTGATTATTGATGAAGAGAAGAGTATACATTTATTTGAAGATGACCACATTTACGACACAAATAATGGAAATTTTTCTATGAACAACAAGTGTTTAGTCAAGTCAGATTCAGGTGAGAGTGTTGTTAGGCCAGTTGCAGAGCGAGGCTCCGAGTGGTTTCCTTCAGAGGTCTGCTGCGTGAACGCTGGCAAAACCTGCGAGGAGCAGCCAATGAGCAGTAAAACCACAACCATGGAAATGTCAGGTAATATTAGTGTGACTGAGCAGTTTCTGGATAATGATGATCTTTATGACTGTTCTCAAGAACTGTTTTCTGTTAACTTTGATCTGGGATTTTCCATTGAAGAGTGTGAGAACGACATCTTTGAAGAAGCTCTGAATACTAATAATACCAGAAAATTAAATGGTGCCTCAGGGAGTCATGCAGATGTTAAATCCACTGAAGATAAAAAAAAATTACTGAATAGCTCCAGACTTGAAACATCGCCAGAAGGGGATTGCAAAAGTCTTGAGAGAAGAGACATTTCCACACCATTGCCATTCCAGAGTAGGAGCATGAATGATAGAGAAGGGACTGAGGATGCTACCACTGCAGTGCCTTTCTTGAAGTCAGGAGACAGAAGAACAGGAAGTGGATCACCTGAAGCTTTGGCTTCTGCACCTTCTACCCCAACAAGTAGAAAGGTTATGAATATTAAAGCTATCAAAAGAATTCCTATGAATATCTTCTCTAGTGACAGGGAGAAAATTCCAGAGGTGCCTCTTACAGATAAAGTAAATACAAGCCCACACAGGCAGAACTTTGGGAGTTCAGCCATGGATGCACTCGATTCCCCTTTAGGAAGAACTGAAGACCTGGAAGACACCAACCTTCATAGTTCACGTGTGTTTCCTGCTGAAGGTAGGGATTTCAGTAGTACAGTTAGTTAACACCTTTGTGTTTAAATAAATAATGTAGAACCCAGTATCTTTTGGATCCTCAATTTGCTTTTATGACTTTGGTGGGAAGGATGAAAGGAAAAGGGAATAATGGTTATAATACTAGAAGTTGGCTCAATGAGGAGACTTTCCAGAATCTTAACCCTGCATACGAGCTCAGCCATTTGAGGCAGAAATGGATGCATGCATATTGGAGGAAGTACTCGGAATTAAACCTCTTGTATCTCTTCACAAGTGCTAACAGCGCAACCATGTGAGACATAATTGTGTGAGCTATAGCTGCCTTTAAAGCCCTTTCTTAATCCTCTCAGTATCTGATTGTAATCATCTGGATCTGTTGCACTTCAGTCCCTGAATCCATGCCTTCATATTTTCCTGTCATTGTTCCCAAGGAATAGAAACTCTACTGATGGATTTCTTTCAGTTTAGTTGCATGACAACTGACTTGTATTTAAAATTTTCTGATTATAACTTCAGCACAAACCTGGGTTGTCTTAAAAATATCAACTGTTTGTAGGCTCTATTCTATTTTTTCTTTCCTGCTTTCTCTCTCCCCTTCTGTCTTTTTCTGCTTTAGGACCAATATGCCATAAAAAAAATATTTCGTATTCAAATATTGCCAACATATAAGTGACCGTCATTTTTCACTCGTAGGTCACTAGCAGGTCATATTCACACCCTTTGTCGTGTTTATCTCTGAATAACCTTGAATTACTTTCAAAATAATTCAGGCTTACTAGTACTCGGTCTGATTCATTGGGCACACTGAGTTTTTCTGAATGGTTTTGTTACTGTCCTTAAACATTGAAACAAGCATAAACAGTCCCTTTGGTGGTTAAAGCATCTTTTCTTCCTTCTCTTTGAATTTGTCTGGTAGTCATCATATTTTCTGAAGGTGGTTGATTGTTGAATGCCACCTTTCTTCCTGAATCATCACATCTTCAAACTGATGTGCTGGTTTGCTGAATTCAAAAATAGTAATCTGTTTAATTAAAAAAAAAAACCCACTCCAAAACCACAAAAGGAAACAAATTGCTGTTTTAGAATTGCAGGGTTAATACTGAACCTGGATCAGATTGTTAGGGGCTTTGTCCGGTCAGGTCTTGAAAACCTCCCTGGACAGTGTGTGTTGTTGAAATAATAGTTACTGGTATTTAAATATGTTATTTTAGAAGTGGAATATTTGGGAATTTTGTGCTTTTCCTTAAAGAAATTCAAACCTTTGGGTGATTTAGTCAGAACCAACTCTCTGTCCCACCCTATCGTGCCATGCTCCCAAAGAAACAGAGGAAAAAATAAGCCAGAATGCCGTAGCTGCAGTTAATGTCGAGCCTGCTTTGGGGTAGGAAGGATGTTACAATAGGCAGCATACCTGTTGCACCGAGTCCAGGGTCTCTCTATCAGAATTGGAGCTTTGTCATGCAGAACGTGAAGGAATATCTTGTATTTCATGAAGGCAGTCCCTGTAAAAACAAAAAAGGTTGCAGTTGTTTGAAAAGGAATTGGAAAGAGGAGTTTTTAGTGAGTTCTGGTTTTGTTTCAGTGCACCCAAAGGGATATGTATTACAAAATGCTTCCAGAAGTGTAACTCTTATTCAACTTTTAAGGGCTTCTTCTCTTGGTTTCATTTTTCACCACCCTTGTTCTGTATCTGTACTGCCTGGGGTAATCACTTTCACGCAGAGACTCTCCAGGGAAGTAGGATTTATTGTCCATCTCGGCTGGAGATTATTTATTTTGATTAACAAGGCTAAAGAGAACAATATTTGCCACATAGATCAATAAGTAATCTCCTTTGTAGGTACTTTTATGAAAGAGACATATTTTGATTGCTCAGTTATAGCAATATTGTATTGTGAACAATGCATTTTCTTGTGAATGTTGTTTACTATTTTTTCTGTAGGAACCAGCAGTGAGAGTGAAGAAGAGATCGTTTTCCAGAGAAAAAATAGGAAAAAAAAGAATGTTTTGAAGTCTCCTGATGTAAGTCTTAAAAAGAAAAAAAAAAAAAAAAAAAAGACTAGAGAAGCAAAATGACAAAGTAGTCAAACACCAAAACAAAAATCCTCTTTGCAATTATACTTATTTCTGTTTACATAGGTTATGAATGATAGTGATTTTGAATCGCCGATTCGTGCCATCAGAAAACGTCGACACCCACTTAACATGGTTAGTACGTGCTTTGGTGAGACCGAAGAAAAATAATACCAACTTGTTTATGGAGTATATATGTAAATATTTACTCTTTCTCCAGTCAGTAGGCAAGTGTTCTTATTAACAATATTTTATGCCATCTGACCTAAGGCATATAAGAATGTAATTGCTTTCCTTCCTTCAATTCTTTCCCAAGGTCTCCAAAGATGACTTTGTAGTTGTTGCTTGACAGTGAATTATTGTTATAGGCCGGAGAGCTGAGCCTCTCCCTTTGTGAAAGGCAGTAAAATAACCTTTCTTCTGCACAGCTCTGAATCAAAAAAAAAAAAAGTTCATGTCACATGTGACCTGACTTTTCTTCCAAATAACATGTTTTTCTGTTCCTTTTGTATTTAATAAGATGATTAGCATTCTTGCATTATTTTGCCATAGGAAATCAATCACAAAAAATCAGGTATTGCTTTAAAAAAAACAGATGGTGAAGGATGACTGTGTAATTAAAGTATTGCTTGCTTTAGTCTTATTTATTGAAGTGTTTGTGAAATGTTCCTCTAGTCAGACGTGTCCAGTGATGACAGCATCGATTTTCACAAGAACTCAAGTAGGACCACAAAGAGCAGCTCAGCAGCCTATAACAAAAAACAGCTGAGAAGTACGAAACGCCAAAAGGTCAAGAGCAATTTTACATACAAGGTATGTGACATTCCATGTCTCTCTTAACACGTCGAGGGTTGTATTTGGAGCAGTTTGCATTGAAGTTGCGATGGAGATAACGGCTGTGCTTTGTCATATGTGTGCGTACGTATGGAAGCACACATTTGCAACATTGCAAAACCTAGTTTAGAAGAACACTTCTTTGAACATAAGCAGCACGTCTTACCAAACAAAAACAAAAAGAGACAGACTTAGTGAGATTCTACTTTCTGTTCAAACTGCAAGAATGAACTGAAAATATTTTCTAATTTGTCTATATTTAAATTAAAAAAACCCAATGAAAATGGCAGAAATGTTGAGCACTGGTTTCACATAGTTAAGACAAAATTTACTGTGTCATTGAGTCACTCATTCTGGAGCTTGTGTGTATTTTATGGCCTAAAAAAATGGAGTTCCTGTCTATTTTATGGCCTTTGTAGGATCTCACGTTATGACTCTATTATAGTAGGCATGCAGTTGGGCAGTTGTTTGGTTTTAAGACATTGTTTAGGAGGGTTGAGGCTCATAGCTATTTCACACAAGTTTGTTGCAAACATTTGAGATGAAATTTTGAAACACTGGATAACTTAACCCTCACATCCATTGCCTGACTTTCAGAGGAATCTGCAGGGCCCTGCGTAATCACGTTCTGAAGCAAAATAACAATTTACATTACAAGTAGAAGATACTCAAAGATTAGTCAGACTCAGGAAGCTCAGGTACTTCTCCAGAACTTAGGCTATTAGCATATTTGATCACATGGATTTACCACCTACTCTAATGGTTTCAACTTGGAACTTCTTAAGATGGCAATGGTCCCTCGACCCCAAAGCTTAAATCCTAACTTAGTATTTTCCAATTTAATCTGTCACTGCATCAGGAATGGATGCCGGAGAGGATGCAGGGCCAGAACCATATATTCATAGTAAGTTGAAAAGCTCTTAAATACACATGGATGCGGTTCCACTAAGCAGAAGTTACTGTAATCAGGACTCCGGGGCACATTATGTTGGATATTTTTAATGTTTTAAAGATAATCTTCATTCTGGAGACTTCCCTATAGTATCACTACTTTATGTTCTGGAATACAAAGAATTAGGTAGATGAAAAATCAGTTTTTTGATTTTATTTAAACATTTTTTTTTTATGTGAGACCAAAAGGCTCATGGAAAGAGAGTGTGTTACCTGTATACTTAGGAAATTCTACTCTGCCTTCACATATCATCTTACCTAAACATTCATGGTGATGAACATGTCAGAATTCCAGATCCACAGAAGATCCAAGACATCAAAATCCTTCTGATGAGTCCACCACCAGTTACAGTGTTCTGTCAGAAGTACAGGTAATGGAGTTGTAAGTGCAGCAGAGATCTGCAGTTAGATTAACGGAGGTTGTGAGAAGTCCAAGGTGACCAACATAGCCACTGGCACTGAATTCAAAGATTCAATAAATAATTTAAAAACCTGGTAACTTATTGTTTCCCAAGTGTGACCAGACTCTTGACTGTTAGTTTCTGGTGTCACAGTGCTTTTCACACTGCAGGGTTTGTCCTCTCCATAGTCCTTCACAAGTAAGAAGGATTAAGACTAATTGGCAATAGCATTGAGAGTTCTTTCCTGTAAACAGGTGGCCTCCAGTGTGTTTCAGAATAATCAAAACTGTTCTAGAAGAGGAACTATTAATAATGCCTGTCGTTCAGGCGTACTAATTGGTGTGAGGAAATAATTAAAAGACTTAGGAAAATTTGAAAATCAGAGATGTCACTCATTGTAGCACTTCCATGTACTAAGCTAAAATTTACAGCTTTGTGCTTTTTATTCAAAGTATTTTGAAGGCAAACAAATCATTCTTTTGGAGTAATTGGGATACATAACGGTTTTTGAGGGTTTTTTCCACATTCTGCTTTAGTACTTTATAGCTGAAATTATAAGAGAAAAAGTTAGCTTAATACAAAGTATCTCTGACAAAACATCTTTCTGAATTCATGTGTTTTGTTTCCATGTACATTCTTGTGAATGTTTTGTTGTCTGTTTTTGTACCAAGGTTTGTATCATGTCTGCTGGACTGCAGTTCACGTGTGAAGTGCCTCATCTTCCCTGAAAGATGAGCATTTTCTCAATAATGAGTTGCATTGTGTGACAAATTCATGAAACAATTAATCCTAAGTCGTAAACAGGAAAGGGCAAACCAGTGGGAAGTCGGTATCTGATGTTTCTAGTGGACTTGGGTTCAGTGTAATCCAACACTTGAAAATCAAAACAGATTTTTGAAAGCAAATAAAATGAGTAAAACGAGATTTATAAGTTACAGAATGACCTAATATTTTTGGGTAGCTTAGCTACAATGTGTTAGTGAATTCTGCCTGTACTATTAACCAGTCTAGGTGCAAACAGTGCAACGCACTGTGGTTACCTTTGGCCAGTGCTTTGAAATGGACTCCAGCTTCACCCTTCTGTGCTGGTGGGACAGGCGTCTGTGCACTGTCACGTATTTCACTGAACTTTGTGTTCTTTATCACTGTTCCCTGTGATGGATTCTCTTTTCAAAGCCAGAAGCCTAATATCTGTGATCGTCTAAGCAGCTGATGTTCTGAAGTCATGAACTGATTTAATCAGAGGTCTCATATGTAACATTAGTTAATTGGGAGCCACCTTTTAACTAAAATTTTGTTTGGGTTTTTTTTGTTTTTAGAATGCAGCAAGACAGTTTTTAGATGAAGAAGCTGAGCTGTCCCAGCAAGATGCAGATGATGTTTCATCTGATGAGAGTGATGATGCAGAGAACGACCTGAACTCTTCACTTGCTCAGTTCCTCAACGATGATCTAGAGGTCACACAAGTGTTAAATGGTGAGAGTTTTTTATGGTTTTAAGATAAGGGGTGTTGCTTAGCAAGTGGCGTATGATAGGCACAGCCATTCCGTCAGCTAACATGTCAGCATGTGTCAGCTAATAAGCAGTAACCTCCTCAGCTGTGGTAAATCTGGTGCTTTCCATTATCTGTTTGTACCTTTTTCTGTTTGTATAAGTTCCTCACTGGAGCCTCTACCGTGCAATAGCTTTGGGTAGGCTGGAGTCCGTTCTTCGAGGATTGCGGGGGCAGGAGATTGCCTCTCGCTAAGAGTCAACCACCCCCCGATGCACGATTATGACTGAGGAGAAACACTATTTTCCATTTCACTTAGAAATTTCTGAATCTTTCAGGTCTTCCCTCACAGAGACATCTAAAATATGATATGAAATAATGATATGAATGTTAAAGATAAAATTACAGTGTTGACACTGACAGAGCTGAGAAGGTAATGCTGTTCTTTGGCCAAGATGGTTTACTTACCCCTGTGCTTATGAACCTTGTCTTTCCCTGAGATATTTGCGTGGTGGAATCATCTTATTACCATTTAACGTTCCCAGATGTTGCTGAGGATTTTCCTTCTCCGCTGAAATTGTCGGTTCTTCCCTGTAAGATCCTGTGTGGGCTTCAGTACACCCATCCCTTTCTCATACAGTCTCTGAAATCAGTTGTTGTGTCTGTTTTGAGGGAGACTTGCAACATGGAAAACTGAGTGATTTGGGTTTCCTGTGGTTAACGTTGCCCTTCTCCCTGCTACGGGCATCCAGAGCTCTGCCTGCTGAGAAAACCTTCTACATGGCAGCTTTCATGGCGGCAAGCTGGGCAGACCTAGTCCTTGGCTTTGGGATTTTCAGAGGTGTCTGGAGAATTCCAAATTTTTGTTTTGTGAAATACAGGGAGACCATAAGGGAATTAGTTAATATGGAAAAACATGATGTAACAATAATGAATGAAAAATTATATCCTTAATAATACTGTATTCTTTTTTATCTTCTTGTTTTAATTCAGACTGTGAGATGAAAGGAGTTTACCTGAAATCTGTGCGTAGTCCAGCTCTTGGCAATAGATACAAAATGGTTCATCGTGCATTCAACAACGTGGCAATTTTCTCACAGGTATGAAATGAAATACCTACTGTCCTTGTGGAATTCCGATTGCATGTGACTGTATTTAGGTTCTAATCCTACTTTAAAGTGTAGTTTGCAGCCTATTGTTGATAAATAATAAGTTCTAACAAAGACTTTTGACTTCATTTTGATTTTTAAGTTAAAGTGTGCAGACACGTATGCTTTGATAGAAGCATACACACCCTGTTCTTCAGCTGGAGAGAGGCTGTCAACCAGTCTGAAGTGAAAGCATCCCAATCCCTAGGCTTTTCACTGAAGAGTGGCGATCATTGTTGATCAATGTAGGACTGTACGGTGCTTCCAGGGTCGGAAGCTCATCTCCCCCTCTCCGCTGTCTTCAACTGTCACAGAAGATACTGACTGACATCTGAGGAAGGGTCCTCTCACCCAGCATGTGATGTTTCCAGTCTCTTAAGCGACCTCCTGGTTTGGTGAAACAAGCAACCCCCAAATAGAGGTGTAACAGTTTGGGCGTATACCTGTTACCCAGTTGTATGTCAGATTGCCCTGTGCTCTTGTTGCCAGACAAGCAGCAGTGCCAAGAGATCAAATTTTCTCTAGCAATTACAAGGTTAGCTCCTGAAATGTAAGTTTGGAAACATTTATGAGAAAATAAAGTAGCATATTTAACAGTGCTTGTTGCTGTTCCTCAGCACTCTCTGGCAGGCTGGCTCCTGCTGTCCAGTGTCCTCGGTGTTACTGGAGATTGACCCTTTACGTGGTCCCCAGATGCTAGTTGTGCCCCTACCACGTGGGGTGACTAGTGAGCACGAATGAGTCTCCAAAGCAGATCCTTAGCCAAGCTCTTGCCCTATTACATACGGTATCGTTATGTGCTAATTCTGTCTACTCATAAAAGTGCCAGTGAAACATTGCTGGATTATCATAACGGAGCGTCTTTTGAAATGTAGACTTCTTATCCTGGCTGCTCCTGGCTTAGTTCGGTTTCTGTCACATCTGGCTGTGTTCCCCCTCCATGTGAACACTGCACGGTGCTCAGCTGAGAAGTTTCCTACGTGATCTGTCTTCTGGGTTCTGTTTTACTCTGAACTCTTCAAACAGCACGTGACATAAATCACTTGTACAGTGTTTCCAAGGGAAAATTAAGTAGCTAAAAAGAACTGGAAAAATGGATGCTCAGGGTGGTCCCTTATCTCCCCCCACGCACGTTATTTTTTTTTCTGTATCCTGTATTCCTGTTTTTTATATCACCTTCAGCACAAAAAAGTAGAGATCTATATTTGATGAAAACGATAAATTTCTTTTTTTTTTTTTTTTTACATTTTTTTTGTTAACACACAAAAATTTAGGTTGTGCTCACTGATTATTTGCAAGCAGATAACAAGCACGCATGGGACTCGACTTCCAAGCAGCCTCAGCTATTATGTCAGTTTTGCTGTTGTTTCAGCTGAGGCAGAGTGTTCCTGAAAATGCAAAGCTTGATCTTCCATTTCATTTTACACACTGCAAAGGCATCGTAAAGTGCTTCTGCCAGCAAGCCTTGTGCATGTGCTGCAGAGTTCATTACGCACGTGGTACAAGGTGTGGAATCTGCCTGTCTTCATGCAAAAGCACAACTTGGCCCGAGTGTGCGAGCGTGGCGGTTCAGAGTCCTTCCCCCTGTGCAGAGATATGCAAAGGAGATATTCCTGTCTGTAATTCCAACCTGTTTGATAGTAGTATTAGCGAGCGAGTCTTGCTTATATTATGGTACTAGAACTAATATTCCCATTAAAAGCTTTCTGGTGACAAATCATGGGCCTGCCTGAAATCCGAGTGTACGCTCGTTCCAGGCACAGCTACGAGTGTCCTGGGCCCTGCAGGGAAGTAGCTCAGGAACTGCAGAGCATATTCAGCAGAGGAGGTTTTGAGAGGTATGAGAGGCCCCTAGGCCCCGCAGTACTTGTGCGTAGGATGGATTGGATAAGCAAAGTGTGTTTACGGAGAGGAGCAAAATCATTACAGTGTTTTAAAACTTACTGGGTTTGGTTCCCCCCCCACAGATTCCTGAGCAAGACCAGACTTATGCAGAAGACAGTTTCTGTGTTGGAGAGGAAGAAGAGGAAACTTGCAAAAAAAGTGAATCTAGTGAGGAGGAAGTGTGCGTTAATTTTGATCTCCTAAATAATGAGAGTTTTACTAGTGGAAGAAAACACTACCTCACTCGCCGCAGAAAAAAATTAAACCAGGCCAGGATGGAAGAGAACTACTCTGTCCCAATACAAAAGAAGAAACCATCCCGAATTATTGTTCTCAGTGATTCCAGCGGGGAAGAAACAAGTGTCAGCAATGAAAAGCCCATGAAAACAGACCGTTTCTGGGCAGAACAGGAAAATGCTAAGTCACCGAAGTCATTGCCTTCAGTCTCTTCTGCGCAGTACAAAAAAATTGCTGGGGAAATCAGAGTTCAGTCTGCGGAGAGTAAGAGTGAGATGCTTCTCGGCTTGAAAGCTTCAGTATCTGAAATGCTGGATTTTCACCCAGACCATCAAGTCAGGAGCACACACTTTCCACCAGCTGTCACTAGTTCCGATTCGGGGAAAGAGGATCTCCAGGCTCCCGCTGAGGTCAGTGTTAGTGCAAAACAAGGACCTTCCTCTCTCTCACGTTTTGCTAAAGAATCCCACACGGTGGGAACCTGTCCTATTGCACTGTTGTTTTGAGGGCTGTCAGCAATACAGCAGCAAGAGTGAGTGTGGTGAAAAAGGAGCAGGTCCATTCTGCTTGCACTGCTTTGTATCATCTCCCTTTCCTTTGGCATAGGAAGCTTTGGTACTCGCAGGATAACTTGGAGAGTACCTTAGCAGTCAATAAATAAAAATTGTGGATTAGGTACTGTCTTGAGTCTGACAATTATGGAGGATTATGGATCTATTTCAAATAGTAGAGTGTCTGCTAACTCTTTGGGTTTTGTACTTATAAAATATTTGTTTACTGTTCTAAATTAAGACCCTTCATAGCCTGAGGTTGGACTCCCAATCTCTTACACTTTTCTGCCTGACTTGTATCATTTACAGTATTCAGTTTTTGTTGAACTCTGCATGCTTTTGTCATTCAAGCTGCTAAATAATTAGATTGACTAATTTGGGAGACTATTTATAGGGGATTAAAGTGTTAATCTGAAAGTGTCAGTGTTTTGCAATATTGAAAAATACCTTTTTTCTTTTAAGATTTTATTAATTAGATTTGAAAAAAATGTGGAACAAAGCCGAGCTGTTAAGCATCAGTATTTGAAAACCGTATTTTTTTTATTGGCATGTTGTTCTTTGGCCTTATGCTTTTGTGATCTCCTGGAAATACTGTGTGACTTTCAACATTTACAGGTAGAAAGTTCTTTGAAGAACACCTGTAGGAGCACTTCAGTTCCACCTTGCTCTGCTTCCACAAACCCCTCTACAGCTACGGCTCTGTTTTCACGTGACCGTCTGGAGAAAAAACCTTCACTCTGTATTCTGGTAGACAGTCGTGAGATCTCCTCTGGAGCAGAGGTGATTTCTTCCTTGAAGGCTGTTCATGGAGTAAAGGTGCAGGTTTGCTCGCTGAGCAGCAGCGATTACATTGTGAGCAACTGCATGGCAGTGGAAAGGAAATTTCTGTCAGAACTACTGAACTCTGTGAACAGGAATAAAGTCACCCAGCGGATCCAGCGCCTGCAGAGCATGTTTCAGAGAATATGTGTGATTGTGGAAAAGGACAGGATTAAGACAGGTAGGTGTTCACAGGCCGGGGCACCATGGGAACGCACTGGTCTGCTCAAGGCTTGCACTGGCCCCACTGGCTTTGTGTATCATACGGAATGGAAAGTAGATTGAAAAACTGTACTTTAGTCTCTGTAGGAGTATTACGTTAGTAAGGTCACCAGCTAAACATTAAAACTTGTTCTGCTTTTGAGGGCCATTTAATATAGGCAGAGATACACAGCTGGATTCAGAGGGATACATTGCTTACTAATTACTGAGGCAGGGAAAAGCACGTTAACTCAAACATTATTAACTGACCATATTAATATGTGCAAAAGAAACCCAACTTTCAAGACAGATTTCAACAAAGAAGGTGAGAATAGTAGAACGAAGGAACAAGCACAATCATCTCATCTATGCCCAGCACTAAAATAATAGTGGACTCGAGAAAAATATTTTTTCTAGCAGTAACCTAACGAGTGGTATCTGCCAAACTGTATGGGAAAATTCTCACGGTTTAGAACCAGTGGGAATGGTAGCCAGCCTGAGCACACCATCCCACATATTAAGTCTACCTCCAAATTGTAGAGACCAAACGACATAATGGCTGCTGTTTGAACAAGCAAAAGATAATCAGCTGAATGAAATCAGTTTTTAGAAAAAGACAAAAAGAGCACTCCTACAAAGAGTTACCTTGGGAAGGCTGTGTTTGAGCTATTGCCTCGTGTCACAAAGCACAGAAAAGAGGAGTCTCAAAGATGCCTCCTGACCTGATTACACATTATTTCTTTAATTTAGGTAGTTTGGCCAAGCCATTTGCTGTAATCCTAAGATCCAAATTATGCAATCAAATGATTTTACTAACACTGTCTATTCTTGGTGCTATCTAGAAAATAACTGAGAGGTCTTGCTCATACCTGCTTCACAGAAGATGGAACTAGAGCTCACAGCTCCAGTTAAATTAGATGATCTGGGATAAAAAACACCACTATCAAAATCAAATTGTTGTGGATGCAGCTTTGTTTTTGTGACATATATCTAATTTATTGATAGTTCAGATATGGAAACAATGATAGACTTGGTCACTGAAGATGTAGCTTCTCCACAGGGACTGTAGATAAGTGGATTGTGTTTGAGCTGTCTTTTTACCCCGCTGCTGAAGGTGTCATTCATTTTCATCATTTTTGTCCAGTTTTTCCTCATTACACTGTTTCCAGAGCGCTGCCGGTTTCTTGTTTGACAGTGTTCAAGTGCATTTCTACTTCTATAGCTTTACCAAACCTCTTCTGATTTGGTCTGTCCTGTTGTTCACCACTTATCACGTGTTCCTCTCAATCCCCTCTCTGAATGACGTTTAATTTGCAATTTGAGTGTTAGTTCCTGAACTCTACCTCTCAAATAACGGAGTAAATCCTGCTTCTATGACCCCTCCTGCCTCCTTTCCTTGAGATGTTTTCCCCTCATCTTGTTTGTGGTTGTGCATTCTCAAAGCAGGGGACCTTTGAGCCATTTTGCTTTGTGAGTGATTCATATTAGATTTTTCACAGTAATTTAGCACTTAGATATCACTGAGTTTTCTGTATTTTAACTCTGCAGGAGAAACGTCACGATTTTTCCAGAGGACACAGTACTACGACGGTGTGCTCTCAGCCTTGGTCCAGGCTGGGGTACGAATTCTTTTTAGCTCTTGCCAAGAGGAAACTGCTGGTTTGCTGAAAGACCTGGCTTTGGTGGAGCAAAGAAAAAACACCGCCATTTGTGTGCCAACAGAGGTGGAGGGTCACAAACAGGAAATGCTCAGCTTCTACTTGAGTATTCCTAATCTCAGCTACCTGGCTGCTCTCAATATGTGCCATTACTTTGGCTCTGTGAAGAAGATGGCCAACAGGTAACAGCAAAGATGGATGGCAAATGCTTTGAGGCCTCACTTTCCTTTTGCTCCTCTGTCTCATCCAGGACCTCCTGCTGGGGTAGTTGCTCAGAGATCCTTTCTGTTACTGCCAGAGCTTCCTGGGAGCTTTCCTGTCTCCGCACCGGTCCTGTTCTGTATGCGTTTCTCAGTCTCTTCAAGCTGAGCAGACCAGGGCAATGACACAGGCTCTGCTTCCACCCTCCCTCCTACTGCCCTACCTTTTCCTTTCCCCTTTCATGGCATTCTGTTTTCTCTGCAGCTCTTAGGCTTGCTTAGTCTGGTGTGCTCTTAGCCCTTGGAAACCTGGAGCGAGGTGACCACCAGCAGCTCACGGCGTTCTTGTTGCTCTCTTCACACTGGATGCTTTTGCCCACTGGCAGTTTCCCCTTTGTCTCTCACAGCTCACCGCTGGACATTGCCACTGGCGCCCAGGTCAGCCTGCAGAAGGCAGAGGAGATCTACCGCTACCTCCACTACGGTTTTGACGTGCAGATGCTGCCTGAGAACCTCTGCGCTAAGAGGAGAGGCAATGCAGCTGCCAAGAGCTGAGGGCAGTGAAACTTGGTTTCTGGACCCCTGGGCTGTTTTCTTTTAACTGCACTTTACTGAGTTTTGATTCACTGTAAAATATGTAAATAAATCCTTGCAGAAAGGTCAGGGGCTTTTGGCATGCTACAGTCACTTCTGTCACCTAACGCAAGGCTGTGTCTCCGCCCGACTGCCTCCAACAGGGTCTCACACTTGCCCACTGCGTCACGCAGACAGTTGCCCCTGCTGCCCAGGCAGCTGGCTGTCGGCACGGGGTAAAGGCAAGTGGTGCAGGGCTGGTTTTTGTTTGCTGGGTATGATCATTCCAAAACTCCTTTAAAAATGAGAATAATAGCTGATGTGTTTTGGCAAAGTGCAGCTTTCTGGCTTAGGCAGAAAGGTGGTGGCAGAGGGGAAGGAGCCTACTGGCAGTTACTTGCCATCTACTGCAAGACTGGTACCTGTGTTTCCTAGGAAAAAGTGAATTGCCAGCTGTTCCTTACTCTTCTTGCCCAGAACACCAAAAGGCTTACTAGGTTTGAAGTAGAGATGGATGGGCCCAGGGCAGCAAGTAAGTAAGTTCCCTTGTCCTTAGGCAGCCTCACAGCCACCATCTCCTTATCTCCTCTCCTGGCCCCACCGCTGCTGCGACCCTTGCTTCACCATTCCCTCCTGTTCCAGCTGCAGGTGGAAGTGACCCCAGGCAAAGCCTTCCTGCAGCACCCAGCCTGGCTGCTGCGGGCCAGGCTGCAGCTTGTTGCTGCCACACTGTGGCTACCTGGCAAAAGAACAGTTTTTCTATTAGAAATGCCCATTTAGAAAGAAGGGAGAACGAAAATGTGCAGGCCCAGATTACAAGATAGATAGACAAGCCTGATGGATAGCTTGTGAATACTGCTTCTCCCCCCCCAAGAGTCTGATTCATACGTGAGTAAAATAAACTTGTCCTTTTTAATTACATTAAGGAAGTGTAAAAATTCAGACTCTCAGTAGAGGAAGTTAAAAAGCAATTCCAATTAGTTACAGACTGTACCATTATAAATTTATTGTACAGCCATACTTCAAAAAGATATTTTATCTTAAAATGAATCAAAACTTGCCAGTAACTGGTATTCAAGTACATTTTTCTCTCCCCTGGGAGAAACAGGGCAATGGGAAGGAGGAGCCTGGGCAAGAAAGTACTACTTTGTACACCTGGAAAATGACAAATGTTGCTGGACAGGTGGCAAGATGAGAGTGATGTTAAAACACACAAAAACACTGCAGGTCAAGGTTTCCAAACTGAACTCTTAACATCATGGGAATACCACCTCAGAGGGGGGACCTGTCCAAACCCCTTTGCTTCATACAAGGGGTGCATAGGTGTTGAACTAATAAAATCCACAGAGTTCATTAAACAGAAAAATAGGAATCATCCTGTTCTTCATCTGATGAATCTGCTGTCTCAGCCACAAAGAGCTTCCCTATAACAGAGGTCTGATTCACTTCTGCAATAAGAAAAAGAGGGGGCGTTATTAGTGTGTGTGCCTGAGCTTGAAAAGCAGTTACAGAAGGTCCAACAAGCAAAGACGGTTATGAGAAACAGAATGCCAAAAAACTATTAAATGCAAAGACTGTGGACACCCAAACCAGCCAGTGGCAATGTGAAAGTCAGTGAAGAAGGTGAAACAAAGAGCACTTACTTTTATCAAAACTGAACGTGGTTCTGCGTGAAGCTGGCGTATCAAGCGCGCCTCCAGCCTGACAGAGAGGACAAAAAGGCTTTGCTCAAACAGCTGCGCCCACACCAGCACTGGAACAGCAGAAGAGTCGGGGGGGAACTGGCACAGGCTCTCTTTTATGCTGGAATTAAGTTGCCCCATTGCTATGTGACATTTTCACTAAAAATTTAAACTGTTCAACTACCACAAATACTTTCACTAAACTAGGGGCACAAGCCATTTTTCTGCTTCTGGGATCTCAGCTTTTCCTGGAAAAGCCAGAATTACAAAACCTAGGCTACTGAAGGAATACATACATAAATTCAGGGACTTTCTGATACAAGGTGAGAATTATTGTTTCCTTTCCCACTGTACAGAAGATTAGAACAGGAACTTAATGTACCTAAAGATCACAGAATTCAAAAGCAGTAACAAATCCTGAAAAAAAGCAATGTATTTGATCCGGACAATAAATAGCTCTTTTCTAACAAACAGAACGTTTCTCCAAGAGGGGCAGATAGATACAAAACCCAGAAGTTTGGGAGGAAGGAGGGGAGGGTTCCCGTTTTCCTTCTTGAATATACAGTAGTATATTCACAGTAGTCGTCTGTGATCCTGGGATTCTTTTGCCTGCTGCTTAGCAAAGCTTTGCATCATTAAGGTGGAACTAGGCCACGTTCAAGGAAACCAGCATTACCGACTTCTTCTTGACATTGTCCCAGGTACCTCTGCTGCCCCGCGTGTTCTTCTGCATTCTGAACACGTGCCTGTCGTAATCGTTCCTGTGGATGTAATCAAGCACGTTAGCGTCACTGGTGTGCTGCCCACGGGATCCGCTGGATACTGTTAAAGGTGTTATGCATACAGCTCTAATTCAGAAAGAAAATTAGCATGGCCATTAAAAGCAGTTGTTGGTCAATTAAATATAACAGCAGCTCTGGGAGTCTAACACCACAGAAGTGTTTAATTGGATCACGTGCTAGAACTAATGCGAGCATCAGACAAAGCTTCATCATCTTCCCAGATGATGTTCATTTCTTGTCCGTTAGATAAAATGCCAGTAAGTCGGCAAGCTTCAAGATGATTCCAGTTTCAGTAAAGCCTGAAGCAATTGGGTTAACAGGTTTAAGACTCAAAATGAGCAGAGACACCTCTGCTGAGGCTGAAGCCCAAGTCACCACCTTCTCCAAGAGTAAAAGGACGTGCAACTGGCATAGTTTTCATTGCCCGCACTTAATTGAGTAGCTCAAACTGCACGCACTGTCAAAGGAAAGAGCGTTCTCTAAACAAATCCCTCAAGGACTGCAGGATTTACCATGCATGCTCTACGTCTGGAAGCGAACTGCCGTCCCAGTTCCAAGAGTGATCTTTCTCAAAAGACAAAAAAACAGTCTCGGGGGAAAATGAGAAAGGAAAAGGTTAGCAGAGGGACAGTAGTATGAGTTCCTACCTGTTGATGGGTACCAGCATACCAGGGCTGATATGCTCACACTGAGGGGTTTTCACCGTAGGGAAGACAGTTGAGGCAGGTGTGATCGGGTTGTCCGTAAGTGCAAAGTCGTCATCATCATCATCATCATGGTGGCTTCCCCGGAACGTTGGCAACTACAAAGCCATATCAGAGCAATCAGTGACCTGCCCTTTTTAACAGAAGTCTGCTGAAAAGGCTTCCCACGGCTCTGTCTCAGAGTGGCAATAGGACACAGCCTCTTCGCGACCCCGTGACCCTTGGTTGTGTCCCTCTTCCCCAAACGAGGAGTCCCAGACTCTATTCTCTCCTCAACAGGCAGTCGCTCCATTCCCTTGCTCACTTCAGTTGCGTTTTTGACTCCGCTATGTCCCTCTTGAGACGCAGAAACCAGCAGTGTGCAGAGTACACAGAACGCGGGTATGCAAGGACTCGACACAGCAGCCAAGCGATGCCTCGATCCTGCTCTTAATACTCCTCCTGGTGATGCCCAACACTTTTCTGGCCTTTTTTGGCTGCTGCTACACATTCAAAAAGTAATTTGTGATTAAAATTACAAGCTCAAAGCTGACCATTACTACTCAGGAGGAGGATTTCAGGATTACTCAGTGAACTTCTGGTCCTTCCATTTTGAAGGGAGAGGAGAACTGGAAAGGTTCAGAGAGGAGCAACGCAGATGATCAAAAGCACAGCAGGTCCTGGGTGGGGGAGAGCTATAACTGGCATCAGGGCTGGACAGGGACCAGGACAGTTGTTCGCTGTCTCTTCCCCATGAGGAGGACAAAGTCAGCAGATGCAAGTTCAGAATAAATAACAGTGCTTCTTCACACAGCAAATAATTCAGCTCTGGAGCTTAGCACAAGAAATCGCAGCTGTGAAGAATCTGCGTGGGCTCAAGGAGGGGCTGGACTAGTTCACGGAAGGGGAATCTGCTCGTGACTCCTAAATATACAGAACTTCTCTCTGGACGTATACATCTCACCATACCTGACAGAACGCGGCTAGCTTCTTTTGCACAGCAGAAGCTAGGCAAAATGAATTTGAAAAAGAAAGAAAAAAGAAAAGGAGAACCCGTTTGAATCACTGGCTGGAATTGTGCTCTACCAAAAGAGGAGTCTCCTGGAGAACCCCCCTGCAAAAACAGGGTGTCTTGGACATGGATGCATCGATTCTTTCATATCCAATCCGCTCGTACTAGTCATGGGCGTTTCTCCGTTGCACACTGCAGTTTATAGAAAGCAATGAAGTGACCACTGCTTAAATTTTGACTTTCCAGCGAGCCATGGCGTTACTTCTGGACGTGTCCCAGAATAAGAAATGCACTGTTACTACAAAGAAAACCCAGAAGAGAACAAAGGTATCAAGAGATGTACAGGTGCGATTTGGAGTCCCTGCTGGAACTGAGGCACTAGTTTTAATAGGCAGACCTAGTTTGGTCAGGTAACAGCAAAAACAAAGATGCGTCATGAAATATACTTCAAAAATTCTCTACAGGGAAAAAAATTCTTAATAAATGAGTGGCTTTCTCTTCTCTGGCTCTCTTTTTCTGAAAACAGTCTTAACTAACACCTTCACCGCAGCTAAGTGGAGGTTTATCACAGAGCTGGGGCAACACTCTCCAGCTCTGGTGCTGCATCTGCCGGGTGTGTTTGGGGGCTGCACGTGGAGTGGGAGGGGAGGGTGCTCCTCCTGCTTCGGTTGCTGAAAGCGAGCCTACCCAGGGAAACAGGGCAGCTCTTTGGCCCAAATAGGCAACAAATAGCAGAGCATGAGTAAACAGCAGGTGAGGGCCAGGGCAAGAGGGTAACAACACTCTCCAAAGAGAAACCCACCCACAGACAGCATCAAGAGGTAAGTGGTTTTACATGCGAGATGTGCTGAGAGGAGAGAAAGAAAAAAATCCTGTTAATTATCAGCATGGCTTTAGAAAGCACCCGGTTCCACAGCACAAGGATCCAATGGCCATCCCCAGGACAGCATTATCACCGCACCACCAGTGCTGCACAGCATCAGAAGTTCCTCCCACGCAGAAGCAGAAAGGACACCCCGACCACAGACGAGTTTTACACATCCATTCAGTGGTAATGCTTGTCTGCAGAAGCCACATTCCATGCGTTCTCACTGCTGGCAATCGAAGTATTGCAATAACAAATCCAGGAAGTAAGACTCTTCCCCCAAATCCACACGGTTTTATTGATGGAACTGAACCAGCAGACTTGTAACACACCCTTGAAATACCAACCAGAAAAGCACACGCATATATACGCTGTTTCCCCAGGTTTACCTTTACTCTTCTGTTCTGAAAGGGTGTCGCAGTGAAAATATCGTCGTGGTTGTCCTTTGGCAAATGGTCCAGGAAATCTCTCATCTGCTGCTTTCTTTTGAAGGTTCCCACTTTGGCAGTTATCGTAACTGGCTCTTTCTTATCTACACGAATCAAAATATTAATTGTTCTAAGAAGTTAGTTACGTAGCATGGTTTTAAAATTCGCTAACTATGATCAATGCTGGTGATACAGTTCAGTCTCTCCTTTGTGGAAATGACATATAGCTTCTTTGTGATCCTTTGAGTTCTTATACAATTTATGCTTTCAAAAAGAGTTTCTCTGCTATGTCTTAATCAGAAGCTTGCTCTAGAGCCTTACGTAGCCATTGCAAGGGTCATACGTACAGCAGCTATTTGACTGCTGTTTTAACAGAATTACCCATGCATCTGCATTTCAGAGACAAAAGACACTAAGATTTATCACCCATGTCGAGAGGCATAAAGTGCTCCAACAAAGGCTCTGCTGCACAGAGACCAATGTAGCAGCCTCGACACGAGGTTTATGGAATGCTCATCTGAGACTTCGGCATGTACAGTTGTATCCTTCACAAACCTTAATCCAATTACCGCACCAAAGTGATGAGCCATTAAACCTACTTGAAGGAAAGAAAGGACTTTGTCACTTCCACTGCTGTCTGTCTTCCTACCCTCTGCCTTCCGTTACAAGTGACTTTCAGGGCAAATTTAGAAGAACATCTTCCCAGTATCCTCATCTTCAGACAAAAACTAAAACAGCCGCTTAAGCAGACAGTCAAGTAAAGAAGAAAATTAATCCACAGTTCACAGATTTTCAGAAGAACAAAGTATTCTTCGTTAACAGGATGCACTCGCCTTCTGAGAGAAAGCCAATGAGCAGCTCTTGACTGCCAAGAAAGATCCTTCCTATGTATCATGCAGGACTGAATTTAGTCCTTTGCTTTGCTACAGTGTCGTAGCATTCAAAGGCCCAGGTGAGTCCGAGAGGTCCCAAACATTGCTTTCCTCAAAGCAAAAAACCTTAAAACCTCTGTGGCCAACGGACCCTTTACGAACGCCCACTAACAAAAAAACCAACCATGCCTTCTTAAGTCTGATAATGTCAAGTACTAGGGTGAAACAGGAAAAAATTGTCTATAGGAGCTCAGGAGTGGAGAAACGAACAGCAACATTAGAAAAAACCTTTCATAATCACAGAAGGGCAGGGAATTTTGATACCACAACAGTCAAAATAAGATGGTTTCTATCTATGCTCCAAAACACTTGAGAATAATGCCACCACTATCAAAGCTGAATAAAATTCGTTGCAAAAGTGATGCCCAGCAGATTCCCACACAAATTCTGTAACTGCAACAAACATTTCAACAAAACATTCAAGTAAAAATAAAGTGCGTTGTCCTGCACTTGAACCCTGAATCTGCTGCTTTTCCAAGTCCGCACAAAATCCCAGTTCGCTGACTTCAAGGGCAGGGAAACCTGCTGACATCATCCAGTCTGTTCTACGTCACAGCAGCTACCGAACCGGAGGCAAGCATTCCCGCATGAAGTCCAGGAATTGTGAGTAACCTGGATCACCTCGTTTGGACATAAAAAATGGTTTTAATGCTTTCAATAAACGATGCACAGCTTTAACTGCCAAGAAACATTACCAGAGTCGTCTTTGCCCACAGTTGTGTAATGCTTAAAGCTTCAGCGTCCAATGGCTGCGTGATGGCGTGTCTTTGCCAGCTAGAGGAGTTGCTACCAAATAGCTTTCCTTACCTAAGTGCTTACTAAGTCATTGCAACCTTCTCTGTGTTAAATAACTGGATTGAGCATCTTGTGCCTTTCACTTCAGGGTGTACTTGCTATCCGTAACACAAGTTACTGACTTCAGAACTGGACAGAAAACAGCAACAGGCATGTCAGTGCCAGACGCCAGAGACCATAACTTCGCTGTTCTTACTCCACACCACCCTTAGTGCATACAAGCACCCCATTATCCTTTTTGGATCGAGAGCTCTGCCAGTAGCTCATTATCTACTAGGCTCCTAGAGCCTCTTAAGACATAAATAGCTATTTTCCCTTAGGTGGCAAAGCCAGTTTAAGTCTTCCCATCATGCCAAAAACTAGAAAACTCTAAAAAATATCCTTTCTCTTCTTGTTACTTCAGTCATTTATGACATCCTCCAAGCTCTGCAACAAACCTTTATACTACAGAAGATAACCTTCTTCACTATCAGACTCTGATGTGTGTTTATGTCTCTGTCCCCCATTACATAATAAATATTGAATTTAAAATTATTTAAAGACAATATACCCAGAACAAAGATGTCGGTACCTTTCTGTTCTGGTTTTCCTGAAGTGGTGGACTTCTTGGCACGCGCTTTGGAACCTTTTGCCTGTTGTTCCTCTACATACTTCTGCTGGCATTCTTCAGCAGAGTGAGAGCCTACCGCCATGGCTACTTCCACCCAGAAGCCATTCTTGTGCTTTGGAAATGAAGCGATGGCCCTGCCAAGAGAACAAAGCCACAACCTTCGTCACGCAGAAGACTCTGCACAACACTGCCAAGTACAACACCCGGAGACCAGCTGCCCTTCCTAGAAAGGGCACTGTGCATCAGACGGAGAGAATCTTGTCTCTGGTGTCTTTTCCAGATGCTTTAAAACATGCAAAAATTTATTTGAACAATTTAAGCTAACAGCTCCGTCACAAGACAAATTTCTTCCTTATTTGCAGCAGGTCCCCCCACCCCCCGAGACATGAGCTCATGCCTTTTCAGGTTTCTAATCTAAAAGAAACAAAACCACACACAGTCATTTTACTACTGAATGTATAGATTAAATACTGCCCAGTAGCTTGTTTGAGTAATTGGACAATGCGTTAATTAAACATTCTTGCAGTTGATCTCCCCTTTACAAGACTTAAATACATAAGCACATCATGTTCAACATTTTATTCCATTAGGGGAGACAACATGCTACCCCTGATTTACTGTCTAAATCATAAATATGAATACTTTTACCATATTATTTACCTACTCGTGCTTTTCAGTTTGACTCACAGGAATGTTTATCACTTTTAACAAGATTAAGTATGTGGTTTGGAAAACCAGGGAGAGGAGTACTTTCACAAAATTTTGCCTAATATCTGTGTTCCTCTCGCTTTACACTGATGACAGTGGTAGGGGCTGCTGTAGGCTCACGCATCTACAGTTATTTTAGAAAATAGGGAGTTGTCTCCTTTATTTCACCATTTTTGAAGTTGTTAGCATTTATTTTGTAAGAGGGAATTAAAACATAAAGGAAGCCTTTAAAATCACGTGAAAGAGACTGAATCTGAAAAATCCAAACCCAGACCATCCAAACCCTTCAGTATATTATGCCTCCTGGTGTCTGAGGGAATCTTTGCCCTGGGAGGACAGGGCAACCACTTGCCTGTAGAGCTTCTGTAATTCCTTTTCAGACCAACCATCAGTTGCCCTTGGAAAAAGTTCTAGAGACTTCTGCACCTTTTCCCTCTCAGGTTCCCTTGCTTTTGCTGCTGAAGACTTGGCAGTATTAGAAACCTTACAATTTGGGTTTTTATCAGATACTTTGGAATTCTTTTCTTCTACTTGAAATTCCTCTTCACTGGTTTCTGGCTCAGTGTCAGATTCAAGCAAATACCTTGGAGGGTTGATTCTGCTTCTTGTCCTCGTTCCCTTAGCAGGCAGATGGGAAGTACTAGACTCACTGGACGGTGTTTTTCCTTCGAGTAAATCAGAACCATCAACGGATCCGGGCACGCTTTGCCTCAACGGCTCATTGTGGGAGGCAGTAGAGTGTTCTGCTGCCCTTGGCGCACACGACGCCTTGTTTGCATCATCCTGTGAACTCTTACAGTTAGAGGAAGATTTAGAGTTTTGAGTCTCTTTTTTAAATAAAGGCTTATTTTTCCTTTTGATAGACAGTGGGATATCTTCACTGGATGCCTGGTCCTCATCTTTGCTTGACGATTCTTCTGTTAAATGCTTGTCTTGGAGAAGGTGTTTGGCCGACCTTAAAGAGTACTTATAAGCCTGCTGATATACGGTCAATTCTCCATATTCCACTCCTCTCTTTTCCTTTGTCACTCCTGGGATTCTGCTGTTATGTTTGTTTAGTACTTCAGTATTTAAGGGAGTCAGCTGAACAGAAAGCTGCGTTTTAATTTCTGTACTATCAATTGGATGATCACTTTCATCATCATCTGAAACGAAGTGCCGGGCCTCCTTGCTTCCAGCAGACTTGGTTTCTCTTTTGGAACTTACTCCTTTTTCATTGTTTTTCCCTGAAAGAGAGGATGTCAGTATAATATCACACATTGTAATGTAAATCATTGCTATGTTCTCAGACAAGCAGAGACTAGCCTGCTGCAGGAGGCAATGCATCCACACTGGTTGCCATCTGCGAACTCCTTTCTGTTACAGAGACTGTAGTCTGCAGGAAGAGACAAGCAGCACACCTCCAGCAGGCAGCTCCCCATGTGCTGCAGAAGCCTCTCCCCACACGAAGAGAACACTAGACTTCTTCTGGACAAGGACATACTCTGTTGAATGGTCATGTTGGGATACAAAACTAAATTAAACACTGCTTCCCTCCGAAACACAGCAAAACATCACTTAAGAGAGAAATTGGTGATGCTAGGAAATGTTTCATCACGCTCTGTACTGCCCGCTCCTTCCCCATTTAAGAGACGTATAGCACAGGTTATCTGCAACCCATTTCCAAAGATTTACCCCACAGATAACTACAAACTAATTTCTGCTGTTAAGGGATGTCCATAACTTTACCAAACATGACAGAGCAAAAACAGCACCTAGTGAAGCTTCCTGGGATCGCTACACTTCCTTTCCCACACGTGTATCTCGGAAGGATTAAGTAAAAGCCTTCTGCCCTCACACGTACACTCCTACGTATTTGGGATTAAATTCTTCAGGAACAAGAGGCTACACGATACAGACATGACAGCAAGTCCCAGCAGGCAGGCCATTCCTGTGCATGGCAGGCAAGAAGCAGAGAAAATCCATTTACATGACTCTTACAAAGAGGATGTAGCACAAAACCAGTTGTAAGCAGTGAATTCAGTCTGAGCAGGTGCCCCTCTGCTCCGAGGGAGTGCAGCTAGCAGCGGGGAGGGTCCCTCGTGTACAGGGACGTCCTGTTCCTGCCCAGCTCACTCCCATGACAGACTGCCTCCAGACAACTAAAAGAATTAGGATTATCAAGGCTACAAAAGGGAACGTGAAAGTATTGAGCAGATAGAGACTCAAATGGTAAACAAAGTGTTACTAAAATGCTGTGGCCGAGACTGAGCAAACACTAACATCCCAAACACTTTACGTGGGCTACAAATAGCTTTTCTGCAGGAAGCATTACAGTTGCTTTAAAAGAGAAACTTCTGCTTTATATTTTGTATTGTTTTCAGGGTTCTATCGTGTCCCAAATTTTATTAAAAATAAAGGTTTTAAAACTCTGTTAATACACTTATTTTCCCTATGTAGGCATTTCATTTAATTTAATTCATCCAGCTTAAAAAGTAAAGCCAGACCACCAGTTCACTGGACTGGTGAACTCAGCTTCTCTTCAGGCTTTCTCAAGTCACATGTAATAGCTATGCTGAGAGATCCAAAGTACGGAAGCAGGAACTTCAGAGAAATCATGATCATTTCATTGCAATTTCCAGAAAGAAATCTGCACGTTCCCGTTACGTAACTAAAGAAGTGATTTACAAACATAGTTTATATTCGGAGCTGTAGAACTAGGAAACTAGGCATTAATGCTACTCTGATAATTCTTCAGAGAAGACGCAATCACCCATTAAAAGATTTAAATAATTTCTTTGCATTAACAGGACATCACCATACTGGTCCAGCACCCAACTCATAATCCCACTGATTCTAGTCAATAACTTAAAAAAAAATTTTTTTTTTTTTTACCTTTACTTTGGCTTTTTGGTGTTTCTTCTGTTGTCTTCGTTACTTCCTTCCTTTTATTCTTCTTAGAGATGGAACTGGTCTTTCTTTGGGATTTTTCAGTACTAAACATCTTCAAAATAGAACGATTTAATCTAAACTTCTGCAAGAGATTACATATCAAGCCTACTGACGCCAGCTCTGAAAGAGCCAAATGTTTCCAGGATGGGTAGATTTAAAAGTCACGTACATTGCCCGCTATCTACTAATTACTATTTGATGAACACAGGTGTTTATACAAATACATAAATTCAGGGACTTTCTGATACAGTTACAGTTACAAATCCTGGGAAAAAAGCTCACAACTATCACAGAGAATGCTGTTTTCCTTTACTTGTTATCTGAATGTTATCAGAGTTGCTTCGAGAGTCATGATCAATAAGAACAGCACCCCTCAGTCGAAACTGGGGTGACCTGGACAGATCAGGAAACAAGCAATGAGGAAACGTCTGGTGCTAATGAATGTGAAACCCTGCAGAGGAAGGGGCGAGCCGAGACCAGGTCGGAGGAACACAAAAGCCTACCGGCAGCACTGGCAGCCCTCCTGTGGTGAAACACTGTGGCAGGGACTCAGCATCGCCATATCACAGAAAATGTTTTACTTGGGAACCTCTGTGACCAAAACCAGTACCTGTGCGCAACTTCCTGTTTGATAGATTTCTCTTTCAAAAAACCACTTATTTCTCCAGAAGTAATTCCCCGTTATCCCCATCTTACAGACAACAACAATTATCTGATAATACAGAGATTAAGACTTTTTTTTTGTTGTTTTAAAATGTTTTTATAATGTGCTCAAGATTTCCTGCCTCTTCAGGTACTTGTAAGAGCTGGACTCTCTGTTAGATACCTAGCCGAGTTACTCGTTATATTTAAGATACATTTAAGTAACAATATGCAAAAGACTCTTACCATGCTCAAATAATCTATTCCACCTTTTTCTATAGTAACATTTAGTTTCTGATCAACAAACTCACGTTGCCCACACCAGAAACTTAATGGTGGTTTAACAAGACGGCCGCTACGGGTGTAAACGCTGTCTGGGTCATTCAATATGGAATTGCTCTTTGGTGTCATATCTACAAGAAAAAACACGAAATATAGTTTTGTCCCAAATACTGTGTTGAAAATTTACCTTTGCAGACTTCACAAGCATGGGAGCAATATTGTGTTTAAACCAGCTCATTTGCACCGACTACATGGAAAAAAATATAAAACTTACTACAATGTTACGTTGTTCTTTTAAAAGTGTTCAGGTTGGAAATAAGCATACCTTAACGTGATTGAAGTAATAATCTTCACAAATTATAAAATTTACTGTTGTGAACTTTTTATTTTTACTTTGTTTAGAAGGTTATAAATACTGTAAAAATCCTATAGGGAAGTAGAATGATAAAGAACAGTTGTCACACCGAACAAATCCTAACTGTGACGACAGAAAAAAATAAAACAGCTTTTACAGTGTTAGCAAGAAAATCTGATTACAGTATTAACAAATAGGACAATGAAGTTTGGCCAAAGCCCTGCTGGAACCTATGACAAGGTATTAAAAAGAAGTCAAAGTTAAAACCAAAAGCTGTTGGTGTCCACGGCAAAGCTAGGATTGCATTAGAAGGCAAAGAAAAAAAGAGGTGGATCAACAGGTTATGGCTTTACAAGCATTTCCTTTAGAAACGAAGCCAACGTAATGAATTTTTCCACAATCCATTCCATCCATCCCCAACTGTTATCACTCTCCATGCCTCAACTGTGGCAAAAACATTAAGATGCCATAAAATAAACCTGCTCAAGGACTTGACGTGAGTTAAAACTAACCCAGCTAAAAAAGGGGGTGAGCACTGCAGGGGAGGAGTCCCAAGGACAGAGCCTTGATGGAGGTGTGAAATCCCACAGGCATCCCAGAAGGACAAAGGAGAGAGTACGTTATGCAAAATAGCAACTAGAAAAAAAACTAAGTCGAGTTTGCTCTCAGAGTAAACAGCTCTGGAGTCATTGCCTTCAGCTGCCACACACCAAAACAGACTCCTGCTGCTTTCCCAGGGCTGACCCCCAGCACAGCCCCTGAACACGTGTTGTAGCTGCTGTACATCAGCGAAGCAGAAATAAAAAACTGAGCCAACGCTCTCAATCATTGCAGCCTAAGTGAACGCAAACAAAAAACTTCACCCAACTAGTTTGTTACCTCTTCCATACAGCCTCATCGACAAGATACAAAACAGACAGACACTAGACGCTAGATGTCTTTTGCTGGGGAAAACAGCTCTGAAAAAAACCCAACTTTTTTTCTGAAGAAAAGGATTATTAAATACTCACAAGCATTTTCATCATTCTTCGGTAATATTTCATAGGTGGTGTTTCTGGTTTCAGGTTTCTTTACATCTCTCGCTGAGCCTTCTGCATTTTTCAGCACATCCATACCCACCACTGAGACAACCTCTTCATTTTCATCCTCACCAGTATTTTGTTTTTGTTCTTTCCTAATGATTTAGAGTTTAAGAAAAGAAATAATAAACATCTGAAAAAGCTGTCCTTTAACAACACATTAACTTACGTAAACTCGAAGTCTTCTCCTCATCTCGGCAAAAGCCCAATAGCATAGTGCAGCTGTATTCGTACAGCCCCCCTGCGAGCCACTTGTCAGTGAAGCCCTTTGCCTGTGTTTGCTCTAAGGCTACGTAAACAAGCAGAACAAAGCCAAACCCGTAGCACGAAGAAAGGTGAGAGGGTATCCTTCCAAAGCAGTGACCAGCATTTGCCTGGAACATAGTCTTCATGCACACATCTACAACCTTTTATACTCCTCTAGTATAGTACTCTTAAAAAGCAAAATCTCAATAAATACTTAAAAGAACATTGCAATGAAACAGAACCTCCAAAGAAGTTACCTCCTCCTTTCCTCAAGAAACTCCTCAACATACTCCTTCCACTTTTTGGAAAACCCATACGTAAATCTTTTGATGAAACGGTAGGGAAATCCTGTTCGAAACAAAAGTAGCATTAACAACAGCTGAGCAATACTTTTAATCAGAAAGGGTAGAAACAATATCCAGTACAACCATGGTTTTCTAAGTACCTCAGAAGCTCACCACATCTTTAAACACTAGACAGAGACGGGTTTCCCCAGTTTAAGAGAACAGCATACTTCGTAGAAAAGTCAACCAAGGGGTCATTAATGACAGACGTCAGTATCTGGAGACAGCATTCTAGTTTCCTGGGAACTAGGAGCATGAGCTTTCCCCGTTCATCTAGCTGGACTACGTGGCTTCCCTGCAGAGTGCCAGAAGTCCCTCAGGGAGCCCGAAGTTTTCAGGCTCCAGTTAGGTCTAAGCTGTTTGGGACTTACCCTATCAAGGAAACTCCACTTGGAAGAAAGCTTTGCTTTGACACAGAAGCTGTTCAATCAAGCACACAGACCGTTCATGAGGCTTAGCCAAAGAACAGCTGCACCAGGATCAGGTGCAGACAAAGTATCTAGCAACAAAACTATAAACCTGGGAAGTGCTTCAGGTAGCACAGATACAACAGAATGACTCTAGTTCTGTCTCTGAAATTGGAAGACAACCCTAAAACCAAATATTGATGCAAAGGTATAATGCAATCCTTTGTTGCAACAGAGGAGGAAAAAAGCCTCAGTCGAGCTCCAGCCTTTCTGAGCAAAACATGTGACATTTCACACTCTCACGGATACTAGGCTGTCACATAGCCTTCTCACTGGCAGGATGTAACCTGTACAGATGCAGGAGCACAACAGCATCGAGCCACTGCTCGCCTGCTCACAATGTCTGAAAAACCAGCAGCGTTCAGCCTCTGACACCGAGACCACTGGAGTCATGAACTACTGCAAGGAGGGTCTGCAACGTGATTAGAAAACAAGCTTAAGTAGTAGTCTAGTTATGTGAAATTCTGGGAAGCAGTATCTTTAATGGAAAGCATTCAACAGGCACGCGAGTCAAAAAAATTTAAAAAAGTAAAAAAAAAAGAAAAATCACATCCACAAACTGTTAATCTTGGGAGCTGAAAGTCCATTAACGCCAGCCTGCACCAACAGAGAGTTCCAGTAACTGAGCTCCTCCAGGAGGATGGGAAATGAGAAAGGCACTCTCTCATTAGTTTATTTACTGTACAACCAAAGGCCCATCTAGCCCCAACCAGGGAAAGGATACTAACAGCACTGGCCAAAGTAGAGTATAGAAGCAAGGCAAGTATAAAGGAATATTCCCTCCAAGCAATCTCCCAGCCTCCAACTGAGAAATCAACACTGATTTCTATGTATTTAAAAACCCTAAAGAATTTGTCTTCCAGGAAATTGCTCAGGCTCCAGCAGAACCCATGTAGAACTTCAGCATCTACAAGATCCTGTGCAAGGAGTTCCACAAATGAGATGCACGTAGCATGAAAAACTTTATTTCCCCTCCACTAGTTTTTTTTTTTTTTAATTATTATTTCCTTTATTCTGTTATTGCAAGAGACTGCACATAACTGATCTTTATTTACGATCTCCATTCCCTTTGTTACTTCATTAACCTCTCCCACACCTCCTCCCCAGTTTCCTGTTTTGCAGGCCAGAAAGTCTTAGCTTAGTTTGTCCTTTCCCCTATGAAAGCCTTTTCATAACTTTAAACATATTATTCTTATCCACACATTTCCTACTTCTGCATTCTTTCTGAGAGCAGGTCGTTGGGGTTTCTGCGGGGAGGGGGAAGGAAAGATGTGGAGTTGTACTCCGTCTTCGAGACGTTCGTGCATCACACAGGGTTTACAGCCAAGAGCGGTCTTTCTTTTGTTCCGTCCATTTTCGATGTTCAAGCTTTTTAACGGCGAGTGAGCATTAAGCTGCCCTCTGAATAGAAGCACCTATCAAAACCCCCAAACCTTGTTCCTCAGTTTTTACAGTGAGCTGAGTCTTACAATCATATATCATCCCGTACTATCATATGGGGTTGGACTTGATGATCTTTAAAGGTCCCTCCCAAACCAAACTATGAAGCCACTCTATGATATATGTAACAATATGCTTTCCCCTACCACCACGTGCATCGTTTTACACTTATCAAGACTGAATTTTAATGCCCATTCTGAAGCTCTTACGCTTGGTGGCCAGCACCCAGCCCTACCATCCAGAGCAACTTAGCAACATCAGACTACAACTGCTGCTTCCCAGCTCATGTCGTTTTCTACAAAGTTTATGAATCTGCTCAACAGCCCACATTATTATGGGATTCCTTTTATTCCTCTCATTTTCTATTGTTATTTAAACCCACAGAAGCCCCTCCTCCTTATCACATAAACTACTTTGCGTCCTTACAAATCTCCCCAAGAGCCTTTCTAGAAACCCAAAGTCTAGGGGCCCCATCCAAGAAGTCTTACTCCATTGTGAGGCATTACTTCACCTATAGTAGCACTGTAGATGCCTTCCCCCATACCCCACTATCTGTACATTCCCTGATCCCACTCATTATTACAGTTTCTGTTGGTTTACCTGATATGAATGCCAAATTCCTCATTCCTCAATTTCAAGGGAAACAACTTTCTTAAAAAGCTTTGCGTCAGCCACCTTTCAGGCCCATAGGTATCAACGCAGTTTTTTTGCGAGATGCTACATGCTAGTTATTTCATCCTTCAGCTCCTTTAAAACACTTCAGGAGTAGCATTTCATTATAGTACATAGGTTCATTCTTTATACGGACTGGATAAAACATTTCCTGATCATCAGAAGGACTCTAGCCAAAGCACAGCAAGTGCCATTGCATAGATGCAGGCTGGAACAGAGCGAGCACCACAGGGGGTTGTGTGCAAGTCCTGCCGTGGGGCTGTGGGACGTCAACCACAGAAAACACCTTTCTGGGAACAGAGCCTGTGCAATTAAATAGCCTGTACCGTCCTTTGCACAGTTTCTTCAACAGTGACCAGTGGATAGGTTTGGTAGCACACCGGGAGTCCCAGATTGCTGACAACCACTTTTGATAATGAGGCAGAAGTAGGTAAGTGCCTAGCCAGTGCTCTTACTGCAACACATTTCATTAGTAATTTCAGTGCTTTGAGGAGTCACTTGGAGTATCAGTACACATCAGCCACATATTTTCCACAGACAAGTAGTTCTGTACTGGCACAGTGTTGTTCACAAACCGATGGTGCCGCTGCTGACGGTCCCAGCCGTTCCTGGCTGCCAGTACCACTGGTTTAGGGCAGTCCTTGGGTTAGGCTTTGGATGTGGCATTTCTCCTCCTCTCTACCTACATTAGATTGTCTTTAACTTCTCTTTTGATTCATATACCAATATTGAATCTGTTCAGGGTACTTCCAGGGTATTTTCCACACCGACCCCATGATAGGTTTTTTGTGTGTCGGGGGATGTTGGGAGGCGAGGGGGAAGCTGAGAAGGAAGGACGTTTTGCTGTTAAGTGCTAAGTCCAAAGATGAGAGGAATTGACCCAGCACAGTCCATTAACTCTTAGACTTAGGAAACCTCTGTAGTACTTGAGCCACTCTGCTCAGAAGTCTCTTGCTGTCACTCTTCCTTCTCAGAATATTAAAATAAAAACAAATATAAGTACTTAGCAGAGGAACTAATAAAAAAATTCAAGTCAGAGGGCAGCCACGCCGGGTATTTATCAGAACGCATCCCAGCACTGCAAATGAGAAGAAAAAAAATGAAAGCCACAGACACATCTTTGGATGCCTCGTGCTGGGCCTGAGAGAGCAAAGAGTGCATTTAAAAAGGGTGTGATCACGCGCACAATGCACGTCTGTATTAGGGCAAGCATTTATTCCGTCTATGCCACAGATGATCTTTACCTTCCTAGAGCTGCCTGTAAGCACTAACATGGCAGCTCATTTACTAGTGAACATGACAGAGGATGCACGTGAAGCAAGAAAAATAGAATAAAGCCTAGCCTAACTTTAACTTTGTGTTTAAATTAAATCTCCTTTAAATTCCACATGCTTCAAAACAATCTGAAGCAGGAAGTTTTGCTGGATTTAGTATAACATACCACTCAGACCCTAAAGATGGCTCAGTTTCCTAAATTATAAAGCACTGACACCATAACTAGTCTGTCTCTAGAAATTCCATGTAGTGTTGCTGAGCTAGTGGGTAATCACTGAGTAGTAAGTCACAGATAGAATGCGAATACCAGAGTAATTTCAGTAGTGCATAAACAATCCCCATTTGAATGTCTTAGCACTGTTTAAATGCCAAAACATTGACCAAAATAACAAAGGCAATCTTAGCACAAACCAGTTTCTTTAAAAGAACATATGCATTAGCCCACTTCATGATCCGAAAGCCCTCTCTGTAATTGCAGCACCCTAAAAATGCCAGCTACAATTAACATTAGATAGCATTTAGAAATCTGATGCTGGGGTCACTTTCCAGCATGTGCTGAATACCCACCGAGCCCAATTAGCAGGAGAAGACAAAACGTTTGCTTCAGCAGTATGTTCAGTCATAAATCTAAAGCCCTTCTCAGTTTGTAATGTGAAATTAAAAATCATCATCTTACCTTCTTTCCTCATTGAAGCTGAATCTATCTTTCCCTGTAGCAAGTAGATACTGCCAGACGATGTTTTAACTTGGTTGTGTGCTATGCGTTCCATAATTGCATTACTATGCCAAGACAGATCTTTCATATCTCTAAGAAAAGACAAGTAACATGAAGAACAGAAATAAAACATTGTTTTCACAGAAGGAATTTAAAGCTACAATACTGATATTCCATAGGAGACTGACAGTGTCACATATTTTATGAGCGATATAGACACTGGCAGGATGTGCTAGGTTTTCTTTTCTTAGCTTGGAAGAGAAACAGTTCTGGCCTTGTCTAATACTTGGACAGGAGACAAAATGAACATGTCAACTACTGCAAATGTTAGTCACAGAACATTAGCTTGACATTAGGCTGCAGAAGCAAAATGGGCTACAGGACTCCATCCAGCTTGTTATTGCAGTGATACCATCATGCAAGTTACAAAAATACCATTATACAGGTCAAATGTACATTTTCCCCAGGATTATTATGTTTATTTCTGACCTTCCTATTTAAAGACAAGAACAACTGAACAAGGAGCCCTAATATGTGCAAAAATTAGAGTCGTTAAGAAATTATTAAAGGACTTCTCCATGAAAAAATAAAAACTAGACCCAAGCATTAAAGTAGGAAAAAAAAAAACCCTACATTTTGGGGGTTTGGGTTTTTTTGTTTTGTTTTAAAATATACTTTTACACAGTAACCAACAGGTCAAACTACAGAAGAATATTAAGGACTGAAACCCAAGACAACAGTGAAAACATTCACCTGTATAACTTGTCACAAAATATTAACAGAAGTCAATTCAGAGGGTCTATAAAGCAAATGAAATATATCATGTGTGAGCAACGTGTATCAGATACACACCAACACAAATGAAAAGAGACCAGACCATGTCGCTAGTAGTGAAGGGTGCAAAGTGAGAGGCTCTGTTGTTTTCATACAGCCATGAAAATGGCAATTCCTACTACGAATCCTACTACAGAATACGGAGCCTCCTGACATCTCTCAGTAAGCTTACTGAACTACTTCCTTCCACAGCGCCACTACTCTTAAGTGAGGTTCTGAGTTTTCAGCAGATAAGTAGCTATGTGTTAGGTAGTTACTAACTACAGAAAGAGTAGAGTCCTCTTCTCCAAGGGTATATTCTCACAATGTCTTCGAACAACTTCATTGCAACCTAAATCTCTCCTTTGTTCTGACCCTTGTTTTCCTTATCTTACAGCTATTTGAACACAATCTGACCAAGAACATAACCAAAAAAAACGCAGAGTCAGTTTTCAGGTGGATCACCTACTGCCATGGTTTACCATATAGCTGTAGGAGTAATACTGCCATCACAAATGATATGGCAGGAACATATGGCTGATGGCAGTCTGCAGCAAGTTTGACCTAAAGCAGCCACAAAATAGAATTTTTGTGAAATGAAGCAGACGCTCATAAGACCCCTAGTCAGCACCAGTTTGGGGGATCTACTAGACAAACACATTTATCTTTATTCCTCTTAAGCTCTTTCATCGACGCAGGACTGGACTTTGAAATAATTATTTATCCAGTATCTTCCTGTATGTAGGCACTCTACCTCTTGCACACATGAAGGAATTCACCTCTTCCTTGATAAAGAAGTTTAAACTATAACATCACTTCGTATTTACCAAAGGCTAAGAGTAAGTTCCATGAAGGTGCAGCTCCCATGGCCACCTAAGCCAACCTAAGCCAGGACAACCATGGTTCTTTCTCCCTCACCATTCCTCAGCCTCCAGCCATGCAGTTCCTCATCCTCCTGTGCACCAGCTCTGCCATTCTGCAGGCTCTGAAGCAAATGGGTTCAGCATGCTTAGTCAGAAGACAGACAACTATCTTTAAAAAAATGGTAAGAGTTGCAAGCACTGTCAGAAGGGTTAGGATGCAAGCAAAGGGCCGTGTTCCCCATGGCTGGGGAGCAAAGCGGCAGAAGTGTGTGGAACTGCTTCCACCAGTTACCAAGATATTTCATGAACACAAGTCTCAAAGCCACAGCTATTCAGCCAGGCGAAGACGGTACAGCCTTTCCAGCTCAGATGCTGGAAGCCCACCAACATAGAATCACAGAATCATAGAATCATTAAGGTTGGAAAAGACCTCTAAGATCATCAAGTCCAACCATCAACCAACACCACCATGACTCCTAAACCAGGCCCTGGAGTGCCACGTCTACACCTTTTTTGAACACCTCCAGGGTTGACGACTCCACCACCAAACAAACATGTTTTACATTGCATTTAAATCAGAAAACTTTTTCTTACTTCCGTCTTCCTTCAACACATATTGCAGTGTTACCATCCAACACTTTAATTCTCCAACCGGTTAGGCAGATATTTTTCTGTTTAAAAAAAAAAGGCATTTTTAAATTAGACTAAGCTATGCAGCATCACCAAGACATTAGCAAAATATAAATTAACTCCTGTATAACTTGAGAGGATATTTAGGCACCATCCCCCAGACCCAAAAAACTGAAAACAACCATTATACACAGAAATGTCGAAGCATAATCAAGCTGGGGTCTAATGTACAAGCAAAGACAGGATTTTAAATTATAGAAACTTTTGAGTAATTTAATGTTGGCTTTCAGAAGACAAAGTCATTGGCCAAGACCTCTAGCAAATCCAAAAAGCTCCTCACAAAAAATACCAACACTATGCCACACCTCTTACACTTTGCCACCTGTCCTCCGTTACTGTTCGGAAAAAAATTATCCATGAAAAAAAAATTTATTTATTAGCTACATTATCGCTAAAATTTAGACAGTATTAAAATGGCTATATCTGATATTGCAAACCACTGACACACATACAGCTGCAGCACCTTCATTTTGCATTAAATAGCCAGCAAGCCAGTTGCAATCGAGTTGCAGTTTGGAAAACTGTGTGTGAAACATACTACTTTAAAAAAAAAAAGCTTCTCAGAAAACAATTTTTTAACATCTGAAACTATCACTATTTCTCCTCAACTTCAGTTAATGAGCTCCAGATCTTTTCTTTAATGACGTTTGCCTTTTGACCATCAGCCTGGACTTCACTAAAGATCTTACCAATGATTTAACCCCGACTGAGGAAAGGTACCTGATGTGTACAACCAGCACCTACTCGATGCTCAGGCCTGTAATGTCCAATAACATCTCCTTCAGCATCTTCTACTCAGCTATAAATCTTTAATATTAACACATATCTGTTCCTTATCTATATCAAAGCTCATCATAAAGGTAACTTTTCTTTTTTTTTTTTTTTAAATACAGAAAAACATATCGAACATGCTTGACAATGGTGAGGGAGAACAAAACAATTAACTTGCTTAACTTGAAGAGGACTGCAATCCCACAGATTTCTCCAGGCCACAAAGGAAGCTCAACCCATGGGAAGGTATGCTTCTACCAGTTTCCTAGGCTAATAATCACTGAGGAATGCGGCGCACTTCAAAATACACCGCTTTCCTCCAGATTTATTCAGAAAGTTGTAAATACTGCCAAGCATGTATTGAATTGAAAATAAGATCTGCAGACTAGTCTCCTAGGAAAAGATTCTTGTCCCACTTAACAGAAGTTTGGATATTCTGTAGGAAAGCCAAGACTTTTACCTCACTATCAGCCATACAGATTCAGTTAACTTTAGAACCATCCCTAGCCTCCAGCTAGCAAAGATCTCTCCTCCTTGGCTTTGCGTAGGCAGCCAAGAGCTGGATTGGCCAGTGATTTGCTTCATGTCCGTCATATCAACACATGGCAATTAACATATTAAAGAGATGACATGGGAGACTCCTTCAGGTAGAAAACTCTTTCAGCGCATACTGTGGCTTGTGAATACCAAACCAAAAGGCCTTCTTTTATACAAAAAAAAAAAAAAAAAAAAAAAAAAAAAAAAAAAAAAAAAAAAAAACAAAAAAAAACAACCCACAAAAAAAACACCAACAAAAAAACCCTGAACATTTTCATCTTAGAGTACAGGAAAAAAGAAATCTTTTTGATGGGAGAGTGTTTACCAGTAAGATCTAATAAAATAATAGTTTATTCTCTTCCAAGTGCTCATTACTTTTGACAAGGAAAAAAAGAAATCATGACTATGAGCTAGGAATATATCAGTTGCCCTAAAGTATTAGGTTCTCCCACCTCTTTGTCTGCTTTGCCAGCACCTTGATCTGCATGAGGGTTATCCAAAGGGACCTTACAGCCTTCTTTTGGCTTTTGCTTCCTTGGAATGTGGACTTTGGGAGGAGAGAGCATAATACTACATAAGCACTGCAAGGGCTTTTGAGAATTAGTCTCCAGTATCTTTTCTACTCCATGAGTGGCTTGCTTATTACTTGGCTGCAACTCTCTTCTGTCTTGATGTTCAGTACATTTTGCTTCTCCATTTCCCCACCTTTCTTCTAACTGATCCCCATTTTTAAGAGGGGTGGAGTTTACATTCACAGAACTAGTCACTGTATTTTGAGACATTTCATCATCAGCGTCCATTGATTCCACAATGAAATTATCCTGATCATCCTTATCAGTGGTCACATACTCTGTAGAATCATTGCTGAGCTGCTCAGCAAAAGCAGATTTAACTAACGGCTTTTCTGTAGTTGTGGAAGGAGGAATGTTCTGCTTGACTGGGTTTGAAGGTGTTGGATCTGCCCATTAAAAAAAAAAGGAATACAAAGAAATTAGTGATATTTGAGAACTAATAAAAATACATTCATAAAGTTGGCTCCGTTTTTAATAAGAGGAGGTTGTATTGATTAGCATTACAACAATTGTGAAAGCACTGCCTATTTCAATTGTTAACGTTAACAGCAAGCCACTCTGAATTTGTTCGTACTAGCTTTTCCTCACCACCAGACCAATATCCCTGCTGTTAAAGACTTATAGATATCCCACTTTCCCCCAAAACCAAGCTACTGTACACCATATCTATTAATAGTATATCTTTACCATTCTTCCTATCTTTTCTTTAATGAATCCTCCTTGCAGAGGAAAAAAAAAAAAAATCTGTTTTCACAAAAACCAACATCTCAAATGTTTCCATCTTTCCAGACTTCAAGATCTGGACTTCTAGCCATGCCGCGGCTATGCTGGGAGCTACAAGCATTGGGGTTTGAGTTTTCAGATAAATTAAGTTCAGTTTTGAAGTTGAACACTGCTAAGACTTTAGCATGCATCGTTTTCTTCATCTGCATTTTCAAAACTGAATTACAGGACAGAAGCATATACAGGGTTGCTATCAAGTAACAATATGGAAAAACACAAATACTAGAGAATTTATCACGGAAGCAAAACTTTTCTCTTTATGTAATAAAAACTAAGGGGGGGGGGGGGGGGGCCAGTAAGAAAGAGGTTTAGGATTTTTCCACCAAGTGTCACATTCAACTGGCAAAGTGTTACACCTACTCTCTAAAGAACTCCTGACCACATCAGGAGCCTGAAGGTAGATGGCTTTCGTTGTCAGAGGAGATAGTGCACTCAAACGCACTAATGATGTCAAGCCTCAAGATCAGAAGCCCACAGCCCTAAACCATAGTTAAACCAAGCCTAATGCCATCTCCAGGTCTGAAAAGGCAGATTTGCAGGTTTCTTCCTCCATTTTCCACTGCGCGCAGACTACAAAGAAAGAAGAATGATACTCTGCCAAAGCACGCGAGAGTTTATAAGAGCAGAAACCCCAAAGTCAAGGAAGTTTTTGAAGTGTTTTTAAGAGCAATACCAAGTACCTTTTTGCTGCTGTTGTAATTTCCGCTTTACACGCAAGAAGAACTTCTGAGGGGATTCCAATACAAGAGGATCTATAGCTAGTGCTTTTGTGCTTGGGTTCTCAGGAACCTGAGTGCAAAGTAATTCTGAAAAATAAGAATACAAAAAAAAGAAATCTTTG
>WAAD01004818.1:406446-531071 GCA_013389945.1 Fregata magnificens
CTGAGGAGGCTTCCCAGGGCTGAGCCGCCGGCGAGAGGAGGGCGAGCCGGGGGCTCTGCCGCAGGGCGCCTCTGGCGAAGGCCCCAGAACCCGCTAGCCGGCTTCCAGTCAGCCCGGAGCAGCGTGTGAGCGTTAAACGAGCGCGGCACCCCCGGTGTTAGGGGAACGAGCCCGCCAGGGAAAGGTGGCAGGCTGGTGACAGGCCCGTGGGTCAGCCCGGGTGGCCTGGAATGGGGCGCTGGGGTCAAGGAAGAAGTGCCGCAGTCCTTCGGGGAGCGGGGTCAGGGCCTGCGGGGCCGGGCAGAAACCGGAGCGCAACCAGGGAGGCTTGGGTGCTCCCGGCTCCTGCGTTCGGGTACAGTAAAGGCAGAGAAAGTGAGTGCAGAGCTCTCTAGCACATTTTAGCAGTATCAAGACTTACTGCTAGGACCCGGCCTGCAAAGTGACCCAGAGCTGTAGCCACGTGGAGGGCTTTTAAAAGACAACAATAAATCCAGTCTATAACCGTTAGCTTAAGTGGGGTTGTAATTAGAGCTCTGAAAACATAGGCAAGCTGTTGTCTCTGTCTTGGCCGAAAGATTAAGTGGTAGACTTCCATACTTCAAGTGGGAAAGGAGGCAAGTTACTTGTGTAATACACGTAACACAAATGACCAGCCTTACCCAGCAGCCTGGCTCTCCCAGCTAATGAGAAGGCACAGTGAATAGCTTGGAGAATCAGGTGTGCCTGATGTTTAGATTAGTCCAAGTAGGTAGGCTTAGAAATTCAGTTTTGGGTAAGAAATGACCTCAGTGTTTACTGTAATTGACCAAATGCCTATTGATAAAGAATAGCTACATTGAAAAAAAAAAAAGTAGTTATGCTGGATATTTTGGGGTTCTGTGTGGTATTTTGCAACTTAATTTTTTTTGGTAATTAAAGTCTTTGGGCTTCTTTCAGGAAACGCATGTGCTAATTAGTGGCCCAGATCATATAGCAGACAGTGATCCTGTGCTTGCCGCTACCCAAAATTTCTAAGAATTCGTGTGCGGAGGAGAGAAATGCAGGTACATGGTTGTCAGTGTTAAGAATAGGTAGGTGTGTCTCTAGGGAGTGGGGTCATGAGCTATAAAGAAAATAGTTCAGTGAGAAGCATGTTTTGTGAGAATAGGTTATGTGGCCTGGAAGCCTCCTGGTGAGGGTTTCACATGCTTCTGAACTGCTCCCTTAGTTAAAGAAGAGAAAGAGTGTATGCTACAGGGATTAAAATCTGTGAGTGAATAAGCTGGGCAAGTACTGCCTGTTGGTGTATGGTGGTGTATGGACACTCAGAGGCCAAGGGCAAGCGTTTCAGAAGGCGTTCAGTCACAGAAAGGATCTCTGCAAGCCGGACTAGCTCTTCCAGTCTGCCACTGGTCTTGGCTCCCTGCAGCGTTCCTTCTGCAGCAGTTTGTGGAGCTGGGGTCTCTGAGGGAAGAAATGGGGCTGGTAGCCCCATTGGTGGGGAGGGCAATTGGAGAAGGCAACGGGGAAAATGAAAGAAGGGCATGAAAAAGTCAAAACAGGAATGGCAAGAAAAGGCTATTTTTACATTTTATGTTAGTTGTTCCGTGTCTGATTGTGGTTTGTAATTGACTGTCCATACAGCTGGCGTGGTCTCAGCCTGGCTAGCACAGCACTGGTAAGCAGAAAGTAGTAGAGCAATCTGATTAATACACTGTAATATGATCAGTTTCTAATGGTGTGTATTGCACTGTAATGGTTCAGCTCCTATTAAAATGCAAAAAAACCCATTCAACCCACAATGTATTCCTTATCTCTAATGATATCTTAGTGCTACCATAGTTTCTTAAATATTTACCAGATCGGCTTTTGCCTTAAGTAATCAAAAGTAAAGAAAATTTGTTTTGCTCCAGTTACTTGCAGAAGCCATCATACTTTTTCCTCCTTTCGGGGGGGGAGGGGGGGGGGAAGTAGGACCCACAGAAAGTCGAGTGAGTGGTAGTTCCTTCTTTCTAGTAAAATACAGGTTTGTGAGATTGGGGGTGTAGTTTAGATAGTTGTAGATGCCCATACTTACTATAAACTTTGTTAACAGGGCAAAGCAAGTCCCCTTTTGTACATACCAGACACCAGCGGAGCTTCCTAGATAGCATTTCTTGAATAATTTTTCAGCTTGTTTGCTGGCTCTTTGCTCCATAATGGAGAGAACAGGTTGACTGTATAGAGAAGGAAGAATAATCCAGACTAAGTACAGAAGGCTTTTAAGGTAAAAAGAATGAGTGGAATAGTTTGGTTTTCGTTGGGTAGCGTGCGTTCAGGTACTGGTGTGGTTGGAGCAGCAGCTGCGTACACAGGAGAGCTTATTCTGCAGGAGAACAGATATATCTGGAGGCAAAAAGTGCAAGTTCTTTAGCTCAAGGCCACACCTCCAAGTGACGGCTACTCGATAATTTTATCAGGCCTTTGTGCTGTGGGCTTAAAAGGAGACATATATATTTTACTAATTAGCAGACATCTATTTCAATCTCAGCAATTAGAAAAAGGACCTGAAAATTGGCATCTGACTTGACGGTTCTCTTTGGGCAGACTGCTGATGCCAATAAAAGTCTCCCTGGAAGAAAGGATTCATCAAAGGACAGATCATGATTGCATTATAAAGGGATTTCCAAGATATTTTTTTCAGACTCTCTGCCTCTGTTTAGTTTCCAGTGGAGATGCAATCCATGCTGCTGAACTTAAGGCGCTGCTTAGAGCCTCGTGACCTTAGGTAGAGTATGCAACCAATAGACCTGCTTCTGCTAGTTGCTTGCTGTGGGCCCCTTAGAGCTGATTCACCAACCACCACGGTCATAGATACTCGTATGGAAAGAAATGCCACGCGTGCAAATCTAAAATGTCATTCTCCTGACTGGTCTCATATAAGCTATTTTGGCAGCAGCTGCAAAAATACAAGCCAAAAAGCCTGTGTTGTAGATTGCATGTAAAGTCCAGTAACCGCACAGCCAGATCTGTAGTGTGTGGTTAAACTGAGAAAAAAAAAACAAAACAACTTGCATGCTGTTTGGCAGAGGGATGCGTGCTTTTTCACATCTTTTTCACGGAAATACTTAAGGTTTTCTCTTTTNCATAAGAATATATGTCTGGAGTCCTCTGAGTGGTTTTACCTTATTGCAGTCAGGCAGTCACTCTTCTGTGTAACGTTTTTGTCCTGGAGAGGTGCCTAACGGATGAAAGACCAAGGGGACAAACAGATTCTGTTAGTCCTTTGTCACCTGTGGCACTCATGAGAGAATGCCAAATGTTCTGTGTTCCCAAAACAAGGATCCAGTGGGAGAAATGGAGCAATGGGAGGGAGCTTGTTTAAAATTAAGTCTCTTTTACTGTATCCTATTTAGCCAAGATAGATTACTGTTGATAATTAAAGAAATGTCTTGCCCTCAGGGTTTCCATTCTGTATTCCTGTAGTTATTGTGAAGCTCCGTGAAGAAGCTTAGTCTTTTATTGCTTATTTCTTTTCTGGAGCTATTTTGCTGGTAGCTTAGTAATTACATTGGTCGTATCTACACATCTGCCTAGCTAACTCTTGTGTAACTTACTGGCTATACCCTTACTGCGCTTTACCCATTTTTTTATGAAAAGCGTACTCCCATTTCTGGGAGAAAACTAATTGTTTTCTTAATTTTCCATACTTTTTTATCATTCAGTTTATCCTTCATTCAGATTTTTGAGATCTTAAATCTGTTAATTATATGGCTGAAAAAACCCCTACTGGTACGTTTGGTTGGGCAGGGGGGGAGGCAGAAGCAAATACTCATATATTTCACTTACGTATACATATAGGTATATACAGGATGGTTTATTACTGGCTTTAAAATCCAGAAATACAGAATAATCTTCATTAAACCTAATTAAACCTTTTCCTGCTGCAAATTACTGGCGGACTTTATTGCATCTCAGATGTCTAGCCTATGGTTTACTTTCCTGTTTCCTTTGTAGGATGATCTTGGGGCAGTTGAATGAATCAGTTACAGTAAAGCTGTTAGCTGTGGAATCTTTACCTTTGCTCCAGTTTCTGGAGAGTTGGAAGGTATTCAGTGAATTAACAGTCAGGGTCCTCAGGACAAAAATGATCTTGTGGTTAGGCAGGCAAGTATTCCCTGTGAGAACTTTGTGCTGTCTACCGTCTGCTTCTGACAGAGCTCAGCAAATGTCCGAAAGCAACATTTTCATGGGCACACTCTTACAGAGAATATTCAGTTTTCTGAGAGCCTGGTTGTTAAAAGTCCCAAATACTTGTGAGACCTGCTGGAGTCAATAGAGATGGCTGAGCTGCAGGGACAGCGGGGTCTGGGGAACATGGCTAGGTCTTCGTTCAGGCTGGCTGCGCAGTCTGCCTCTGCTCCTGCACCACCCTGGTCTTGGCCACAGCAGTTTGGTCTTCTCTCCTCAAAGTGGGGATGGGGAGGTTTCTTTTGGCTTTTTTGATGTCCTTAAAGGAAATTTTTGAGATATGTATGGTTATAATTACATTAGAGAAGCAATAGCCTATGCCAATCACTGGCTGCAGTTACCAGAAGACATTTTGATGGTGATAATTGGATTCCATCCTCCTGTAGAAAAAGCTTGTGCCTTGCCACCCACTGTCTTGGAAAATACATGGCTGACCTTCTGCTTTTGTGGCAAAAGAGCAGAGAGTCCTGCAGTGGCTAAGCACTGCCAGTGCCAAGATCAGAAAGGACATCACTTCAGTAAGCGCAGGAGTCTGCCTTCATCAGTGGAGGCAGATGGTGACATTTTTTCCAGCTTGCTAACTGTGACTGAGGATTCCCTCCAGCCTGAGGGTTTGCCTGAAGCATTTCAAATGCTCAAAGACCTCCAGAAGCAACGCTTGAAAACGTGTATTCTGTCTGAAAGAAGCATAGCAGACGGGAGTTCTGCATTTCCCCCCACTTGCTGCTGTGGTTTTTGAATGCCTTTGGATCGATCAGGCTTGCTAACGTCTGTGTGTGCTCTCTGCTGGGAGAAATCTGCAGTGTTTTGTGCTCCATTTTCCAAAGATAGGGAACTTTTTATTTCTCTTCTCCCAGATAAAAAGAGGGTTGTGTTCTGAGCTGACTTTCCACAAAACTCATTTACCTGCTGCTCTTCTCAACACCAGCCAGAATTAATAAATTAATGGGACTAGTCAGGATAGTTAAGCATAAGTTTAACCACTCATAATACTAGAATGAAGGGTGGAAATCTGTGGAGTACTCTAAAAACAACTTTTATGCAACTTTTCACACATTGACTGTGACTTGCAGGCTGAGGCCTTGCTCAGTCAGACTTCACTGGCATCAAAACAGAGTCACGTGAAGCTCTGCTGCAGAACATATTTTAGACAAACAGAATAATTGTTGTCCAAGACTTGCGAAAGCATCAGATAATTTTTAGTTGTTCCTGCCCTTGGATGCAAGAACCATTACAGGTTTTAGTTTTCAGAAAGATGTGAGCCTCTCCTGTTGAGAGTGGGACACCGGTAAAGTGTCTCAGGTTGGATCCAGTCCAAAGCCTGCAACTGGAGAGAGCTCTCTGAGGATGTTCTTTTAGCGTTTGTCTTTTGTTTCAGATTTACAGGTCTCATTTAACAAATAATTTTAAGAACATTTCTGGTTCCTGAACCCCTAGCTATACCTGTATCCTCCTCTGTCATGTGCTAACAGTCAGTTAGTTTGAATATTGGTCAGACTTCCTAGATAAAGGCCTTGCTATAAATTTAATTTAATTTAATATAATTTAAGATCAGATCTGAAGTTTCACTTGAATTATCTTGATTAATTGAAGTGCACTTGCCTATGGGCTTCTTTACTTGCCCTTGCTCTAAATGTAATATACTGATGTAAATGTGATCACTCCAAGAATGCCGGTGGAACTTGTGCTGTTGGACAGGAGGGGCCTTTTGGTCTGTCCTTGTTGTCTGTCTCTCTTTTTTTTTTTTTTTTTTTTTTTTTTTTTCCCCCCTCCCCATCCTTCAGTGCAAGCGCTGTCCCAGCGCTTCTACTTTGTATACTAGCCTCAAAGTAGTGAGGTCATAGCTGTCTGACAGAGCATTTCCTCTACCATTTCTTCATGAGCGTGTCACTGCTGTCCACCTGTCAGACTCAGAGGATGTCTTTGGACAAATTCTGAAGAACCTTCCAAAACTGAGAGAATTAAATCTGATACTTGAGTAGGCTCTACAGTGTTGAGGGGACTCTGTCATACAAGTTCGTGATCTCTTTAATGCTCTTCAACACAGTGAAATTATTTTATGGATGTGCGTAACACTACTGTTCGCTTGAAGGAAGGGTAAGAAAGAAAACTAACAGCTTCCACTAGCACGCTGCTGCTTCGTACCGCTCGTAATGCTGTGGTTTCCAGTGGCATTCCTTCAACAGGATCACGTTCAGCTTGGCTAAAATGGGGCTTCTGCAAGGGCTTGCTTGTCATTACTGGAAACTTGAACCAGATTTAAGAAGCCATTCCAGATTTTGATATCAGAACAATCTGATTTGTCTTCTAGGTGCAACTGCTTGCAAAATGTCTAAGAAGTTTATTTTTTAATTTTTTTAAAGTTTAATCTAGTGCAGTTTGGAATTATCCAGTTTTCAAACATGCATATTGATTTTTCTGAAACGTTCTGCTGATATTCCATAAGGATGAAGGTGGAGTAGAAACAAATGATAAGTGAATAGCTGTTCACAGCAGCGGGTGGTTTATAAACAAAAAAAGCTGAAGTGTCTTTTGTGAGTCTGTATGTCTGCCAGCTTGAGCAGTAAACAAATACTGATTTTTCTGTACAAACACTTCTGAGCACTACTTGTCACTGACAAAACACCGCCACACTCTTCTTTAGGTGACAGTGGGTTGCTGCCATCAGATTTTATTTTATTTTATTCTTTTGCCTCTTCTGAATGGTGTAATATTACTTATGTTCTCAGCCAGCAGCTCAGGGGGAGGGAAGAGGGAGTGGAAAAGGAGGCTGTGGTTTAGGTATATTAGAAAAACAATTAAATGAAATGAATGAATAAATGAAATGTCACTCTTCAAGCATCTGAGATCATGAAAACTGACTAATGTGTTTTGAGTCTGGACCTACCTTTTAATACATGACTGATTACTACCTTTAATAACTGTGGTTCCTTAATTGCTTTTTGTAAAGAGATTTTCAGAAGCCTCTAGGGATTCAGGATAAAGCTTTTGAACCAGTTTTGTCTCTGGTCTCTTATTCATTCTGATATGTGACTGAGGGATGACTTTGTTTGCAAAGGTCATAATGCATATTTCTTATCAAAATAAGCTGGGTGATTTTCACAAATCAGAAATAGTTTATGCATAAATGGAGTTTGTTGATCTGTGATTTCCGATGTACCTTTGAGATTTTCCTTAGCCAGGAGTACAATACTTGTTACCTGTGAGAGATCTGGATGTTGTTTGCTTGGAAAAACACTGGATTTATGAGCAGGTACTAACTTTTTTTTAAAAACTGGCACATCAAATCACTGTGAACAATTTGCTTCCCAAAACCATGTTCATATCCAGTGTAAAAATCATAGTTCTTTTTGTGTCGAGGGAGTGGGGTCAGGATATGCAGACACAGCTAACGTGTGTAAATCAGCTGTGCTTGCCCTGGCATAACTTGTGCATGCACCTGTGTACTCGGTGTAGTAAGCCTCTGTAAAGCTGTGCATGCAGGAAAGTTCTTGGCTTAGCTTCATGTTCTGTGTAGGAACCTTTTCTTATTCGGAAATTTTCCAGTCCCTCTCTGCTTGTCCCCTCCCCACCATCAAAATTCAGTTATACCATTTCTTAATATTTGCTCCAAGTCCTCCCTGTGGTTTTGTCCTAAACAAAACTTGACGTATCTTCCTTTGCGGTCCTGGTCTTCAGCTCTCTACTGCTTGTCTAGTTCTTTTCTCACTCTTAAAAAATACTCTATCATTAAAATTCAGAGTTTCCAGTAACCCCTTCATTCTTACTGTTTCTTTCTCATTGTTGTATTTTCACAATGGTTCCTTCTTCTAATGGACTTTATGGATAGTAAATGAGATTTACATGTATAGCAGTTCTGCTTCATGCTAGGCTGAGTCCTGAAAACAGCTTCTGAGCAAAGGAATCTAGAACTCTGATCTCACATTGATAATGTCACAGCCTCTGTAACAAATACTAAGCCAAGGCTGTATGACAGTGTTCCTCCTAAATGTAAATGCTCATGATTTCCCTTAAACATGGTGTGTATGGCCATGTCGAATTGTACCTAACTCTAAAATTAAAACATGAGAAGAGGAGCAGATGTGAGAGGATCTTTTGAAAGAACTTTCTTTGGCCCATATCTTTCTTTGGAAAATGTCATTCTAATCGACAGGTTTACTTTGAAATAAGACTTGAATGTTGTTCACTAAAGTCAGATCTGGGATAGACAAGTGCCACAAAAGGTAATGGCTTTGCGTCAGAATCGGTAACGCCGTGAGGGTTTGACACCGTTAAGTTTCCCGTTAGGCTCTGAATACCCTCTGCCAGTGCTTTTCACGTTGGTCCTTCAGGCCTCCCCTCCGCGGTTGGAATCCCCGTCAGGCTTTTTATCAAACAATCTTTTGACAAGCAGAGACCACACTGGAAGCCAGCCTTGTTCTGCATGTTACCGGTATGTTGTCTTGCTGCAGCATGTCACCATATGTCTATTATAGCCTTTCTTCTGTTTCATGTAAAATAGCAAGCAAGATTACTGTACGAACACCGTTTTAATAGAGCAGTTGCAGTCATTTAAGAGCCGTGTGTCACCTTGCGATCAGTGAAACTTGATGTGAGATTTGACAGCTGTAAATCACTCGGCAGTCACCGTAAGAGGACGTTGCAGGCAGTGCTGTTCAGCAGCGGATGTATGGAATTTATTATTTGGTGCATAAATTTCGCTCTCATTTTATTAACGGTGAATTCATTTGCATTCATCTTGTTCATGCTTATTTAGTAATTTTGGTTGGGATGCAAATGTGTTAGTGAAACTAATTTGTTTTGCTGTGAAAAATTTGCCCTTTTTTCAAGCTTTATTCATGACTGAAGAGATATTCAGGCAAATAATGGACTGAAAGCTTGAATGACATGGACTGCATTAACCAATGTGCTAACATGTTGTTCTTTAGAGTATTCCACAGTAGGTGCACATGGTGAAATGAAAAAAAAGAGGAGGAAGAAGTGGGCCTGGTTTTATATTGCCTTCTCAGAAGACTTTCCAGATGGAATGCTGGCAATGTTTGTGATCTTTTGACCATACCAACAGAGCATTTGGATTTACATTAAAAAAAAAAAAAAAAAAAGACTCTCAGAAATGTGCTTCTGTTCTAAACCCTTCAGGAAAGATGGCTGGAGCTGTTGAGCTGGCTGATTGAAGTGGTGCTTTGCTCTTTTTTCAAAATCGACAGTCAGATTTAAAGCTACGGGTCCAGTTCTGGAGCTGCTGGACAGAATGTCAACACAAGCTGAGAAGGCAATATTAATTAGTGCCCATTAGGAATCTGTCTCACTGTGCTGTTAGCAAATATCTGCTACTCAGTCTTGTGGAGAGATTTGTTGTTTTGACGATTGTACCACTCTTGTAAGAGAGGATCTGGCCTAGAAGGTGTGGGTGTCATTTTGCATCCCTGTCTTTGACTACTAGAGTTGGCTTCTGGAAGCAATGTGTGAAAGCAACACAATTGGTTAGCTAAGTAGTACATGAAATAAATCTAGGTCTTCTGGTGCACATGAGAGAAGCCCATAGGAGAGTGAGGATGGCATAGGATTATCTACCATGGGGAGCTTGAAGAGAGGCCAGGATCAATGAAAGATCTGGAACAGGTCAAGCTCCTTCAGACAAGGGGAAATTGTCAGCAGCTCTGAGGAATGCTCTTGGACTGCACAGGAATTAGTTTGCTGCTAAAGTTATCCCAAGACCTTTGTTTAAGTCTGTGCAATTGTAATGGGTTAGACTATGGGTTGCTGTGATATATGCCTTGTACAGCTCACTTAGGCCTATGCCTGTGCTGCCGTTGCTGCTGATTCCTCATTTTAAGCATTTCAGAGCATTTTTTCCTCTTTAGGAGTAGCCAACCATTTCTGTCCTTACCATGCATGCTTTCCTTTTGCTTGCCTGTATTTCACATTGCGGTTGGATGTGTTTATTACATTCCATCTTCACGCTGGCTGTTTCATGTGCTGATTGACGTTCTGGCCTGCTCTTCCTGCTTCTGGCCTTCCTAATTGGATTTTTTTGAACTCTTCTCTTGCTGATTTAGCAATGGTGCTCAGAGCCATGTGGCTTGTGCTTTTCTCTAGGGCTTTTATTTTTGTTCCTGTTTATTCTTCTGCTTGGCATATCAATATTACCTATTGCAGTGCCAGGTCCATCTCCCATAGTAACCGTTCACATCCTTTTCATTGTTATTTTACTGAGCAATCTGCTCTTTAATGAGAGTCTCTTAATAGCCCTTGTTCATTTTTTTTAAAGTTCCTCTACTGTTTCCCTGTCATTTGGCAGTGTATTTGTTATACTTTTCAGGAAGCTCGAAAGAAGACTAGAAACCGAACAGAGCCATGCTTTCCTGGGAGACATCATGGAGGACAGGCTGGGGTTGGGCTTATTGGTTCCATAAAGCCAGTGAGATATCCTGCATCCCTGGGGAGGAGGTGTGAGGCCTGGTAGGGAATCCCAGCCAAGCTGTGGGCAGTTGGGTTCAAAGATTAGGGGCTGAGCAGGAAGGGGTTTGAAACCAGAGGCCAAAGATAGCCAAGGGCAAAATTAGGACCTGAGGTCTGAGCAAGAAGAAACCGGAGGAGCCAAGGCGTGTTGAATCAAAGGCAGAAGCATGATCAGGGCCCTGGGTTGAATGCCAGGAGTTTGAAGAACCTCTAATTTAAGGTAAATGCCAAGGCAAGGAGCCAGAAGGACTGGTACAAGGTCAGGGGGCTGACCGGGAACAAAAACCACAACACTGAGCACAGAGGAAAGAGGCAAAGCACAGGCACTGAGGAGTGTCCAAGTGGCACGCTGAGCACTTTGATTGTCTCATACATCCACAGGTTCTGTGTCAGACTCACAGGCTCAGGATTATGAGATGTTGTCCTTCTTTGTCACTAGAGCGAAGACCTGAAAAAGTGGAGAAAAGCTGAGATACAAATGAGATACGGAAAAGAGGAAGGACTGGACCAGATAGAGTACCTTGCAAACAGATTGGAACAGAAATGCAGTCAGCCTTCAGATATACCAAATTATTCCTCATTCCTCTGAACAAGGATACTTGTAGAAACCATTTCATCTATTAAGCTAACTCTTAAAAGGGAAGATGGGGTTGGTTGTGTTTAATGCTAAGTTTCCAGTGATAATTACCTTTCAGGGCTGTGATGAAACAAGCACTTATTGAAGGAATAGAGAGAGAGGATAAAAAAAATTAGAGCTTTCTGGTGATACTGCCAGGAAGCAGGGCAACAGAGCTGAATGCTCTGGGCCTGCAGATCAGCCATGACAGCCGGTGCTTGAGACTATCTCATTTCCCTGATTTGGGACATGCCTCGCTCCTGTGGTTAGCTGCTTCTCCAGGACAAGAAATCCCAGGCTGACCAGAGCTGATTGTGCTCTCTTGCCATCTTCTGTTAATGCTGCATAGTGCAGCTGGTCTCAGTATAAAGAGAAAAGCTGAAAGAGCAGGAAGAAGGTGATGAGGTGTGTGGGAGTGGGGCATGCAGAAGGGAAGATGGAAGAGGGGCTCCGTGTCCCTGGGTGGTCCCTCCATGGTGCATAGCAAAGGTCAGAGAGCTGGATCTATCTGTTCCCTAATGATACAGACCTTGCCCCTCTTCTCAGTACCTTTCAGCTATGTTCTCTACCCTTTCCCCTTCCTAATTCCTGCTTTTATTTTTTTGAGGTCAGAGGGAACTCGTGGTGCATGGAGTGGCCTGTACTTCCCTGTTTTGCCCACCAGTGGGATCTAACTTGGAACGCAGCAGTTTTCACTGTGGTATCAGGATTATATTTCTGTGTTTGGTACGATGGCCATAGCATGTCCCTTCATTGATTGATACGATCATTTCTGTTTGGATTGCTTTAGTGCTTCATCCTTTCCCACCTTTCCCATCAACACTTTTACAAACCTTTGTTCCCTTTCCCACTGCAAGTGCAAGCCTGCACAGCTCACGTTAAAGGGGGTTCCACCGTCTTCCTTTTCCCCTCCCCCTTTTTTGTTCACCTGTATTTTTTGTCTCCTAAAGGCATGAGTTTTCTAAGGCTGTGGCTGTCTGTGCATGTAGAAGTTGTCAGTGAGATACCCACTGAGCCTATTTCCCTAGGTTTCCTCTATAGTCGAAGGAGAGGCGATCAAAGTAGCCTGTGAAGCCATGTGAAAGTAGATGTCTGAATGCCTGTTTCTTTCCACTGGGTATGTAGAGATGGTCAATGCAGGTGCAATAGTCTGTGCTGCAGATGGCTGAAGTTAGATGAAATGAATTCGTCCCTATGTGTGCCCAACAGGGAGCCTGCCTTGGCTGGAGCATTTACAGCCATGTTACTGGCCTTGGCGTGCTGCAACAGCAATACCATTTCACGAATCTCAGAGCCAAGCAATAGCACAGACTGGTTTGATGGCAGGGTCACACTGAGATAAGGAACATGTTTCTGCCTTAGCCTTGAAATTGCTTTTACCAGGTTATTGTACTTCTGGGTGTTACTTGCGGAGTGTATATCACTTCACTAGTTTTCTCTGGGGAATCATCACAGGAATACTGATAGAGGAACAAATGACCTCTAGAGGAGTACTCAGGATAGCTGTGATTACATGACAGATAAGCTAAAGAGCTATAAAAACTGTAACTACTCTTGTTTCAGGACATCTGCTCAGCAAACCAGGGTTAGGAGAGAATGCCTCCTTGGAAATGCTAGAGCATACTTGTTTTCTTTTTATAATTCTCTTTAGACATCAGCTATAACATACAGTCACAGGTCAGGACTGCTTATCCCAGGCACCATATGAGAGGGTTCCAGAGGCATGTAAGCCATGTATAAGACAGAAGACAGTAGGTGGATGGGACGGAACTGAGGAAAGCAATGAGGCAGCATTGGTCAGGGTGGTGAGCAGTGCTTTCAGCTTCCCCACGGTCTAGATATAAAGGTTTTTGGCTGTTTTCATAAAGAAAGATGTGCTGGTGTGCTGTCTCTACAGCCATGTTGCTGTTCTTTCCCTTGCTCACCCCATACTCCTGGACAGAGGCTTTTGGTTGTCTCTTGTCGGAGACAAGTCACAGTTGATGCAGAATAGGAAACTAAGTTTGGAGGGAAAAGAATAGTGACCAGTTAGGGGGAAAAGACTCACCCCTGATCCATTTGTCCCAGTGTTAGGTAGATGCCCATCTACTGTCTGATCTGCAAGCCATCAGCACAGAAACAGTAGCTGAATTTGGATTTCTGAATGACACCGATGTTGTGCAGAGGTAAATGAGGACCAAAGGCAGAAGCGGTGGGGTGCCAACAGATGACTGCCATAGATAGCAGGGAGGTCCTGGAGGATGAGTGGATTTTAGCTCAGGTGATATTGAGAACCAGACAGCGAAGACAGAAGGGAGAAGAACGTAGGAACGAGGGAATGTTTACTTTCCTGTGAAGATGTATGTGCTGTGATTCAACACCTGCTAAACTCTGAGAGCTCTAAGTTTTAGTGGCTTAGGAGCAGGCTCAGGAAGGGGGATACTTGGTAGTGTGGCAATTTGTAACTTCTTACAGAAGAAGCAAAAACACTTAAAGCCTAAAGTTGCTTTTGTTAAGTATGCTAATTAAAACTTCAAGCCCTATTCATTGCCATGGTAGAAAAGTATCCAGTATGGACTCTGATCCAGTTTCGTTTGGTGTGTTGAGATCCTATTAATGATCTGAATGTCTTCAGCTACAGTATTAAGCTGCTAATATGCTAATTTGGCTAAGCATATTTTTAAAAAGTTTAAAACCAAATTAGTGCTGTTATTCAGACATTATCAATATACTTGTTTTAAACTCTGAAAGGAGCTACTTCATAATTTGTTTTACAAAGATACATTTCGATAATGTATAAAAAAATGACAGTTTATTTGACCTTTGTAACATTTTGCATAAGTAAGGTACAAGAAAAGTCTTTAAAATATTTTGTTGCTTAGAGATTATCTACTTCATAAAACCTTTCAAAATTTGGATGTTGTCATAAATGGTCCCACTATCTTAGGTGTAGAGGCAAAAATAGCTGAGCTCTAGGGATCAGCCACTAAATGCCAAGTATTTCCTTTCAAGCCTCACTGGGCTGTGCGAAGTCTCACAAAATCCATATACAGATCATGCATTTCTCCCTGATGCCATACGTGGTATGTGCACTGGTGGGGAGGGTCCTCACGTGAGAGAGTATTTTCTTCTGCATCCAGGTGGAAAGGCTCGACTGACAAGCATTTCCAGAGAGGAGGTACTGAAGAAGGAAAAGCGCTGCATTTTGTCAAAGCTGGTTTGATGCGTGATGCCGGAGCAGCGCGGTGGAGGGCCTGCGTCCACGAGATGGCAGGAGCTGCCTTCAGTGCTTCACCCGGCTTTGGAGCAGGGGTCCCTGGTCAGCACACAGCTCTGCCTGAAACATACTTCTGCTAAAAACATAGCTATTCATAATGCTTACAACATTTGGCATTTAAGTATGTCCCCCATCTGTGATTCCTAGAAACACAAGCATGAGCAAGGGTTCAGGAAAATGTGTTGTGTGGTGCACAGTTAAGCAAAGCTTGTCTTGAATTTTGAAAGCTGTGCCTCCTCGCCACACTCTGCTCTGTTGCTGGTTACACCCGCTCTCACAGATCCCGAGACAAGAGAGAAGTGTTTTGGCTATGCAATCTGAATTTTGCTGTCATGCAGGCCATAGAAATTACTGTCCCAGTTAGTTTCAGTTGGACCCATTGGCTTGTAGGGGAGCTCAGCACCTTCTGTGGAATGATTTCTGATCAGATGAAGAAACCAACCACAATCCTTACTAAGTTGTTCCAATGACTGTCACTTCAGTGTTGAAACTGCATACTTTACCTCCTAGCTGAAATTGTTTCGCTTCAGTTTCCAGACGCTTCCTTTCTCAGCTGGAATGAAGAGAAGTCTAATGCCAGAAACTTTCAGCCCATGCAGGTGGTGAAGAGGTCATATCCCTTCACTCTGCTAACGGAAATATGAAAAGCTTCTCTCATCTCCCCATGCAAGGCAGGTTTTCCAGATCTCAGATCTTCCTTTTACAGCGGCCACTTGGAGATTGAATCGTGGGTCTCCAGACCCTTCATAAAAGATGGTCTCCAGTGGTGTATACACCGGCAGTGCTAGCCCCTCCCCCTAGTCTCAGTTCTCCTGCCTGCGCATCCGAGGTTCACCTCTCAGATACTTGAGCTAACCCTTCAGCATCTTCCCTTGGGATCAGCCATAACCTTTCCTTAGGAACATGTACCATAAAGGACTCCTGAATTGTTGCTTTCAGTCCTATCCCACTGTTGTCATAAGCTGAGTTCATTTTTTAACGAGTTGCTTATTTTTCCTGTTACCGTACTGTTGCTGCTGGAGTGTATTCCTCAATATTTCTTCTCTAGTGATTGGATGCTGCCTTCTTGTTTCCACTGTAAATGAACTCATAGCTAATTTATAACTCTTGGTTCTTGTGCTGGCCCTGCCCTTTAGCTTACTGAATTCTCTCCTGTCGCTGTTATTTTCTCCCTGGTGTATCTCTAGAGAGCAGTCACAGTTTGTCTCAGCTTTTGTCTCAGCTGGAAGCGCTAACCCATGTCACTTTGCTGCTGCTTCTAGACTGGTTTGTGTCTGAGTTTGTGTTTTTGAAGCAGATGATCAGAGCTGTGCTCAGTTCTTCTCTAATGAGATCAGCGCTTAGCTTGTACAGGAGCAGTAGGAATTTCATGTCCTTACTGGGAGTGTCTTTCTCTGCGTGTCCTCAGATGCTTGATATGAGAATTTCCAGTTTGGTTAATAATTGCAATTCTGGCATAAGATGTTTCTGTAAGATATTTGGCTTATTCAGGTCTAGTTTTTATAAAATCCAATCAATTTCACAACATCCTGTTAACTAACGCTACCGTCCAAACTCCATCACCATCAGCCTGCCTCATTTTGCCTGTCTGGTCTGCCACATTAACCATTCTGGAGCTTTCACGGGCATCCAACTTGCCCCTTTTGGTCCCATGATTACAGCCCCTTGCTCCTCCAGGCCTCCACTCCTCTATCCTTTCCTGAAGGTGCCCAGGTTTAGTAAATGTTTATGTAATTAGCCAAGGAACTGCTTTGAAAAACTGCTCACAAAAATGGCTTTAAACTTTCTTGAACATTGTCTGTAATTAGCTTTGGTTGTGGTTGGTTAATAATCTGCTTAGTTAAAAAGTCATTGTTGAACAGAAAATATTTTTGTTATTCCTGTAAAAAGTGAATACCCTACTCCATATCTTTACAAGCACAAAACATAGTATTTGTTGAATGCTTTCTCTAACACTGATAGTTACTGTATCCATTCCCAATAGTGGCTGTAAGCTATTACAATAATTTCCCCTGTTAGTGTTCTTTTAAAACATCCTTGTTGTCCTTTACCTTATTGGTAAGAGTTTATTTTACTTGTGTCTGTAACTTTCCTTATCTTCATTTCATAAGTGATCACTTAAAGTAATCTCCATTGATTGCAAGGAAACATGTCTTACTTTTATTGAGGAGAGACAGATTTATGATGCCTGTTATTAGGAAACAGCACATTGTGATTATAGAGTTTGACATGATTTCTCTGAGAGATGAGATGGCTTCACAGTGTTATAACCTGTCCCAAGATTTTGCAAGAAGTTATGCAAAAGTAATGTAGGAGTTTAAAAATTCTTGTGGCTCATAATTAGGGCTGTCTTACAGAAACTGAATCTTGCTGTGGTAGTAATTTCCTAGCAGTATTATTTGTATTGCAGTATTTCAATTCATGGAAGAGAAATCACCTCAGAAGAAACAAATATATCAAAACTTATGCATCTGAAGAAGTCCCTGACCTAAAAGGGTGCAAACTAGGACAGTGTTTTGGGCAGAGTCCTCTGTGTTTTTCCTGGTTTTGTCTTTTTTCCAAGATATCTGCTTAGGCCAGCAGCAGAGCCGGGGTGCTGAGCTACAGAAACCTTTGATTCTTGTATTCTTTTGTAGTAAAGGTGATTTGTCCTAAGTGCTGAACAAAGATCAGCAAGTGAATTCCTGGTCCAAAGGGTTTCCAGCCTTGTTGAATGAAAGAAGAGAAGAAACATACTGACCCCATCTTACAGGTCAGTTTGAGTGACTGATCTGAGACTGTGACAGAGCTGGAGGTCCTAGGCCAGTATTTTAAGAGCGGCACAATGGCCTCACTGGGTCAGTGCGGAGGTCTGTGTAGGGCAGTGCCCTTGCTCCGACTATAGCTGTTAGTGGATGCTGAGGTAACGAATACGCTCCAAGGGGAGCATGCAGTGATGCTTCCTTGGTACCATCTCAGGGCACAAACCAATTTGCCTGTCCAGAACCAGTCCTGAAGTGTGTTTCTGTTTTCATTAGCAGTGTAGGCCAGGGAACTAGTTAGACTACAGAAATCTCAGAGAGAAAATTATGGTTATGGCATGGTTTTATGTGTTTTTAAATCTGTTCTTTTCACTTGAGAAATACTTACCCAGAAAAGGTTTTAGATGTGAGGTGCTTTCAGAGAAAGATCTTGTACGTGAGCTGTGTAACAACATTGCTGTGTTCACTTCTGCCCGGGAGCCAGGTGGAAGTGCTTTGCAGCGTCACTGAGGAACACTTACCACAAGGCGGTGGTTCTCACTGCTGAGGAGGGCAAAGAGGGGCGACTGTGATCACACGGTCCAGTCTCTTCTGTAATGAAGTCCATTGCTCTGTTCCACTTTATCTATTTAGAAATGCATCCAACCAACTTAAAATCACCCCTTACACAGACCAGCCCAAAGAGGAGTCATCAGGGCCAACCTGCTGACATCCCTGGTACAGTGGTGATGAGTGCTGGGGGGTGCGGGAGGATGGACAACAGAGTGGCCCGGTTCACTGCCCCCGCAGAGAGCATCTCCCCTTGCTGCTGTCAGAGTAGAGCTTGGGGATGAGGGTGGACAAGGTCCAACCTGCAGGACAGCGTTCATGTTCTTGACTCCGTCACATCCATGGTTCTGCTGCTCCAGCAACTACTTGTCCCCCTGCCCAGTAAAATTTTCCTGTTACTTATGTCCCGAAGTTGTCTAATTTCAGCCTTCAGGCTTTGAATCTTAAGGAGCATTAAAAAAAGGGCTGTATTTTTACATGGATTGTGAGGGCAAAAAGGGCCAGTTCCTGTCAGGTGATCTGACTGTCCGTCCAACACAGGTGATGGTCCTTCCCTACCCTGTTACCTGGGACAGTTCGCTCTGCAGGTTTTGTTCACATGCTGATTTGTGTAGACTGTGATCAGGTCTCTCCTTAATCTTCTTTGGTACGCTAAATAGAGCAACTCCTGAAGTCTCTTTGTCTAAGGCAAACTTCCTGATTCTTTAGTGGTTCTCCTTGCTCTTTGATGAACCCTCTCTGATTGATCAGCCTTTTCCTACAACTGTGAAAGCCCTGTGGGACTTGGCATTGCATCTCCTGCTTCCTCAGAGCCGCATCAGGCACCTCATCTCTCTGTACCCACATCTCTCTGCGGGCAGTGATATGTCCAGGGGAGGCAGCAAGGGTTAGGAAGAGGGCTGAGAGTGAAGACAGGGGGAAGTAGGTGAGACCACGGTGCGAGTGGAAAAGTCCCAGTTTGGGAGGTGTGGAGCAGCACAGCCCCCTGGAGCCAGAAGCCAAGGTGGCCCTGACAGGCACTGCTGAAAAAAGAGAAATCCAAAAGCATGTTTGCATGATTGTGGGTAAACTAGTGAGGTCCAGGGAATTAACACACGTGATGCTGATTGCTGGAATAAACGGGCTTGGTGTTGCTGCTGGTGGGGCAGTGAGCCAGTGGGCATGGGCTGCGGAGTAGAAGCGCTGGGCACAGAAAAAGCTTGTTCACATTGTCATGGAAAGAACATGCAGAACAGACCTCCATGACTCCCGCACTCTGTGAGGCAGGTTTCACCTTGGCACTGGACGAGTTGAAGTGTGTGTGCCCTTCCCCTATAAACAGCAACTGAATCCCTCTTAGCTGAGGAGTAGTAACAGCTTCACAGCAGTGACCCTAGCATGGCCTGCAGTGGGTAAATTCAGCCTGTTCTCCTCCTGTGCTGTCCTCTGCCGGTGCCTGGTGCTCACAGGAGCTCCCAGAGCCATGGGTCTTGGTGATCTTGCCGTACAGAAAGGATGGAGGAGTTCGCCTCCCTCAGATACTGTTCCAGGCTGACCCCCAGGGACATCTGCCAAGGGCATGTGCTAAACAATTTAAAACAATTTAAACAAATTTAAAAATAAAGGCAAAGTGCTTGGGCAGTCTAGTGCCTGTAAAGTATGTGCAACTGCTTTTGAAGAATATCAAATTGCAATAGCGTTGCTATTGATGGATGTTAACTGTAAATGTTAGAATACGTATGCATTGTGTATTAGAAAAGGGAAAGTAACGTCTGTTTTGTCTGAGGCATAAATTCTTCAGTGCTGCTTTCTATTTTTGTCACTTAGGAGACATTTTGATCTAGCAAAATGCAGGAATCTTTAGCCGTGCTAACGCTTGTTCTTAACACAACACAAATTATAAAGCCATTAGCAAAGTAGATGTTGTCTACCTGCAGATTATTCATTGGTGAGCACTTAAAACAATTTAAAATTGGTGTTGCCAGTTTTTTAGTACATCATTTTACAAGTCCCTTGGATGTTTGCCAAATGCACTGCCTTGCTCAGGCATCTGCCTGGGAAAAATATCTCTCAGGTCTGAGAGCACATACAATGCAGTTTAGGTCCAAATCACTCTCAAGGTTTCCAAATTTCCCATTTTTTTTCAGTTTCCTGCAAAAAGCTGTGCAGCATCTCCATGCAGGAGGATGAACTTTCCCGAGCAACTAGAATGCATTTCTGGGATGCCTTGCTCGGGCAATCCAGCCTGGTGCGGTTTCTAGTGTGCATTAGAGCTGTGCCCTGGATAAATCACAGAGTGGTTGAGGTTGGAAGGATGTATCCAGATACTCCCTGCTCAAAGCAGGGTCAGTTAGAGCAGGTTGCTCTGGGTTGTGCCCAGGTGGGTTTTCACTGTCTCTGCGGGTGGACATTCCAAAACCTGGCCGGGCAACCTGTTCCAGTGTTCAATCACCCTTGCACTAAATAGTTCTTTTTCTTATGTTTAGATGACATTTTGTGTATTTCAATTTGTGCCCGTTGTGTATTTTGCTTTCCCTGGGTGCCACTGAGAAGAGCCTGGCTCTGTCCCCTTTACACCCTCCCTTCAGGTATTCATATACATTGATGAGGTCCCCCTGAGCCTTCTCTTCTCCAGGCTGAGGAGTCCCAGCTCTCTCAGCCTCTCCCTGTATGAGACATGCTCCAGTTCCTTCATCATCATTTGTGGGCCTTTGCTGGACTCTCTCCATGTAAGCCCCCTCCCTCAACCTGCTGGCAACCCCTGCCTGATGCAGCCCAGCAGGCTGGTGGCCCTCTTTGCCACACTGCTGGGTCATGCTCAAGTTGTTGTACACCAGGTCCCCCAGGTCCTTCTCTGCCAAGTGCCTTCCAGCCAGTTGGCCCCCAGCATATATTGGTGCATGGGGTTATTCCTCCCCAGTTGCAGGACTTCACTTTTCCCTTTGTTGAACTCCATGAGATTCTTCTCAGCCCATTTCTCCAGCCTGTCCAGGTCCTTCTGAATGGCAGCAAACCCACCTGGGCTATCAACTACCCTTCCCAATTTTGTATCATCGTCTGCAAGCTTGCTGAGGCTGTGCTCTGTGCCATCATCCAGGTCATTAATGAAGACGGTAAATGGTATTGGCCCAATTATTGACCCCTGGGGTACAGTCCCTTCCCCGAGGAGCTCAGTCTGAGCAGGCAGAGCAGGCACGGAGGAGCAGCAGAAGCACATGCCCGGAGTCAGCTGGCAGGCTAACAGCAGGGCCAGGGTTACAAGGTGTCTCTCCTGACTCCCTTTTCCCCATGTAATTGCTTTTCTACTGAATTTTGGTTCTTTCACACCATTTCCAGGATAAAACTGGTGATAAATGTTTGGGGTTACTTGGCGTGAAAGTGGGAGGCAGTGGAGAAACCTTTCCAATCAATAACTCCATTCAGACCATAAAACTGAAGCAGAAGTGCAGAGAGCTGTTTGGTGATCCAAAACGCAGCCAACCTCCTGGCCTCAAACTCCTGACAGTAAGCTTGAATTACCATTTGAGTTATGCTTGGTGGCAGAAATCTGGCTTCAGCAGGTGCTTGACTTTAACTGTTTGAGCAATTTTGCTATGCTGGGACTGCCTGTAAACATACAGGTAACCACATACTGATCTGACATCCAGATGGGGACCTCTCTCATACTAGCACTAATGTAAGATAGCTCTGGTTTGCACATCCTGGCCAACCGTTTTAACAGCCCTTCTCATGTAATTATCCTTGCGGGCTGAGCAAACTGCATCTTAAAGCAAGGCAGAGGGGTTTTTGCATCTACCACTACTGCTGAGAGGCTGTCTCAGAATTTCACTGCCATCAGGATTATAAATCTTCAGATTTCCAACCTGGATTTGTGACTATTTTATACCATTTACTATTGTGCAAGCATTTTTGCCTTTTAGTTTTAACAACTCTCCTCCCTCTCTGATGTTTGTATCCCTGAATACACTGAGGAAAGATGCCCTCCTACAGCCTTTTTTTTTTTTTTTTTTTTTTTTTTTTTTTCCTGACTGAAATAAGCCAAGCCCTTTGAGGGTCTGCTTGGGTCATGCTGTGAGCGTGGTGCAGAAATCTCTCGTCCAGCAGGGCTCTTGCTGGCCTGGTGACAGATGCAGAGTGGCACTGCTCTCAGAGCTAATAAATTCTGCTAAAGCATTCTGTTTAGAAGATCGAGCCTGGCATCAATGTGGTAGCATGGCCAGGGCTGGCCATGAGAATTTCCCCATCTCAGGTTAGTTCTGTGTTTCATCTGATGTGTTTGCTGCTGGTTTGCTGTCATTTGCAAGGTCTTAACCAACTTCATTTTTTGACAGTTCTGACATTCCCATATATTTCCCTGTATGCCCTCTAAGATGCCAGGTGGTCTGTATATTTTCCACCCATTTTCAAAGCAGCAATTGTAGATGCTGTGTTCCCAATACCCTTTTTGAAGAGGCTGGTTCATATAAATAGCCCTACTTGTTTTTTCAGCTTGCTAGATTAGGAGTTCTAGCATCTCAAGACTTTAATCTCACTGATGGGTACAAACTCCTCAGTCCAGTTTGCTCCTTTAATAAGAAACTTGTGAAATCAAGAGCCGTATTTACAGACCTTTTCATTAGAATGAAGCCAATGATTCTTCACTTCTCTTGAGCCTTTCTTTGACATGGTCTTATTTTTATCAAGACCAAAGTTAAAATATTATTGCCTATTTTTATTTCAGTGATTCTTTGGTGAAGATACATATTGAGTGCGCTATCTGGGCCCTCCTGTTATTAGCAAGATCTGGTTTTTTGTTCTAAAAAAAGGTAATTTAAAGTCATCTGTAGTATCTTTCACTTCCAATTGAATTTCACTCCCTTGCAACTTAGGAGAAACTCTGCGCAGTCAGTTGTGCGAGTCTAGAGCCAGTTTTGCCATCCGTCAAAAAGAGAACTAACTACTGTACAGATGGATTAATAAAGTTAGATGAAGGAATCAATCATCGGTCTTTTGGAGGGCAGAGCACTGCTGTGGTCAGAAAGGCAAGGCCTTTTCACACCTTTTCAGGTGACTGCTGTCAGGCAGGGGTTCAGCGTAGCTCTATTTAAATTAAGTCACACAGGCATGATGCGTGTGTATGTGTTATTTTGCTCCTTTGATCTTCCAACCTTCCATTCAGTAGTATGTCTTGTACAGGGACTGTCCAGAGTTGAAGTTCTTTGAGAAAGACATTTAATAGTACCTAAATAATAATACATTAATGTTTGCCTATAAAGAGGGAAACCTGGTTTCCAGGCCCATTAACCAGGAGAATCTTCTTTCCCAAATGAAGGAAAGGAGTTGGGCTCTGAAGCTGCTTTCACAGTCAGAACAACCTCTGTAATTTTCTCACGTGTGGGTTTTTGTTCTTGTTTCCGTGCATGTGTCAAATACGGTGTCAATGCAGAGTCCAGACAAGGTGGCTTGACCATGGGCTTTGCTACAACGCTTGGGCCCAATCCTAGGAAGTGGTGGGACCTTCCTCTGAGGCAGTGAGCATCCTTACAAGAACCTTACACAGCCCCAGCAGAAGTTGGGACTCTCCAGAACCAACAAAATAAAACTTTGGACGGGTTCGGTGGTAATGTTAGATTTCCACATGTAACCTGTATCCCTTTGATGATTCTGTTCTTTGAAAGTGAGTCCTTGGCTAGCCCATGTCCTCGTGTCACCCAGCCAACCTCCAAGGCAGAGCAGGGGATTTTGTGGGAAAAGCATCATGCCATGGGAGAATGGATCAGAGATCGGGGAGGAGGTGGATAAAGCTCCCTTTGTATTATCCATGCAGGGGAATTACCCACACTAGGTAGGGCTGCATCACTTGATTTTTGGCAGACAACTCTCTGTACTATACAAATGAAAATACTTGCTGTGTTGATGTCTTCTGTTTGGGGACTTAAACCGTGAGGGTGGGGCAGATTCATATTTGTCGAGTATCTGCCCTGATAGATCTCATCTAATTTATTTGGCTACTCGTAACAGGTATGTAAGATAATTAAGCAATTGTGTATCTATGAAGAATCTGTGTATGTCACTACTTTTGTTCTTCACCTGAAGGACATGATGAAATGGAGCAAACTGATATGCCAAGTGGCTGAAGGTGATGTAAATATTTGAAACCCTGAAGAAGGACTCATTTAGCGGTATCCGAATGGCCATCTCCCTCTGGAGTTATCGGTCTCTCTGGTACATTCCTGCTCTGAGATGTGCAGTACTTGGCATCTCATAGCTCTTCATCGTGGCCGAAGCCAGTAATGGAAAGACTCAGCTGCATAATTCTCTGCCACCTAAGCTCTGCTAATTGGAAGTGGGAAAAAAAAATGTTTCTCCCAGTTTTTTAAATCAAGAGCTAGTAATTTCACTCTCTCTTGGAGTGTTACTCTAGTGGTTATGAAATTTAGCTTAATCTGCATTAATACTGCCTTTTAGCATTGGTTTAGGCAAGAGACCAAAAACCCACATCAGGCTCCAAAGAGCTATTATAGAACAGTTGCAGGCAGAGTGCTGGAGATCCTTCCTTTATAGAGAATAATAAATGTTAATGCAGTCCTTAGCATTTCAATGTCATGATTAAATATTCCAGAGTCTTATTAATTCAATATTTTATATTCGTGCAAATGGCCTTGATCTGCACAATGGCATACTAATTCCAAAGTGCTGTTTAAAGGGAAGGGAGAAAGAACATTTTCAAATTCCTTCAAGGAAACAGTGCAAACAAGCCTTTTTAAAATGAATGCATTAATATGCTCTTTGGCAATTTACTTTACATGAAGCAGCTATGTGGAGGAAATGTAAATATGTTTGCATTTTGGTTTTTTTGAGCGTCCCAGAGTCATATAGATGGCTTGCCATTGGTAGTGCACAGAAAAACTATCAGTAATAAAGTATCTGAGGGAATTAAAATTCTGTAGGTAGCAGCCATGCATCCTTTCAGTGACACCAACATTGTGATTCTGTAGCGATAGATATTAACCTTTTCCCTCATGTGACTCCATGCCACAATTTAACAAAGTTTCAGGCTTCTACTCCCCTAAAGTCATAAAGAGTTAGAAGGTAGCTACAAGCTCCCAAACCTAATTCACAACCCCTTTCAGGAGATGACATTAGCTAACTTTCTCCTCTAGAAAATGTTACCTAGTTCCATTCTAAGCAGTGTGTGGTAAAATGGTCTTCTCCTCATATATCTTGCTTTGAGGTTTTGCTTGACAAAGGTCTTGGAACACTTTGTCTTTCTGACATGCACCAGCCATGGCCTCACGCAGTGATGTTTGATGTTTGTTCTCACAGGTGTCACGGGAGCATCATGCTTGCATGTCCTGTTCGTTAACCGGCACTGTTGTTTTTCTTCCAGCGAAATTTTCCTTCCTGTAGTAGAGAGGTGATAATTTCTTTGCCAAAACCTTAGTAGCCCAAATCTACTCCTAAGCAGGAAGGTTTCATTTCTAGTTAAAATTTGTTACCTAGAAAAAGCTGGGTTACCTTCATGTTTATGATGGTAACATGAAGTAAGTTCCTCTGCAGTGAGATGGGGTTCAGGGACACTAGCTATTGCTACTGCAATATGAGACATGGAGTCACTGCGATACTGGTGCACAGCTGGTGTTAAATACATGTGCTGACAGTAGACCGTTTGCCAGGGTAAGCCTTCCTGCTCCTTAGGTACAAGTATAAAAAAATGACAGATTGGTTTCATTGTATTTATTTAACTTGTAGAACATCCCAATTTAGTGCTTGCCTGGCAGAACTTTAATGCAGCATGACAGGAGTACACAGTATTATAAATTTCAAATATGTTTCTTGCTTTTCTTCACTCTGTCCCCTCTTCCTCACATACTAACAAGAATAGTAAATAAATAATAAATAAGTCGTTAAGATTCTGAAGGAGGCAGCCAATTCTGACAGAATGACCTGCCTCTTCTTTTGTGAAGGTGAGGTTCATCAATCCATTTATGATGAAATTTAGTATCGGTTGTATGGTTTTTCTCATCCTAATTTTGCCCTAAATTAATCTGTTTGGGCCACAGATCAAGGCTGACCTTTCTATGATAAGCCCTTCATATTGTAGAAGTGAAATAGGAGGAGAGAGCCGGCAAGTCCAGTGGGTGAAGTTTAGAAAGAGCTGTCTGCCTCCGTGGCTTCTCTGAGATGTAGAGGCTGAGTCCTGCAGTCTCTCCTTGACTTGCCCAAAGGAGCTCCTGTGCCCTCCTGTGCCACGACCGGGTGCAATCTTTCCACCATCATTTCTGCTGTCTCCAGGAGGACCACTAGCTGGTCACGGGGCAGAGGAGGAGCCTGTCGCTGCCTGCAGTCGGGGGGCTGAGCACAAATGCCAAATGGGGAGTTGCCTGCCCGCTGCCCGGCTCTCCTAGTCACAGGAATCCTGACAAAACGAAGCTGCCAGTCATTTTCACATAGGACTAGTAAATGAGGGTAATATACATAAATGGTTATACCAGCTTGCTGTCCAGTGAGACTGAGCACTAGTGGCATCCTTTCTTTCTCTCTCCTTTTTTAGATAAAATCTAAAGGAGCGCTTTTAAGATGATGAGAAGAAAACCTGTTAATAAATTTATTTTCAAAGAACATTAGCATCTCAGCTGGCTGGAGATCAGTTGGGCCTGCGGCTTATACAGTATGATAGAAAATCAGTAGCATAAGAGAAAAGCACTAATACAGTAAGAAGGTAAATAGATAGCCACTGTGGGTTGCTATGGCTACTCGGTACCTCTGTGCTCCGGTGTCCCTCTGGTTGTCTTCATTCCAGTGTTGGGCTGTATTGCTTCAGAGCTGTGGTCACTGGTAGCAGCATTGTGACTGTGAGACGACCAGTTCCAGGTACAGCTTGATGCCCCCAGTAACACCCGTAGCAGGCTGCAAGGATCTAGCAGGTCAGCTGGAGCTGGTGGTGTTATCCACAAGGGCAATGCACTGGTCTGCATGTGAGTTTCTCATGGAGATGACAAGAGCAGCTCACCGGTGGGCAGTGAGGCTCAGCGGGATGCGTGGAGGATTTCTCAGTCGGGGCTTCTGCTGATCAGTGACAAAGTTCCATAGGGCAGGAGAGGTGAAACTGGTCAGGTCTTTACAACCCTCATATTTCAGGGAACAAAGTTCCACTTAACCATGATTGTCAATGACTGCTGTTGTAGCCAGCCACTGGTGTTTGCTCCTGATGATGGAAAACATCTCTGTTCAGTTAGAGGTAAACGTGCACAGAGTGAGTGCCATGCTTATGGCCAAACTGGGACCTCTCCAGGTGAGGCTTCTCCCATGTGAGGCCTTATTCTCATTCCTGCAGCACTTTTGCTCCCTCCCCCCATCTCAGTTCATAGCCTTCATTTAGCAAAGCATCTTCAGCAGGCTCTTAGCTCCTATTACTCCAGTGCTCCACACTGGTGTTACTGGCCACATAATGCCATGCAGCGTCAGAGCCTGGATTTTTGAGGAATCATTCAGCTAGGATGACTTTGTTGGAGTGGGACACAACAGGATGCTGGTGCCCATTAGTGAGACATTTCCTTAGGTTATGCCTTCGGAGTCCTGGATGAGTCCCTGTGTACTTTCAGCCTGTTATTAATGGGTACTGTTAGCCGCTGTGCCAGGACACCCTGCTTAAGTAATGGGCCTAACAAAGCAAAAGCGTTCTTTGATGCAAACTTTGGCATCTCACACTGTCCTGCCTGACTGGGAAAAGCCACCTGTCATTTGGGAGGTCCAAATACTTCTGAATTACTTTTTAGCGCCTCCCCTTCTGTGATTCTGCGTATAATATTTTACAGTCATTCTGTCTTCTATTCCAAGTCCATGTCTTTTAGAAGAGCGAGTGGTAAGTTTAGCTTTCTGTACTGGTTTTATATCCGATGCTTCTGGATATCATTTCACTTTTATCATGAACATTTTCCCATTCCAGTATTTTGTGATGGACTGCTTCTCCGTGTTAGAGGAGAGAGCTCCGCACTAGTGCAGCTAGTACAGTTTATGCAGAGAATGACTAGTGCATAGTCTGTAATTTCAGAGATGCCTATTACTGATTCTTCTTCACTATTACTGCATGGGTGTCGCTGTACTAGAGGAGGTCATTCAGAGGCCTACAGTAGGGTCTTGCTGTTGCTAAAGAAAGACAGTTGGTCCATGTTCCATCATTCACTTGGCAATATCTATTTTCTCTGCTGATTACCCATCACCTTGCTCCCCAAAGTACCAGAACCAATGTTCCCTTTCACCTGTTGGCCTGGCGTGAGCATCTTGTTCTTCCTTTACTATCACTGCGGCGAAGTTTGCACCCGGGCACTGCAAACACCTCAGTTGTGTTCAGAAGATGTACGCACTGCTGGCTCTGTGCTTGGCTTTAAGAAGAGATGCTCCTAGGAGCTGGAGCGATGACTTTGTGGGCTGTGTTTACACTGCTAAAATACAGAGCTAATGATCTGTGCTTTCGGTAGTGGTGATACCGATGTGATACCGTCTTTATTGAAAACAAGTAAAGAAAGAGTATCCGCCTGTCCTGAGGGGATGCTAATCTATAAACTAATTGTGAGGAAATGTCAGATTTCTGGACTTCCTTTCTTTGCTCAGCATCCTCTAATTAATTCTTGTTATTCCCTTCTCTTTCATAACTCATTTTTATTAAAGCCAACATCTGTTGTCTGTTTGAAGTTGATTAAAACACTCTTTAATCTTTTTCTGAAATTGTTATTAAATTTCCAAAGAAGCCATAGCACTGCAAAAATATCCCTCCTCTTTGTTCCTACTCCCAGCCAGGAGGAGCTGAGATGAAATATGTTTTCAGAGCAGGCAGAAAGGAGAAAGCATTGGTATAGGAATGCAATTCAGTGTCAGGTTGATACCTGCTTGCTGTGCATGAGAGAACTCAGGTGCCGTTACAAGATACCTGTGTTAGCACACGCCTTTTGGGGCTAATTTGCTCTGCTGAGACATTTGTTCAGAACTAGTCTGGATTTTTCTAAATACCATAGTAGTATTTTTACACCCTCTCGACAAGTCCCACATGCCCCTAATGCTAAGAAGGGCTTTGGTAATACAGCGCTGTATTAAAACTAGAATGGTTAGGCAGAAAATGCACACTGTCAAGAAGATGTCATTAACATAGACCCCTACTCACAGAGCCCAACCTACATAGGTTTTTGGGACAGTATCATACCGCGAATGTCATATGTTCTGTTTAGGGCTGGACTGTACAGTGAGCTACCGCGTAACAGTTTATTACAATACAAGTATTAATTGTGTTTAATGACATTGTGTCCCTTTCCATGTCACTGGGAGGAGGAGGCCCTTGTGCAAGACTGAGCCATGTAAAAAGGACAGTGCATAAGGTTTGCATCTCTCCTATCAGTTGTGAAGACATCTTGGGACAGAGAGGTCACGCAGAAACTACTTCCTAGGGGGTCTCAATTTCGTGCAAAAAAGGCTCCCTGAGGTGAGGCAGTCCTGAGAGCATGGGCACTCAGCTCTGCGCTGGAGTTGCTCTAGGACAGCCGTAGGGCAGAGTAAGGCTTTAAGTCTGATTCTGGGGCCACTGATCAGTAAGTGGTCTAACGGTAGTCACTCTGGCTGGTCCGATAACAACCCCCCTGTTGATGTCACCGGAGCCAGGGTTTCTGGCTGAAAGTCTACAGCAATCTTCTCTCCTGTTCCTGGCCTCTTGTGTTCTCTGTTTCTTGTCTTACTTGTTCCAAAGTCTTCTCTATTTTTGATGATGTTTTCATCTATTTGTGCTCCTGAAATACCCAGTTAGAGGATATTGAGCAGGACTGCCTGTTCTGCCTCAGCTTGCTTGGGCACCACGTACCTGTGAAGCTCAGCGGTAGCTTATTTTCAAACTTCAAACAGAGTGTGGATCTAAACAACACAGTGCTCCTAGAGCAGACACCAGGAATACAAACCATCCATGAGACAATTATTACTTTCAGACAAATGAGCTGGCTGGGCAGATAAGGCTCACATCTTAACAACAGAGATGATGCATCTTTGTCGTCATCCTGCATTATTTTGGTTGGTTTCAAGAGAACTGGCAAAAAACCCTGGGAGGGACTCATGAATTATTCATGGTGCACACAGTTTACTGGTCATTGGTTCTGGTGCTCCAAGTTAGCTAAGGGTGTCAACTTTCTACCTTAATAATAACAGAAATAATGACTTGGCAGTGTATCTGCGTGCTTTAGTCTTGTTTTATTGTTTACTGAATTGAAGCCCAGGATGTTAGCAAAATGGGCACAGTTGAAAGACATTTGGGACAAGAAAACCTTTGTTTGTGTCGTGTTTCTAACTCTGTAATGAATGGGATTAACACCAAATAAGATTTTTGTTGTTGTATTGTATGCTATGGAGCTACCCTGCAGAAATTAGGTTTTTGAACATTTGGGTCTTTCTGTATAAATGCAGAAAAGATACATTCTGAAGAACTGTTTAATTATGAAAACCTTGCTAGAGCCAGGTACGTTACGGATCTTTGGGCTTTCTTGTACTTTTCAGAACAACAGAACAACATAGTAATGGTTATTAGTTTAATTTGGGGTTTATTTTGTGAGATAGATGGAACAAAGCAGCAGTTATCTGAACTACACATTAGGCTGAGGTTGTGCACTCTGAAGCAGGCAAAATGTGATATATAAGGTGAGTGGCCGTGGCAGAGTGCTCCTCTGAAGTGCAGGTAAGGATGAGTGTCCAAAGGTTACGCTTTGGGTCCTGGGTAAGTCCCTTGCTGAGTAGCCTGGAATGGTGTTCCAGGCCTTTCCATTCCATGAACTGATCTGTGGTGGGGTTGATTTGGATTTTTTGGAGTATTCCTGATTCTCACCCTCTTACTAGACCAAATCAGCTCTGCCTATGAGTAGATAATCAAAAAAAGGAAAGGAGCAGAAGTCGAATATTAGACTAACTATAGAAAGTTATTGAATTCTCTGGCTTCTTTTTAAAGAATTAGAAAAAGATATAAAAAGACATCCTGAAATGTTAGTCTTTTGGATGCTGCAGAACTGAAGGTTTCTGTTTTAGGAAGTGATGAGTGATCATTTTTTGGAAGTAGTCTTGTTCTTTGGAGGTGTCTTTTGCAATAAAGAGAAGGCCTTCGTTTTCACAAGTTCTTAAAACTTGCTGGATGGTGCCCTTTCAGTTCCTCAGAGTGATCCCTTCTGGCGAAATCAAGGCATGAACTATCATTTGATTGATACAGATGCTGACAGGTCAAATCTATGTTTTCCTACCGAGAGGAGAGCATCCCTTGTACGATCTCTTTCCTCAGGGTTTATGAGTTAAATTGGGCAAACAGCTACCTTCCCTCACAGCTGTGAAGGATTTCAGAACATTGCAACTTCATGGTACATGCTTTTCTCTGAAATTATTGCTTCGTAAACCCCTGAATTCTCAGTTTACCTCAGCTTTCACTCGCAGTATTTCTTTTAAACATGAAGAGCAGTAGAAACAGAGCTGAGGAAGCAGAAATATGCCACCTTGTTCTCTTACCTGCCCCAAAATGTAGGATGCAGGCAGGATTGCTTCACACAGGCAGTGCACAGACAGCAGGATTTAACACTGTGGTGAATGTTGCTGATCCTCCTAAGGATATCTTTGTGGCAGCCTCACATTAATTATGCTATAAGCTGAAGTCTGTTTTGCTAAATAACATTGCTATTTTAGACCCATCGTAGAAGGGGAGGTGCGGGGGACTATTCTCTGACAACAACATACTTATGAGCTCTGGTGGCTGGAAGATGAGGTGACAAACCCTGTGTCATACCAGTGGCTGGAGGCTGCTTGGGACCGATGTCCTCACTGTCCTCGGGCATACATCCGCCTGAGAGTGCCGCAGGGGAAATGTGGAGAGGGAAACTGCAGCTGCCTGGCCTTCCCAGCACTTCCAGGGCAGGTCCCAGTTCATCCAGCTGCCGCAGCTCTTCCGTCCTGGGTGTCATCACACAAGGACTGACTGCCTTTTTGAGGGACATTTCTGTGCCCCAAAAGAATTTCTGGGCCTATAGGGAATGTTTTCTGACTTGCTTTTTTGCAAGAGGTTAGATAGGAAATTCAAAACAGCCCCTTCACATTTTTTTAGAAGTGGCTCTGTCCTCAGGAGCAGAGCAGAGCAACCTGGAAACAGGGGGAGGATGGGACTGTCGTCAGTGCAGTTGTGGGACGTCTGAATCTTGGACTCAGTTCCCTGCACTGGCAGGACTTCATGTGAGAGTGGACAGACAGCTTGGTACATGCTCTAATCATGTCAGCAATCCTGGAAGGCAGAGGCGGTAACCTAATGCAAAAAAGCAAGTGTCTTTTGGATGATTCCTTGCTTTCTGCATTAGTCCTCTCTGTAAAATGAATGCAAGAATCACATTCCTTACTCTTGTTCATTGAGACTGTCTTTGTGTGTTTACGGCCTTCAGTGCTGCAGAACTCGGAGCTGAATCATCACTGTGGTGACAGTAAACATGCCTTGAAGTGAAATAATGATGATGGGACAAGTTCCTTCCTTTTTGTTTATCCACTTAGGCTGCCAGAGTTGTGCCTTATTTGAACCGTGCATTTGAACCATACCAGGCTGTGCACCACTCCTGAGGACACGGAGCTGTTTTTATACAAAATGGGAAGGGACTGATTTGAATTTCCACAAGCTTTCTTGTCAACTCTTCCTCTTCTTTCCTCAGCAGAGAAAACCAGCTTTCTTTGTAGTGTATTCCCCTGATGCTGGCACACGTGCAAAAACAGCATCACCAAAGCTGCATTGATGATACTCTTTCTTCCAAGGTCTTTATTCATAGTGATATCTGGCATGATAAGGAGATGATTGTTTCCTCCCAAAGTTCTCTGCATCTCAATGTCTTCTCTCTCCCCAAATCATTTGGGATACCTGCAGGAAATCATCAGAGTATCACAAATATGTTTATCACTTAAGACTGGAAAACAGCTGTAAAAACAGTTAATATGAAAGAAGAGACATGAATATACTTAAGGTGTGGAGAGAGAAGAGCGAAGGGAGGGCGATGTGGAAACTGTTCAGTCTGGAAGCAACATTGGTGCTCTTCCAGGCACAAAGACTCTGTCTTCCCAGCCATGCATTCTGGAGCCTTTCTACAGTCTTGGTCATAACAAAGGTTAAAGGAAGAGTCCGGCACTCTGTGTTAGTGATAAGTAACATTACTGAGGATTTTTTTACCAGTTCATGCTGTGGGTCATGAAATTACAATAAGATAAGCAAAGTTTTATTTGCTCACTACATCGGAGACAAAGTAAATTTCACTTGATATTCAATTTCTACACCCACCCACCCAACACACCCCCCTACATATATGGAATTATAAATGTAATTAACAGACAGCAGTGTGACAAAATGACAGCTTGGAAATGCTAAACTGCTGAATAGTTTTGTGTGCAATCAGTAGGTAAAAAAATACGTTCATGTGCAAGCTGAGGTGCTGCCCTTGCTGACTGTTCTCCCTGAGAAAAGAAAGGCAAAGAACCCAGGTTGTTGCCGTAAAGACAAAATAGTATTGTTGCTGAAAGTGTCCAGTAGGTTTCCAAATCATTCTATTAAGAAGCAGGAAAATAAATACATATTGTAAAATTAATTTAATTTGGACTGGCACTAAAACTTGTAATAGTACATGTATCAGAAAGAAGCGCAATGATCATAAAAAGCCTGTGATAACTCTAAACCGTGAATGGACAGTCATTTCTGTCTCAATAAGATCCATGTTGCCTGAGAAAAGAAGAATGATTTTGGCAATGGCACAATGTAATGACCAGTTTATTTGTTGGAAGAGCCCTGTAATAAACACCTGAATCTGTACAGTACTTGCCATCTGCAATTCACACAGCACGCTACAAGTGAGTCCAGTGTCACTAATCCTTTTTTTCAGTATCTTTTAGAAGAGGAGCCTAGCTAGGGGTACAAGAGTGACCATCCCAAAGTCATCTACTAAACCAGTGGCAGCACGTATTACTGCCTGTCCCACCATGCCACACGGACCATCTTCATGTTGGCATTCGGTAGCTGGGGATACCTTTGCTTTCCACGTGTTTGGGAAACTTAAGTTTACCTCTGAAAGCATTAAAATGCTTCTTTTCCTGGCTATTGCAAAGTATTCTGAGCATTCCAGTTTCACTCCAAATTAAAGGGATAAGACTCAGCAAAAGGTTAACGTTTGTCTAGCAAAGGGTTGACGTTTGTTAACTAAGAGTTAACATTTGTCTTGCTGGTTTTAAGAGGCAGTTGTTGGATTGGAACTGACATTCCAAAATCAGACAGTGCCCTGAGAGAGCAGGAGATTACCAGATCTCCTTGCAGGAGCTGGAGTTGTTGCTGTGACTAATTCGGAGAGCCTGCAGGCAGTGCTGCAGTCAGCAGTAGGCTCCAGGGGCAAAGCAGCTTTATTTTTCTGGATGGCCACAGAGTGCCATTTCCCTGCTGATGTGTAATGTTCCCATTGCAGGAACAGCGGAAAGAGTTCATGGTTACTGTTTTCTGAGACACGGTTGGGCAGAAGGCAGATGGAAATAACGTTTCTGGAGCAAACAATGGAGAATAGGTGTTGTGTCAGCTTCCTCTGGTGTCTCCAAAGGCTACTGAGAATCTGGTTGTGAAACAGAGCAGAATTTGACTTGCAGTCATGGTTCCCTGCAGATGCATGAGTCAACAAGAACCTAACTTGACTTGCAAACCCCGGGCAAAGTTTGGAGAGCCAGCAGAGAGGAAGTGCACTTTTTAACTTTATCTCTGGAAAACGGCAAGGCAGTGGCATTTTAGAGTCCGCACTCTTTCAACGCTGGTTTGTGTTCCTGTAATTTTCTGGTTTGTATTTTAGTAAAACTGAATCCTTAGATCTTGAAATGGGCACAACTTAACAGTATTCGTTCCTAGTTGTTTTAACACTGCAGGGTCTTGACCTTGTGGAAAAAAAAAAAAAGTGATAATGTCATTAAAGACTATTCCTTTATGAACATTAAAGCCACTGATGAATGCAGTCCCAGTCTGCTCAGCCTTGCGGAACACGATCAGGGTCTTGCAGAGCTCAGCTACTGCTAATGGGGATGTGGTAATCAATGGCAGCCTTGTCTGAACTGACCAGGAAATATTCAAGATCGTGAAGGAAGAGTATCTGAAAGAAGGAGTATCACAATACAGAGCCTGGACTTCAGGAGAGCAGATTTTGGTTTGTTTAGGAAACTGGTAGGTGAAATCCCATGGGAGGCAGCTCTGAAGGACAAAGGTGTTCAAGGAAGCTGGCAGGCCTGTAAGGAGAGCACCCTTCAAGCACAAGAACTGTCCTTCTCCGTGCTCAGGAAGAGAAGGAGATGCATCAGGAGACAGGACCAGCCTGGCTAAGCAGGGAAGTCAGGATGGGGCTCCTGTGCAGAAAGGCAGCACATAGGAGGTAGAAGCAGGGACGGGCTGCAAAGGAGGAATTTAAAAATATTGTCTGGGCCTGTAGGGATTGTAACGGGAAAGCCAAATGCCACCTGGAGTTGAGACTTGCAAGGAATGTCAAGGACAACAAGAAGAGCTTCTACCACTAGATTAGCAATACTAAGCTGAATAAGGAACATGTGAACCAGTTGCTGGATGGGGTGGGTGATTTAGGGGCGGCAGACACAGATAAGGCTGAGGCACTCCACTCCATGCCTTCTTTGTGTCTTGTGCTGGTTTTGGCTGGGATAGTGTTAATTCTCTTTATGGTGGCTGGTATGGGGCTATGTTTTGGATTTGTGCTGGGAACAGTGTTGATAATGCAGAGATGTTTTGGTTGTTGCTGGGTAGTGCTTGCACTAGTCAAGGACTTTTCTAGCCTCCCATGCTCTGCCAGGTGCACAAGAAGCTGGAAGGGGAGGGGACACAGCTCAAATTGTTGATCCAAACTGGGCAAAGGGCTATTCCATACCATATAATGTCATGCTCAGTATATTAACGGTAGGGAGCTGGCTAGGGGGAATCACTGCTCGGGGACTGGCTGGGCATCGGTCAGCAGGTGGTGAGCGGGTGTATCACCTGGTTTTGTTTTGTTTTGTTCTCTCTCTCTCTCTCGTTGTTTTCCTTTTCATTACAATATTATTATTACTATTATCAATACTATTATTATTATTATTATTTCCATTATTTTACTGTAGTTATTAAACTGTTCTTATGTCAAGCCACGAGTTCTCTTGCTTTTGCCCTTCCGATTCTCTCCCCCATCCCACTGGGGGGTGAGGGGGTGAGTGAGCGGCTGTGTGGTGTTTAGCTGCCTGCCAGGTTAAACCACCACAGTCTGTTTTTACCAGCAAGGTCTCCTGGGCCTCTGTGCCTAGTGAAGGGGTTCAAGGAGGAGAAAATCTACCAGCAGTGTTATCCACTATCTACTCAGGGATTGCTTGTGAAGAGTTGATCCATACAAGCCCATGAGACCAGATAGCATGCATTCGAAAGTGCTGAGAGAATTGGGTGATGTCCTTGCAAGGCTGCTCTCTATCATCTTTGAAAAGTCGTGGTGATCAGGAGAGTTTTCTTGCAACTAGAGAAGGACAGATGTTGTAGCCATCTTCAAAAAAGGCTGAAAGAACAATCCAGGGAACTATCCCTGGGAAAATCACAGAGCGAGTTATCTTGGACCGTAGTTCTGGGCACATGAAGGAGAAGAAGGTGGCATTATGCCTGACCAACCTGATTATCTTCTATGATAGAATGCCTGGATGTGCAGACAAACGGAGTGCAGTGGGTGGCAGTTACCTTGACTTTAGCAAAGTTTCTAACACAGTGTTCTTCTGCCCTACAATATTCATGTTTCCAAGTTTGGACATTACAGTCTGAGTGGGTGGACAAATAGTTGAGTAGAAGTCTGGCTGGATGCTTGGGCTCAGAGTGTGGTGGTGGTTAGTAGGCTGTACTCCCATGCGGACAGTCCAGGAGAGGAACACGTTGCCCAGAAACATTGCACAGTCTCCATCTTGACGATTTTCAAGACCTGAGTGAATCAAGCCTTGAGGAATCTGGTCTGACCTCTCAGCTGACCCTGCTTCAGCAGGAGGTTGGACTAGACACCTTCCAACCTGAGTTATTCAATGATCCTATGATACTAATCCATCAATCAATGTATTACATGTGCAACAGGGGTCTAGGGAAGTTATACAAGACCAGTACGTATCCTCAAATTTTAACACTTGATTTATGACCTTAGTGAAGTTTCTTTGTTAGTTGTTGTGTTTATGGAAAAATAAATTCAATTGTCCCATTGACACTCACAGCCTTGTGACCTTTGCAGCCTCTGCACAGATCTCTGCTACTCCTTCAAACATCTTTAATTAGATCTGCTTGTCTGTGCATAACACAGTCACTGAAAGCCTTCCCTCTGAACAAACCAGGGGTGAGATACGCATTGTGGTACAACCTTTATTTAGATCATGCAGCACAGCTGAGACATTTAGATCCACGTACAGATCTCTGTCGCTAGCAGAGCTAAGGGAGCAGGAGGGTGATTTGCACACCAGCGCTTGAGGGGAGCAGGATGTGCATGTTACTGCAGGATGCCAGCAAATGGTGAGGCACAGGGATCTTGGGTTTTGTTCCAGGTTGGAGGCTGTGGTCCAGTAAGCACTGGCCTTTTTCCCCACGCTCATGAGCTTTTGACTCCTCCTTGCTTGTCTTCGTCCTTCCTCATCATTCCAGTCCCTGCACTTTTCTATAAATAAGCCTGCTCCTTCCAGGTTTCTCAACCCTGTTGTCTCCTTCCTTTCTCTTCCAGTTCCCATCCCCATCCTCCCAGCTCCTCAGCCAGACCGTGGGCCTTCACCCTCCCTCACCTGCACGGGTTCCCCCCAAAAGCTGCCTCTCAGACTTACCTTTCTGTCTCAGGTTTCTCCCTGCCCAGGCATTCCCAGTTAGCTCCTAGATCTTTCCTCCCTGGCTTCCCCACCTGCTGATTCCCAGCCTCCTTCCACCGCACAGGCCACCTCCATCTCCCCCTTGCATTTCCCTTGTTGTCTCCTTGCCCTGTTCCTTTAAGCCCCACAAATCTCATTGTGTGTCTCCGTGTCGCGGGACAGAGGGACTCCCTGGTCACTGCTGAGGGCCAGCCCGCAGCACTCCTGAGCTGCAGTTCCCAGTAGGAGCATGCCCAGGGCAGAAGGGCTCTCTGAGGACTTCAAACTGCTGCTAGCAAAGAATTTCAGTGGTAAATCTGTTAACTGCCATTTTCCAAAGCTTTTTTTGGCCAAATCAGAGTGGATTTTCCTCTGCCGTACAAAGCCTTCTGCACAATGAATTTAAGATAGACGGAACAACATCTTTTCTCTGCTATCTTTCTTAAAAAGAGTCTACTTATTGCAATGGAAATATTCCAGAAAGATCAGCTTGGGGCTGACCTAGCATAGCAAGTGCAAACTGGGATGCCAAAAGCTTGTCCAAGGTGTAAGCAATGAAAACAAGGTACGACAGTGGGCAACACTTCCTTCGGTGTAATGGTATCCTCCTTTTATCAAATGTTTTCCCTGCCAGGGAGCAGGGTCAGGCATGGGCACTGTGGGGCTGTGGCAGGGAGCGCCCAGGCAGGGATTGCAAATTCAACTTCAAACTCTTCTCCCAAGTGTGTGAGGAATTCTTCCTGCCTCTGAGTGTATGGGCAGAGGGAGAAAGTCTAGCGAGTGCCCAAAACAGTGAAGCACTTATGGAGATGAGCTGTTGCCTGTATGTTAACAGAAACCATCTGCCCCTTGCCTTAGTCAGCAGGGATTCATTTAATAGCAAAAGCTCTGAGGCATTTAATGGAAAATGGTACAAATAAATAAGTGTGAGAGTGGGTGCCCGATGCAGTTCAATAGTTGTTTCCACAGAGCCAGGTTTTGTGTTTCGCTTTGAGAATACAAGCTATCGATCTATGCAGCACTTTCGTTTTCTGTATAAATATAAATAAATAAAAATAATAATCCAATCCATGTGTAATTCAGTTCAGTTCATGTGAGCTACATTCTGACTTTCCATAATACAAATCGGAAAATTGCAGCTCTGCTGTATATTTGCTGCGATAACCTTGCTCAGAAGCCCACCTCAGGAGAGCACAATCAACCCGTATGTATTCTCTTCACATCAACTTCTCAAGGTCACGGGCTGCGTGAGCAACTCTTTTATGCAATTTCCTACCATTAAGTACAGTAGAAGCAAGTCAGCCTTGGTAGTTTATTTATAGATCCTGTAGATGCACAGTTCTCGCATTCTATTAACGAGGGCAGAAACGGGATGAATTTTTTATCCATTACGGACCTTGTGCTGCATAAAATACTGTGCTTTTTTACTGGAGGCTCTACTGTTTTAACCTTTGACAAGTGATTAATGATTCAGCTACCAGTGTTTTACTGATGTCTTGTATAGGGCCTGTGTGGTGCATGTGTACTTAACCACTTCATACTTATTCAACATATTCATTTGATTTTGTTTATAATAAGAAGTCCAAATGTTCAACATCACCATATTTACCATGAATGGTGAAACAAGCATTATTCATTTGGAGAACACATGCTGATCTGGCAAGTCATATGAGGTGAAGAGGCCAGCGCTTCTTTCTTTCTTTTCATACTTTGCACTTTGGCCACCGCTTTAGGTTGCAAGACTGAAGCATACTGCCTGGGCTTCCCCTCACTGCTGACCCCTTGGGAGCATCCACTAGTGATCACTGAAGAGAGTGAAATTGGTTTTGACTATTGTTGCACACATGGACAGCAACCTTAATCAGCAGGGTTTTGCTAACTCTTCAGTAGAGTTTTGATAATTTTCTTAAGGTTTCTTTCCACCATTTGTTCTGCTCTGTCACAGATCTCTTGTACAGGTGTCACGAGTGACACCCAAGGCATCATTTGTGGTTCTAAAGAAAAATCAGCAGGATTAGGGTGCCAGCACAGCAGTCCCCCTGCCAGGGCTGCTGAAGGACCTGGTGATTCTCAGGAGGGACACATAGATACAGACGTTCTCTGAACACCTTTCACACACTCTAGAGTCATTTCTGTTGGAGAGCAGAAGAGAAGACGGCCCCCGTAAAATAGTAGAGACCTGGTCCCTGAGATACAGAGGGATGCTGTGGCTTGTGGTTATCCACCAAAGTCTAGCAAACTCCTCTCTCGGTGAGAGGGATGCTGAGGTACGCATTTCTACTGGCTGACTTGATCCTGGCAAAATGAGGTATTCCTATTGTCCAGGTTTGGAGGGTGCCCACCATAGGGGCTAAGCTTCTGCTGGCTGGTGAAAGGGGGTTAGAAGCCTTCTTCCACTGACAGAAGCTGGTCTCCTTGGTTAAGCATCAAGCCAGATGGTATGAACACTGCTCCTCCACCCTTCCTACCACCCTGGGTGCAGCAGACCTCTTTACGAGGTGCCTGCATCTCCCTCATTGCAGCTCTTCACTGAAGAGCTTGAAGCGAGGTGCAGAGAAGTCGGCTCTCCGCATTCCAAACCCAGCACGTAAGCACTGGGAACTGAGAAATCAGCAAAATGGGGCAAGATGAGAGCCGACTCTTCTCTGATCCCTGTTTGTGGTGTGATAGCATTTGCAGTGCAGCATGGCCCTGCAGGTCTTCACAAAACTGAGCCTTGGGTTAAAAAGCTGCGGCTTCTCACCTCAGCTCACCCTGTCGTGTCTTCCTCCTCTCCCCTTTTCTCTCTTCCCCTCCAGACTCAGTGGACAAAGGCATGGCTGACTGGGTCTAGTGTTGGCAATGGTCTTACATCAAGTGAGAGGTAGGACAGAAGCCTTCAGAGGTCTCTTCCAGCCACCACTTGTGTGACTCTAGCTGTTATTTCTACACAGTGGCCCTGTGGTCCTAAACCCACATCTTTTTTGTCCTTGCAGAGCCTGCGTAAGCAAGGAGGAGGCCACCAAAGAGGTATTTAACATAGTCTTACCACAGCTATAAACAGCAACTCACATGAGGCCAGACTGATTTTTGAGTCTGTCCTTTTCTCTGTGTGGCTGCAAACATCTGGTCCTCCAGGATGAAAATGGCAAGTGGTTGGCTTTATCCCTCTGCATAGCCAACTTCTGCTCAGATGAAGTGCCACACACAGGGGTCCCTTTCCTGGTTAGTGTGGCAGGGAACAAAGCAGTGGCAATCTTCAGCCTGTGATGCAAAGCTGCTCTTCAGCAGCTGTGGGGCAATGGAGTGTCCTTTCCAAGGTGCAATCTTCCCAGCAGGTTCTCTACTCTGGCCCATCCCTCTCGCTGTTCATCTGCAGACCAGGAGCTTCACTGGTCAGCTCCTACCCCTGCCAGGTCTTAGGTGTCTACAACAGTCTTGGCCCTCTTGTGAGAGTCCCTTCAGTTCGTATGAGGGGAGATCTCTGGGCTAACCCTACCTGCCTTTCTCATTCCTTGCTGTGGTCCTGCTGTGCTCGTGCTACTGTGACACGATGCATGGATCAGCGAGCTAGCTCGTAAATGCTCTCGGAGGAAAGTGTTCGGGATTTCAAAGCTGGGACCCATTGAGGGGTTGTCACTAGTCATTCTTCCAGCAGACATATTTCCCTCTGGGATTTCAGTGGGTGAGACAGCCGCTGTCCAGCTGTTGTAGGCAAACAGCTTTTCCCAGCTGATGTGAAGTGTGATCTCTCTCTGCATCCCCTCTGTGTGTGAAGGGGGTGCGACAGGAGGAGGAAGATCCTCCTCCTGACGTGCCACTGAGAGCACGAGGAGGGCACAAGCTTGTATGGTCTGTCAGGGACAGCGGTGACAGCGGCTCTCGAGCAGCTTGTAGGGGTCTTTAGAGAAAGGCTTTTTTAAAGACACTCCAGTCACACGATGTGCACAGAGACTTGGGTCTCCTGAGATTTGAAAGCCATTAATCATGTGGAATTAAGGCAGTTAATCAAGTCTCAGAAACTGACAAAAGATTGTCCCTGAGGCTTTTTACCTTGAATATCTTTGGAAAATGATAGTTTCGGCTTTCCAGTTGACTACCTCTGTAAGCTAATTCATTTTCTTCAGAAGCAGCCCAAGGTCAGCCATTATGCAACTGTGTCAGCTCAAGATGATGCTTCACTCACGTTAAGCCAGAGCTCTGCTGTGACTGGCACTGACAGTCTTGGTGTCACAGAGGTGCTGTCGGGTACTCCGGCAGGAGCTGAACTAGGGGGAAAGAGTTAATGCTGCAGACCTGAATTTATCTCTGTCTGAAACTTGAAATATTTCAGTCACCAAATACACCAAATGAGATATTGTGTGCAGTAATGGAGAGTGTTAATGCAGAGCAGGAGTGCGCTCAAGGCATAGGCTGTGGTCATGCTATCTGCGTTCTGAGTTCACGCAGAAACACTAATTTAGCTAATCTTTTCTCATTACATAATTTATGTAATTGATTTCAAATTTAATTGCTCCAGATGCTGATTCTGCCCTCTTGGTTGTCTGCTGCTTTCTTTCCCGTCAAATCCAGTAGTGTTAATAGCAGGGGGCCAAAGTCCACTCTCAGGTCTGCTCCCTGCACTGATTTTTGGCTGGCCTGCCTGCTGGTGAACGCTTTGGTTGCAGAGTCCCCAGCAAGGAATAGAGTGGGTAGATGTGGTGCAACCCTGAGATTACACTTGTCTGCAGCATTCACACCTCACAGGCCTCCTGCGAGTGCTCTGAACTGGGTATAATGATAGCCCTGGGATCATTTCCCAGCTCTGTAGTCAGGGTGCAGAGCACACAGTCACTGGAATAAAGAAATAAAAGTACTGAAAACACTGAAAGTCAGAGAATCTGTGAAATCCTCAGGATGCCACTGTCACCCCAAATTCACACAGGGATGATGCTGAGAGGTCCCCATGCAAAACGTCGCATGCAGATCACACCCTGGGATTTGTTCTCCGCAGTTTGAAGGAGCCATTTCTACAGCGAGTGCATGAATGTGCCATGGTGGAGAGGAGACGTGAGGATGCTGGGTGGAAGGGCTGTTAGAACAGTGTGATTCCTTGCCACGAGGCAGCAGCACTTCACTCCTGTATCCTGTACCCAGGCGGGAGGAGAGTGGCTACTTAAGTACAAAAGTCCTGTCTCTGTATGCTAGTTCATATTAGTGGGAGGTTTTCTGCTAGCGTCAAGGGGCTTTGAAGTTATTTCTTCTTGAGAAGCTGGATGAAGTAGCACACAGTGGGCACACAGACACACACAAAGTGCCAGCAAAAGTACTCTGTAACAGCAGGAAGGTATTTAGCATATCTGAATCTAGAAGATGGTCCATTCCTGCAGACGCAAAGCTCCCATCACACGAGCAGATTTGCCTAGGAAAACAAATCAGATACCCAGCCTGGGGAATGCATCTGCACCGAACCACACATCCCAGGCCATCCGCTTTGCAAAGCTGATGCATATGGGAGAAACAGCAACTGTTTTCTGTCCTCTCAAAAGACTGCACTATTACGGTGTTATTATCGGCATTGTTCCTGTGTGGCACTGAACAGGGCTCCAAGACCATTTTCTCCATCTAGTTCTACTGATGGCAATTAGAATAGTCCAGTCCCATGTGCAACTTCCCTGAGAAGGCAGATGAAGCCTAAGATGAGGGCATCCCATAACTGCTCTCCTGTAATTACCATCAGTAGCACCAGGTGGCGAGAACAGTCTTTATTTCATGTGCCAAGCACCAGTTGGCAGGAATAATGCCAATAATCGAAATAAGGCAGCCTTAGAGAGGACAGAAAATAGTTGTTTCTTCCACTTGCATTAGCATCACAAGGCAGGCAGGACGAGATGCGTCAGCTCCTCATGTGGATACTGATGCAAATGCTTTCCCCAGGCAGGGTACGCCGTGGAGTTGTCCCGCAGAATGGACCTCCCAGCCTTTTCCACCTGGGGAAGAAACATTACAGTGTTCATCCTGCGAAAGATCAGGCTTTAAAATCAACACAAGCAGTAAGTGTTCTCCTAAGCTGCAGTGCCCAAAGTGCAGTGTGGTTGTTCATGATGGATTCTCTGCCCCACTTGTTTCACCTTGTGCACTTGAAGTCTATGGCAGGGTTTGGAATTGCCTGGAAGTACTTGGAGGACTCCTGGGGAGGTGAGCTCTCAGCTGGTGAAAGCTATTTCGGCATCAGCCGCTCCCACCTCTGGATCAAGAGCAGACGGTGCTGGAGCAGGGGGTTAGACCAAGTGACCTCCAGAGGTGCCTTCCAACCTCCTCCGTTCAGGGAGTCTGGGATTCGGTGGGCACCGCGGGCTGCAGGGCCTCAGCACAGCGCCTGACCTCAGCAGTACCCGCGCCGGTGGCATGGAGGCACACACGCACGCAATTTAGAAAACTTTCGGGGCTGCCCAGAAGAATATCTGCAATATTGACCTCTGTCTTTTGTACTGTCTTACCTCTGCAAATGCCTTCCTGTCAGGGAGTCAAAATTGCATGCAAAGAGACTAGGACAGAAAAATGCAATTAATGGGAGTGTGTGAAGCAGTTTTCAGCTACATGAAGCCTCTCCAGCGATTTGACTTGCTCTTTTTCATATTTTTTTAATCACTCTGTGGAGACTAAATTAGATGAGGTTAGAGATGTTGCTAGAGTGAAGATAAAGATGTCAAAGAGTATCCCTTCAAGTCTGTGTTACCCTGCTCACCAGCCCTGTTTTGACTTATGGAAAGAAATACGTTGGTAAGAGTTGGAGTTATTAGTACAGCTTAACTAGAGAATGGCACGGAATGAAACAACCAGAACACAGTGAAGCAACAAACCTCTCTTCCCTGACAAATTAGCTTGAATTAAATTACAGAAAGAACTTTCTAAAAATTAATTTTTCTGTGATCATTTCAGGAGGGGAAATTGAAAACATCTCTTGCAAGGTGTGTCCAGGGATGACCTCAACTTCCTGGTAAAACCTGAAAAATTTAAGCATTTTGCTAAGGCTAGAAATGCTGCTGGGGCGTTGTGTCATGCTGACTCTTAAGAGCGGGGTTTGGGTTGGATTAATCTCCCGTGATGCCTTGTGCATCCCTCTCGTTCGGATTTCATGGCATCCCTTCCTCTGTGAGGCATTATTTTATGTGGTATTGGGGATTGGTGCATAGATGGGGTGGCATTAGCACATATTTGGATGACTGTGCCAAGATAGGAGAGCAACATTTGTGATGGAAAGTATTTTGTTTGACATGCTCAGCTGGAGTGCTGTGGCTGTTGAATAAGCACTTCCTGCATAAAATAATCATTTTTCTGAATACTGTTTTGAAAATAGTCTTTCATTGAAAAAAAGCAGTCAGGACAGAGATTAGAGTTTGTCTTGATTCCCGTGCTCACGTCACAGAGCCTGTCCTCGTTGATGGCCCACTGGCACCTGCACATAGCGTGACAGCAGCAGCCCTGGGCAGAGCCAGGTGAATTGCAGACACGTCTCTGGCTCTTCCTGCACTGCCCTGCGCTGCAGCTGCGCGCAGCATTAACTAGCAGGGGTTTCTACGTGCTGGTGTTAAACAAGAGCTGTTATCTCCTGTAAAGTTACTTGAAATTAGTATTTTCTTTAGTGAAAGTTTTCAATACAGATAATCCAGCTGATGCTCTTAGCATTAGCAAGTCCTTTTCCTCCTGACCCAGGGACAGAAGCAGAGTGAGTAGTTTGTCCTTTGCCTTTCCAACGGCACAACTGAGCAATACCAAATGGTCCATGGTTTGGATCTGGGCCTGTGAAGGCACTTTGCCAAGGAGTGGTTCTTTCCCAGGTCTCATGTCACCTTCCTATGTCCCTGACCAGTCCAGCCCAGCACTGGGAATGGTTCCACTGCTCCCAGCAGAAGTTTTTGGATATCTGCTCAATGCATCAAATGCCTGATGTCTTCTGGGAGACCATTTCTGCTTTCTGACCAAAGGCAGTGACCTGAAATTTGTCCACAGAATCACACTCCTTATTGTTAGTGCATCCTGTAGAGCCCTGATTTCCTGACAGTACCCCACAACCCTAAGCCACAAAAGTGTGGTCTGAGCCCATCTGCAAATCCAGACCTGTTCATAATCCGTACTGCTTACCTCTGGGCACGCATCCTGCCAAACACAGCCCAAGGCATCCCAGGTTTCTGGAGGGGAAGTCCCTATGTGCTGAGGGCCATAGGACAGTCCCAGTCTGTTGTCCATGCAGGGTGGGCAGATGAGGCACAAGTGCAGGTGGGCACGCCACGGCCCAGCCTGTCAGGGGCTGCTCTGAAGGTGGTGCGGATGCTTTGTGCAAGGGCTGGCCACAGGCTCGCAGCCAGCAGAGCAGGTGAGAGCACATGCGTCGTGACTCCACGTGGACGAAGTTCATGTCTCTGGCTAGTTGGCACCTCTCAGGGCAGCCCAAAGCCTAAGTGAGTCCAGGATCAGTTCTGGATGTCAAACCCATGTTGCTTTTTAACACACAATATTTTAATTCTGTATGTGTGGCTCTTTGAAGAAGGGAGATGCAGCAGAGAGGAGATACAGACTGCACTGCTTCTCAACGGGCTGTGAATATTATGCGTCTGCCTTCCTCCTACTGTTCTTAGGCTTGATGACAGAGTGGCACGGCATCAGAAATAATGGACTAAGAAACCATTTGGAAAGATTTTAAATCCTTGTTGCACATCATTCCGCAATGTCCTCACTCCATTAATATTCTGGAGAGAGTAATGTAACACAGCCATCTCATGATTACTCTCCTGATTACGGGGCATCATTATATGTCCCTTTTGGAGCTTTCAACCAGCTTTATGCTTTGAAGCTGAAGACAAATAATGAAGGTGCAACGCAGAGAGCCCCTTCTCTCTCCGTATCTTCAGGTAAAATGCCTTCTTTGATTTATTACCTACTCCTAAAAAAAGCAGGACATAAATTACTAAAAGTTGCCAAATCTTTCAGCTCTCATAGGCAAGGCTATTTGCTAAATAGTCTATTTGAAGGTCTTTTTGATGCTGCTAAACATCCTAACAGCAGTTTGCTTGGAAACATGAGTTCTTGATGAGTTTCACTGTTAAAATATACAGGAGTTTCTTTTCTTACTCAGAACATGTGTCTGAAATAATAGAAAACACAGTTCAGGGTTTTCATCTGTAACCATGATATCATCTTCTGTGGATAGAGTCTGAAATAGTTTTATCAAAAACATTAGTCCTTCTCAGTTGCCTTCATTTATGGAGAGATCTGACTATGCGTTCAGAGTGCCAGTCTACAGAACAGAAAGGCAAACAAAAAAGAAGTGAGGTAACTAAGGATAAACTTGGTGTACGTGTTGTCAGGCAGCAGGTATGTCCGTATCCTTTTTGTACAAGACAGCCCAAAACTGGGCACAGCACTCCAGTTGTGGTGCTCCAAGTGCTGAAGAGGATCACTTCTCTGGACCTGCTGGCTACACTCTTACTACTACAGCCCAAGAGAGTCCCATGGACTTGTGTATATCCAAGTGGGCTACATGATCAGTGACTCTTTCTTCCTCTGCTTTGGGTACTACTTCTTGCCCACAGACTGCTGGAAGGCTCAGGGACCTGAGAACAAGCCTTCCCTGTGAAAACGGAGGCAAAGAAGGCATTGAGTCCTCAGCCTTTTCCTATCACTTGTCACTAGCTCCCCTGCCCCCCTGAGCGTGGGCCCACATTCTCCTTTGCCTTCCCTTTGCTAGTGCTAGACTTACAGAAACCTGTCTTGCTGCCTGTCTCCTGCACTGCTAGCTCCTTCTAGCTTCAACCCCAGCTGAGCTTTGGCATTCCTGACTCCGTTCCTGTGTGTACAGGCAGTGTCTTTGGTTTTCCTTCCAAGCAGCCTGTCCCTGCTTCCACCTTCTGCATATTTCTTTGTTGTGCTTGATCTCAGTCAGGAGCTTCACATTTATCCATGCTGGCCTTTTGCCACACTTGCTTGACTCTTTGTTCATTGGAATGAACGGTTCTCGTGTTTGAGGAGGCTGTCCTTGATGATTAGCCAGCTCTCCTGGGCCCCTTTGCCCTCCCCCAGGGGCATATTCTCATCAGAACCTGCCAAATAGGTCCATGAAGAGGCTGAAATGATTTTCTTCTGAAGCCCAGAGTTGTATTTTCACTGTTTATCTTTCTCATTCCCCTCAGGATCTTGAACTCCACATTTTCTCATGATTACTGTATCCAAGGCTGCATCATCCAACAGTTCTCTTCCTTGTTTGAGTAGCAGGTCCAACGGAGCATCTACCCTGGTCATTTCATCAATCACTTGCATCAAGAAATTCTCTTTAATACACTCTAGAAACCACCTGGATTGCTTGTACCCAGCCATAGTGCCCATCTGGCAGATACTGAGGTGTTTAAAGTCACCCATGAGTACCAGGGCCTGTCTGTAGGGTGTTCTCCAGCTGCCTAAAGAGGGCACACAGGCAGGGCTTGATCCACTGGGTACGTGGGCGCTAGGCTGGGGCTCAGCTGGCTCTGATGAGCCCCCTTGTCCATCCTCCCCAAACTGCCGCCTGAACGGCACCTCCACAGTGAGCAGGAGGCACGTCCGGACCCAGCAGCTCCAGCGAGGCTCTCCCAGCCTGGTCCTAGCATGTCCCACCCGTCCCATCTCCCCTGAGCCCACCAGTGTGGCTGTGGGTCACTGCACTTGTGAGCACCGCCACCCTCACAGCAAATGGAGACTGCACCCAGGTGGCTAAAGGTGGGTAGAGCCAGGCCAGAACTGAAAATAAATTAAGCACGGATGATGGCAGGGGATTGGAAACAGAGCAAACGCGATGCCGTCGGGTGGGGGAATGACTTGTCAGCTTGGGTTCAAGGGTCGGTGGCGTGATTTATTTTTAATTTGGATGGTTGACAGCTGTGATTTTATTTGTTAGCCTCCGCAAGTGAGGGTATGACATACCAAATAAAATGTGTCAGCTAATATGTCACATCATATAAGACCATAATAGTGTGTCTCTGCTGCAGCCAGTGACACCTTTTACTGACTCCCTTGCAAACTAGCAGCCATAAGGCAATGCCTGGAGTCCCCTGCATATGTAGCCTGGCACAGCTCGTCCGAGGCCTGGAAATGCAGATCTTGCCTGTTATACTGAGTTGTCTCTTTGAACTCTGGATGCAACATCTTGCCACAACAGAAGCAGATGCTGCATGCCCCTGCTGGACCTTTACTCTCCAACACCTTACAGCCAACAGAGCAGCACTTTCAATTATCGAGTGAGAGTGCTTTTTCATGCCTCATGCATCACTGTTCAGGGGAGACGGTCTGAAACAGGCAACAAACCAAACTTAGTTGCGGTGAAGGATAGAGACAAGTTACACTCTCCTCATGTTCCATAGGAATCATTAAATCCAGTGACACCTGCTTTAACCTGGCCATTGTGCTGCCAGATGTGGGTGAATCACTCTGATTGCTTATGGGGGTCATTGAATGGCCTTGAATAGGAAGAAGAGACTCAGTTCTTTTTCCTGTGTCTTTTCTTGACGGTCTTGTGTGATGCTTTTAGACCTATTTGCATCAGTTTTTGCCTCAGCCTATTGCAAGTTCAAACCCAGAGGTGATAGGCAGTGGCGTCACTCCCAGAGTTGCGGCTGGAAAAGAAGAAAAGCTTAGTGTTCGAGAAATTTATATGAGCCATTGGCATTCAGCAAATGTGGTCTCTGTGCATAGTATCTACAGCCTGATCAAGTCATGATTTGTGGAAATGGTCTGATAATATATATGTAGATTTAAAGCCTAAAGTGAAACTGGCCTTTTATATGGAATTAATATTTTGAGTGATTGAATATGAATCCAGATATTTTCTGCATACTTTTCAGTAATATCTGAAGGAACCATGTTATAAGTAATCTATCTGGCAACAAAAATAGTGTAAGTAGAAAAATACAGAGAGCATTTCACATCTGTCATACTAAAATGATGTTTTACCACTGCAAGGAGAGATAAGGATTTCATTTGCAAGTGACAAAACCAAAATTCTTTTGGATTAAAGTGCTGTAATACATTAATACTAAAAAATAATGCATTTATTATCAATGCTGCTTTTGATGACTGTTAACTGATTTATAAAACAGCTTTTGTGTGGATCATGGGCAGATTATGTCCATTAGACCATAGCATGAAATGCAATGTCATTAGATGTTTCAAGTGGTTATTAATCTTCCAGCAATGTACACCAATTACAGCTCTATCTTTGTAGCCTAGCTAGCAGACATGCAGGAGAGACAGTGTGACATTTCCACTCCCTGGATCCGTACTACCAGCATGTCAGTGCTGCTGTCGCAGCACGAGCGGCACTGTGCTTGCTTTTACCTCCAAAGAGCTCAGGAGCAGCTGCACTGCGCCAGGCCAAAGGTCCGTGCAGCCCAGTGTCCCACCTCTGGCAGCAGATAATAGTAGGGGGTCCTTGGGGAAGCGTATAAGAACGGGGGGGGTGGTGGGGGGGTGGTCTATAATGATAATTTTGCAGTGTATTCCCTTAGCTTTCAGCAGGTTATGGCTTAGGGACCTTCTGAATCAGCCGTGGTATCTTTGTGCTTAACAATTTTTCATGGATTTTTCTTCTGTGGAATTACCTAATTGGCTTTTTGCAGCTGCTGAAACTTTCATTCCTGACCATGGCCATGTCACCTGCATTCAGCTTGGTTCCTCCTTCTGCTCCTGTTTTCACTGTCAGAGCGAGAAGCCACTACTTGTGCTCCGGTTGGTGTCCAGCGGGTTGAGCTGTGTGTGTGCTGGGATGCCTTCCAGACACACTGGAGTATGCCTCTCACTGTACCCCTTCCACTGCAGTGGCATTTCATCATGCAAAGGTAAAATAAGCATGTCTTGTGTGGATCCTGCCGTAAACTGCATTCACTGTGAGAGGGAGGTTGCTAAGGAATTAGCAAGTGACTTAATACCAGTTTTAGTTCCCTGCTCTTGTGGAACGATGGTCAAATCCCTTCTAGATCTGCATCACCCCTGAGAAGTCTGGCTGCTGTCCGTGGGGGCACCCAGCGTGGGGACTGGCTCACACAGAAACTTCATCCTCGTTGACCCTGGGGAAACGGAAATTATTGTCGGTAAACTTTTGCTATTCTACTTCCATGTAGTTAGATGTTCCCACTTATATTACACTGTCTTTGAAACATATTTGCAAATGGCTTCCTGATCAATTCTTTTCTTCTCTGAAGAGAAATTACTGTCAAAATTGAAAATGCGCTTGATTTGCTAAGGGCAAAGGGAGAAGAAGACAAAACCCAAGAATTCAAGATCTGAATCTGAAAGAGAAAAGGAGCAGCCCTTTAATTTTCCAGATAGCATTTTGCTGTAAGGAAATCTATGCAAAGCCCCTAAAATGCAAGAACAACCCAAATTACTACAGAGGCAATCAGAGCCCATCATCAACATATGTTAGAAATGTAGAGACTCAACTGTGCTATGCTCCTGAGTGTCTTGTCTTCCTGAAAACAGAAACAAGGACAGAAGTCACCTGTATGCAGTAGTTATGACAACTGGATCACGTCTATTGGATGGAAGCTTTTTGGACAAGTTGATCAAACTTTCTGGTGGAAAATCAGGTGTTTGCAGGCACAGGTTGCAAGGCAGTGCCAAAGGAAGGACAACTACCTCGCTGTTCTTATGCTACCAAACGAGGAGAGAATTAGGTGACTGAAGGCAGGAGATATTAGGTAGAGGGATCTTTGGTACGTTTGAGATCTTTGCCGGGGGTAGCAGTCTGGGCCCTGGGGACCCCCTTATGTCTGTGCTGCTAAAGGCAGGGGCCTGCCTGCGCCAGCACTGCAAAGCAGCTGGAGTGGCATCAGGCTAAACCGGTCGGAGCCCTGTGTGCCAGGTTAGCCCAGACACATCATGCTCCAAAACTGCTTCCCGGTGGCTCTGCCGACCTCCGTGGGGGCTTGGGCCGGACTGTGGCTGGCTATGGAAGAGGGTTCTCTGTGGGTCCATACCATGTGGAGCAGGAAGGTGCTGAAGAGAACAGGACTGCTGCAAAGCCTGCTCTGAGCACACTGCTGTTCCTGCATCGCAGATTGACATTTGCCCTTTTCCCCAGTGACTGGGAATTGCTAACTAATATTGCAGTTCACTTGCAATACACTGTAAACCCAGCCCCTTTCTGAGGAGCTTCTGGCTAGCCCGTTTTTTCCCCAGCCTGTACTTCTGCAGCTTGTACTGCTTCGTGTAGTACTGGGCACTTCTCACTCTTCATTTTAAATATTTTTTTCAAATCCGTTTTTCAGTTGTCATGACTCTTTTGAACTCTCAGTCTGGTTGACGAAACTACTTACAGACTGCCCCAAATCGGTCTCAGCTGTGGCTGCCATACATGTGCTGATTTTCCTCATCCGGGCCATTAAGGGAAAAGTCAAATAGTATCATCAGACCCAGAGAGATGCAGAAGCACGCTCAGCATGCCCCCCTGGGTCGTGGATAACTGCTCTTTCAGTATGATGTTCTGGCTTCCTACCTCTTCTTTGTTTCATGCAGACTGTGTTTCTGTCGTGGTTTAACCTGGCAGGCAGCTAAACACCACACAGCCGTTCGCTCACCGCCTCCCAGTGGGATGGGGGAGAGAATCAGAAAAAGGTAAAACTTGTCGGTTGAGATAAGGACAATTTAATAGGACAGAAAAGGAAGGGAAAATAATAATAATAATGATGACAAAAGAATATAGAAAACAAATGATGCACAATGCAATTGCTCACCACCCGCTGACCGATGCCTGGCCAGTCCCTGAGCAGTGGCCGTGCCCCCCCGGCCAACTCCCCCCAGTTTTTTGTTCAGCATGACATCATATGGTATGGAATATCCCTTTGGCCAGTTGGGGTCAGCTGTCCCGGCTGTGTCCCCTCCCAGCTTCTTGTGCACCCCCAGCCTCCTCGCTAGTGGGGCAGTATGAGAAGCTGAAAAGTCCTTGACTTACTTAGTGTAAGCACTGCTCAGCAACACCTAAAACATCAGTGTGTTATCAACATTATTCTCATCCAAAATCCAAAACACAGCACTATACCAGCTACTAGGAAGAAAATTAACTCTCTCCTAGCCGAAACCAGGACTTGCTAGCTTGCTTGGAAATGTCACGCAAAAGAGCCTCAGCAGCATTATTAAAGTCAAAATAAATGACATTTCCTGTCTTCTGTTTTCTGAAAGCCTTTAGCCAGTCACAGAAGAAAATTAGTTTTTTGTAAAACCTGGCTGCCTGTTACTTTCCCTTTTTCTACCATCCTTTCTTCCAAGAATAAATTCCCTTTGAGGTTTGCTGGAATAAATAATTACTAAGTTAATGTAATACTTACCTGTAATGCTGGGCATGGTGCCCTGTGGGCATGTAGTGCTAAACTCACAAGACTGAGTTCTGATATCTGATATAAAACCTTGTCACCGAGGAGTGACGAAGGCAGGCCATGTGTAGACTGGTGAGAACTGGGAGCCTCATACCATGCTTCTGCACCTGTGTCCCGGTGGGGACCCCCTCAGAGCTCCCACAGCCCAGAGGTCAGAGTGCTCGGCATGCAAAGTCTCGTCTTCATGACCAATATCATGTCACAAAAACCTGCAGGCTGTCTTCTTCCTGCTTGCTGGTTATCAAAGATGGATAAACAATAAAACAAGCCAGAACTTAACCAACAACTGACAGATCGGGGTTTATTCAGGGTATGTATTTTATATGATGGGGATTTCACTTGGGCAGCGCAAGTGGCCTAATTACGGGGCTCTCCTCTTTCAGGACCACTTCCCACCTGAGCAAATGCTTGTCTTCTGAGGAATAAATAGTTATGGGGTTTGTTTTGTTTCATTTTGTTTTAAACTTTATGGCAATTTGTGAATACTGCTGCCAATACAAGATTTTGCAGAACTTCGATCCTCTTCACTATTTAATTTTGCCATGCGGCACAGTGCCATAGCAGATAACAAATTGTCCTTTATCAGTGGCTAATGACAGAGACGCAGCTTCTTCACAGCATTCGCTGCAGTTGCTAAGAGCGGCCCAAGGATTACTGTAGTTATGGTAAGTGTTTCCTTGAATATGATTTCCCAAATGCTTTTAGCTTTACTGTGGCAGTTTGTCTCTAATTGCAGAAATAACAAAATACCTTGAGCATATTTATTCACTTGAGTTTTATTCTAGTTACTCATTATAAAAGTGTTAATAACAGCCTGAAGGGAAGGAACAGAATTGCATTTGAGCAATAGAGAGCCAAAGACAAGTTGGTTTAAAATTTTGCTTAATGGACCATAATGTCCTCAGAAGAGTTTTTCTTTTCTGCCATTTTCCTTTCCCCTTCTGCCACTTGATGGTTCAAAACCAGAAATAAAAGGCAACTGAGTTATCTAATACCATGAGTCTCAGATTTAATAACTTGGTAAAAATCGGTCCTTCAGGTAAATTGACTTCATTGCCCGTGAAAGATAAATGCTTTTATTTGCTCTTGAAGGTGAGTCTTGATTTTTTAGCACACTGTGGACTTCTTCCTCACTGAACCTAAAGGCTGATTTTAGCTCTTCAGAAGGTGTTCAGAGATGGAAGAGAGAGAAAGGACTGGTGTGAGACCAAAGACAGGGAAAAGTGATGCTGAAATCTGCTGGTTTCTGCCAGAAACAACTATTATTAGGACCCCCCCAGCCCTTTTAAGCCTACTGTCTCTTGCACGTTACTGAGTGTCTTCGGTTCTACAGTTATTGGTCTTACTTGGGAAGCAATGATTTCTTACAGGAATGGGCAGTAGCTCATATCTTACAGCTCTGGAGATCCCAGGTTTACTTTGTGGTGGGGCAGCTGGGACATGTTCAGCACACTTGCAAAGACCTACTCCTTCCTGAGAAAACAGGAGTGGCCATACCTCGGGAAGTTACTCTGGACGACTTTAGTTTGCAACTCGAGGACAGCTCACCCTGCCTGAAGAGCACTACTGCAGCTGGGTGATCACCCCGCAAGCAGGGAGCAGGATAATGCCTTTCGCTGCCATACAAACCCTTTGTGGTGTGCAGCAAGGCCCTGCACTCCACGGGAGTTAGAGGCTGTGGGTGCAAGGAAAAGAGCAGCCTGCAGCCCTGCTCTCTCTGCTGAACAGCAGTACCTCTTGAAAGCTTTGTGCTTCTGGCCACACCTTGGCCTTAGTGCCTTTGAAAGATGAATTACATGTGTTTGCAATGGTCAGGTCTATTTTGATCTTACCTTCAGGAGTAAAACTAGGAAAGACATATAGTGAGGGAGCTGGGGAACAAAGGAAGAACTTTGTATGTAGATTGCTTTGCCGCATGCTCCCCTCTTCAGCTAACAGATGGTACTCAGTCACCTAGGAGAGCCATCATTGATGCAGGATTGGGTTTTGGTTTTTGAGGGACTCTGTCACTTGCTTATCAGGATGGTCTTGTTTTGGGGCCCTTGTTCCTGGTTCAGCCAGCATAGGGGGAAAATGTAGGATTATTCCTCTAGGTGCACTACTTTGCATCTTCTTATGCAAGAAAATAACGATCCTTTTGAGCAACCTATCCTTAACTCCCTTTCCACACACAGAGGAGGGCTGGAGGCCAAGAAGGGAGTTGCTGTCTCTGCTTTTCTGTTTCTCTCTCATAGTAGAGGCTGTGGCACCATCAATGAGATGAAGACAGAGTGGTCGCTTCTGAGGGGTTGTGTATTTCCCAAGAGAGATGCCTTATGAGTCAGTCCTTCACATCATGTTGGTGAGATGTTAGTTTTTGGTAAGCTGGCTCTGATATAAGGTTGTGCAATACATCTCATGGTGCTCTGCCCCTTGAGCTGAAATGCAAAGGCTTTGGCATGAGGGGGAGCTGCCTAGAAGTCTTCCTCTGGGACTTGTAAATTGTATCCAGGCATCTCAGGGTACATGCTGCACACCTTGGCGCCCATCTGAACCTGACTGGCTTAGGAGACAATCAACACAATGCTCCTCATACTCCTTCCCCTTTTTTGGCAGAATGATGCTGTGTTTCGATTTAGACCCAAGCATTGTTTGCTTTGTGAATTATGATTATTAAAGCATGACTCTTTATCTTCCTGCAAGGCTTCTGAGATTATTTATACCTCTAGAATTTGTCAGAAGGAAATTTCAAAGTCATTAAAACAAACATGTAATTTATTTGTGGTAGTACAGATAGTCTGAAGGCTTTAATTCCCATGCAGATTAGAAGTAGAAGGAGACCCATTTATCAGGTCAGACAGGAAATGTGACGCCATTCTGGATTAAGTATCTTTGGTGCGCCATCCTAAGATGACACTGTTTAAGGCATGCGGTTTGCTCTCTTGATGGAGGCACCATTTCACTTTCTTCCAGACAATATATTAATTATCTTTTACCTTGTAATCTCAGGTTCATGTCTGAATGAACACAGAATCCTTCAGGAGCCAGTATCTGTAGATGTTATCCTCAAAACAGCCTCGCTTCATAAAATGGAGAGTAATTTCAATGTAGATCAATTTATCTCCTTACTGCAGGTAGGGGAGGAGACCATGGCATGCTCTCAGCCAGGCTTTCTAACACTGCTACATGCAGCAAGAGGGTAGCAGAGCTAACTGGCTTGTTCGTGTTGTCCTAAAGCATTTGAAATCGAGTGTTTTTTCCACGGAGTGAAGTTACTTTGCAAAACAGACAGATGAATAAAGATTCTAATTTGAAACTGTCTAAAGGTAAAAGTGTCTTTCTGAAGTGTATTGGTTTTCCAACTGTGAGGGTAATAAACCTTTTTCTGCAGTTTAATACTTGTTTTCATTCTTATTGTTCAATAATAATTCCCCTCCGGGACATGTACGGAGAGGTGATGGGAATAAATGAACTCTGAGGCTGTTGCTCAAGCCACCCTATGTTTACGGTTAGTGGCAAATCATTAGCACTTCTGGTGTCTCTTGCCATGGCATTGTTATTCAGAATTGTTCTCCTTCCTTTTAAGCTAGCCAACTCTCCCCCCGCCCCAAAAATAAAATGCAGCAGTGGCTTTGTTTTTATTTGACCACTCGGTTTGGAGTTTTATGGGGGCTTTTTGCAGAACTGCAGCTTTGCTTTGTGATCAGCCCCCACGATGGTACAGTGCTGGAGCAATTCCTTTCTGCTAGGATAGTCATACCCACGCTCACTGCATGCTGTGTTTCTCCAGGGTGATGCACTGGCCATGCCACCAGACCTGCAGCACATTTCAGAAGAGAAGTCTCTGTTGGTGAGTTCCATCAGTAATCGTGTATTACTCGTGTTGAGACCTGCCGCTCACTTGGTGATGGCCTCTCCCAGCTGAGACGGGAGGAAGGCTTGCTTGTGTCTGGCCTTCGAAGTACGCTTTCAGGGCCCTCATTAGCCCAGCGCAGGCAGAATGACTGGCTCTGTGACCTTTCTCTGCTCTGAGCAACAAGTCTGCACTAGGTGCCTGCAGAGCTCTGATGTTAAATGGTGCATCTAGGTGTTACAGTCCTACAAAGGATGGAATTAAGCGTAGTCGAGCAAAGCTTCACCTTCCCAGACTTGAAACGCCCTTATGTCCACCATGGAATCTGTCTTGTTTGGAAGCCTCGGTTGTAGGGAAAGAGCAGCTAGACTAACAGTCAGTCCACTGCCTAAGCTCTTCCCTTTGAGAAACATCCTACGTTACCTGCTCCAACAAGACAAGAGGCTATTTGAACAGCAGAGTCACAAGAGTTGAAATCAACACATGAGCCTCCAGCTTTTTATTTTAGCTATGGTCGTCTTTGAGATTTGAATCTGCTAATTCTGTGTGTAAAACTCAATATTCTATTATTTCGGCTTGGGTAGGAAACCACAAGGGAGACAGAACAAAGTGAAGTGTGGCTATTTGTTTGTCTGGCCTCAGGGAAGATATGGCAAATCTGAAGTTGCAAATTAACTCTGAAGTCCTGGAAACATTTCTTCTTGTATCATTCCCCAGCTTCTGCTTCAGGGAATGACGTGCCCAGCAGAAGAACGCAGAATGTAGTGATACTGGTGGACTATCGTTCCTTTCATTTTCCATCAGCGTACGCGGAAAATGCTGTACTTCATGACTTTTAGAAGTCTGAAGGTGGATTTATTGCTTCTATGTCAGAGCCCACAAGCATTGGTGAGCAGTGTCTTCCCAACGAGGTTCTCTGGTGTAACTTTGTTAATGTCAGTGTGCTGTTGCACATACCAGAAGTGAATGTGGATATGCACACTCACAGACTGCAGGAGAGCTTACTTCTTTGCTGATCAGTTAATGAACTGACCTTTACTGCTGAGAAGGGTTGGAAGAAGCTGTGCTTGATCCCATCAATGCTGTTCTATGCATGTTCCTAAAGAACCAGTGGTGATGGGGATGAGATCTTAGTTTACTCAAACAAACCTTCTGTGCCCCCTCCACGTCTTGATGCTTTAGCTGTAAGATAAAAAAAAAGCTTTTATGAGTCCTTTAAAAATGGTCTTGAAGTTGTTCTGGAAATGGGTCAGTCTTCGCAAAGTTCTGCGGGCCTTCTAGGATCTGACATTGTTGCTATTAATTTCGTAAGAGACTTGGTGGCATCCTCCTCCTCTTACAGGGTCAAGCTGGGATAACATCCTATCACCATTGATAAATCACTGTGCATTAGGATGGCTAATACTCTTCAAACAAAATTACTTGGTTACATGGAGAAGCAGGTTTTTTTAAAGCAGGGGAAAAGGCAGCAGTGCAGAATAAAGATTAAGTGCCTGTCAATTTTTTGTCTTTAAAGTGGTCATTTTTTACTTCAGGTGAAGCAAAATTGGGGTTGAGTGACAGTTCTCTAATGCAATTAATTATTTATGTTTTTCTGCAAGCAGCAATCAAGAGTATCAGGACTGAAATGAAATTTATATCTCAATTGATTTTTGAAAAAAAACCTACTTGTGAGTGCAGAGATTGTGCTAAGCCCGGGCTGTGCCTCCCTGCACACTAAGCACCCCGTCTAAGCAGGGGGGTAGCCTGGGAGCCGCCTCGCTGGGAGCGTGAGCTCCATCGCTTCCTCTCCTGCCAGCGCAGAGAGAAGCCAGGTGGGAGCAGCCTGCACGGGACGTGCCAGTTTCTTGCCACTGGCAATTCCGAAAGCCCAAACAGCAAAAATTAGGTGAGAGGAACTCACCCGGCAGCTGAGGGAGTGTATTTACCCTGGAGCCAGGGTGACCTTGGCACAGGCAGTGCAGAAGCATCTGCGGTGGGGAGGGGGATTGCGTAATGATTTCCAAATGGAACATCTTCAACTTCACCTTGGATCATCCTGCTGTCATCCTACCTGTTAGCTGCCTGGGACCAAGCTTCCTAGTAGCGCTTGGCCAAATACTGGTGTGGGGAATACTCTCAGTTAACTTCTCTGTAGATGGACCCAGTTTCTCAGGGCTCTCACTGCCCTGTTTGTGTCCTTCATCGGAGTGACATGATCTTTGGGACAGACCCATTTCCCTGTGCAGGACCCCGGCAGTTCTTTCCAAGCCAGGTGGCAAACTGCAGTGGTTTATCTAGTGAGGCTGAGGTCTAGTATCTGGCCCTTGTGAGCAATGGGCTGATGCCACTTAATGCCCTCTTGGTCTTCTATACGTCCGTGCGGGTGGCAGCGCTGGCTGCAGGGTTGCCATTCCAGCCTTGCTGCCAAGTCCTCTTCTCACATCTATGGTCTCTGCTGGTTGTGCAGGCGGTATGAACCGGATCAGCAAAGATGTCTTGGTGGGGTAGTGACCTCCGGCAGGAGGAGTGCGGAGGCGTGGGGAGGGTGGGCTGGCTGGGGGTAACCTCAGCTCCTGCAGCTGGGCTGAGTGGGGTGTGGGATGGGGCTGCCTCTGGGCCCTCCTTTGGGTCTCTTCCCCCCATTGTGTCTTTAAGAATGAATCCCATGTATGAGGCTCGCTGTGCTGAGAGGAGAAAGGGAAGCTGGTAGAGTGATGAGGAGACAGAAACCTCTGAAACTGGCACAAACCCAGTGCACTGAATCACCCTGCTCTTGCAAACCTTGTACCCTATTTTAATGTGAATGCCAGGTTGTCTAGAACGAAGCAAACTGCCAGCTTAAACTCCTGCTTCGTGGTCTTGGAAGCCACCTCCGTTCTCCTGGGTGGCACATTTCTTTTCTGTGGGGACTTTGTCATTCCCTGTCTTCATACGGGATGCAACGATGAATACATACTGCCTGCTTTAGTGTCACTTACCTTTGTGCTCACTGTTTGTTTGAGCCAGGCTGCCTGCTCCATTCCCGAGCCCTCCAATAACTGCATTTCCCATTATTTCAGTTGTCCTGCTTCTGTTCGCTGCCTTGACAGCTGTACCACTGGCATGCACGGGAAGGGAAGAAAGCTCTGCCAGGGTGGTTTCGGTGAGTGTACAGTAGGGATAGGGACTGGGTATCAGCTGTGCCTCCCACCCCGTGCTCTTTTGCTGGAATACTCTATGGCTGCAGCACGCTGGGGCACGTTCCCACTGTGCTGTGTGGGTATGAGACTCCACTGGGCTGAAAATTTAAGAAATACATGTTTTACAAAATTGATATTAGAATAGGTTTTTGATCCAAACCTGCCTCAGCTTATTTTTTTGTATCGCTTTGATTGAACAAACAGAGCAAGGACAGAAGAGGCCATAAGTTCATTACAGAATAATCAAGGCCTCTGCCAGAGTAAATTTTCATTTTGAGAGCAAAGTTTTGATGGACCACTTGTTATCTTGCATATCTGGAGTTTAAAAAATAAAATTGCTTCTTATCTAAAACATTTTCTGCTCCCTTGCTGGTGTACTTAACTGCTTTTTCAGCGAGAACTTATCTTGCTGAGGAAATGTTGCCCGGATTGCAAAGCTAACAAAATGGAGCAAAACAATAATTTTTGCCAGCCTTTTCTTCTTAATGTTCTTAGTTTCCATTTGTAATTACAGTGGTGCACAGTTTTCACACACATACGGGATTTTTCATTTGATAGTATTCAATTATAATGATTATGTTTTGTCTCATAATAAAATGTTTTCCATATGTTAGATATAATAAAAGCATAATATCCCCTAGTGCTTTCCACAATGATCTCCATATTAATACAACTTTCAGATGGCATAAAATGTTTGTGTGCTTGGGCTCCACAGGCACAAACGCAAACATTTAATTTTATATCCACAAGAAGTGCCATTCATTTCGGCAGGACTATCGTTAAACACGTGCATGTTTGCAGGAGGAAAGACCTCTTTATTGAGCAATTCTCTCCACTACAGGCTTAGCAAGAGAAGCTGTTCTCACTGTCTGTGCAGTGTGTTTCTATGCTGCTCTGTAGATGATGGCATCCACATACTCGCTGAAGCACTCCCCATATAGAGAGGTGCTCTCATTCACAAGATAAATGGCGTGGAGGACACTAAGTTGTTCCAAGCCTTGGTGAGGAAGCCCCCTCCAGCTTGATTGGGATGAAACCAGCTGGCATTTGGAAATTGCCAGCAGACTTTGAGACTGATTTAAAAGCATGGGAAGAGGAATCAACACACAGAAATTATTGGCCGAGGATTATATAGCAGCTTTGCGGTTTTACTGGAGGAGAGGGAATAGAGGCAATAGAAAAGGAAAACTTTAAAAAAATGAAAACTTAAAAACCAACAAAAGTTAAATTTCTTTTGACATAAAACCAACACAGCAGGTTAAGTACTTGTAAAATTCCTTTATTTCTGGTGCTTTCTAACGCCTTGCACTATATACTACTTCTTGTGCTTCGTTATTCTAATCTACCAGCAAGTTTAGGTATCGTACCATTACATTCTCTGCTGGTCTCCAGGATTTTAGAGATTTGAGGAATACCTTCCTTCTACTTGCCATCCTTTTTTTTTTTGTGAGAAGAAATTCAGATGTGGTGCCATTCTGTGTTCTATTAGCTGCATTGCTCTGAATCAGGGTGACAACTCCCGTTTAATTGTTCCCTGGAATAGGCACAGCTCATTTCTATTCTGCTGTGTACACGGTTAATAGCCTGGTGCTGTAACATAAAGCATAACTGAAGAAATTTGGAGGGGATAATTTCCTTTATTTCTCTGAAAACCCCATGAGTCACAATCAAAGCATGCATCCCCCTCCTAGCATAGTGCTCTGGTTTTGGGGTTTTTTTTCCCTCTACATGCTAGCATAATAACTAAATCCATTCCAATAGCAACTGCTGGGTTTTATGGTTTTTATCTGAAATTGGTGTTGGCAGGATTAGGAGCAGGAAGAATTGCTTCCCTAAATATCTTAGAGGTTCTTTACTCACAGCTTGATGCTATCTGCATAGACCTCTCTATTAGAAATGGAAACCTCTATGGTTTAACAAGAGGAGCAGAGAAGGTGTCAGGGACCCAAATGACCTCTCCCATTTAGGAACCTGGCACTTGTTTTCCAGATACTCTTCTGCATCTGAGTGCTGATTTTTCACATGTAGAAACCAAGGAAAAGTGAGCATGCGCATATAGATGTTGGACCATGTATGAGTATGAGTGTACTTCAGCAATCTGGTGGGAAGCCCTTCAAAATAAAACATTAATATTGGAGAAGGCTCACATGAATACCAAACAGAACGTAATATACTGAATGTATGCATTATTCCACTGTAATCCACACCAAGATCACTCAGTTGTTTGCTCTCGGCTGCAGTGGGGTGATACCAGTGCAGAACAGGCATTGTACGTGGTGACGTGAAGTCAGCCTGTGTATTTCAGGTCATTTTGAAGTGCTCTGTCCATAAATGTTATGTGTTCGGAAATGGAGCAAAAGAATTATATTTGTGTTCCTTGCCACCAAAAATCCTGTATCCAGTGATAGGACTACTTAACCCCATTATTTCTCTGTTAGTGTCATGGTAATATTAATAAGAAAGAAGGATATGCACTGAAGACACAAGAGGCTATATATACTGTTGATTTTTAAGTAGTCACTCTCAGTCTTGGTATTCTTAATTCTACTTTTTTCGATATTCTTTATCAATGATGCTGCTACAGATTGACCGCACATAGCAAGGAAATAAATAATTTTGCTGCTTACGGTGTATATCTTCTAGAGAGCAAACTGGAGCAGAGGGACAGGAGGCAGAGCTGGTCAATCCTCGGCTCTTATCTTGCAAAGTTGTAAAGGGCTCTAGTTCATTCTCTTGTGTAACACCCTGATAAAATGGAGTTTGGATGTTCAACTTTACCTCCTTGCAAAAGCCCTGTGTATTCCCAGGTCCTCTGAGCTTGCAGCAGCCCAGTTTCACAGTCACTGCAACTGCAGATGGCTCCAGCTCCTCTGCCTGTCATTGCAGTACTCGTATCAAGGAGGCCTCCAAACGATAACAGCTGCTGATATCTGGTAGAAAGGTTTGGTGGAAGGTGAGATCAAGAAACTGGTGATCTTGTACCGGGTCTACCTGTTGGCTGGGACTGTGGTCCATGTACTTCTCCAGCCTACTTTCTCCTGCTCCCATCTAACAATTTGCATTAGCTTTTATTTCACCAGCCATAACACACCTCTCATTACGCCTTTAAAAGTTTCTAAATAGTCATTTTAAGATGCTAAATTGGCAAAGGAGTGCTAATCTCTCCTTGGATTTTGATTTTTAATGTGCCCCATTGTGGATCAATCTGGAACGCTGCATATGGCAATCCCCATGTTAGATAATCACGGTTATTATTGTAAGTGTCCCCCAGAGAATCTTAACAACTGAAGTGGGCAATTACCTTATTTTAAACTTAATTAAAAAATGATCCACATAGGGAGAAAAGTTTTAATGTGATCAAAGGATTCGTTTCAATAAAAGCTACTGGCACTTTGCTATAAGTAGTGATTGATGTTTGCAGCCTCCAACATCTACCAGAGCTGAGTGTGCATCTGGTATTGACAGCACATGACATTGAGAAATGCTTCAAGTTATAATAACAACCATCAATTTTTTCCTAGAATTTTGCAGGATATCCGTAGAATCGGAGCTATGGTTTTCTTGAAATAGTTTCCCGTGAATAGTGATTGGGGCGTTGCTTACACCAAGGATAATTTCAAAGGTCTGCTTTTCAGAGGTAGCAGAAGCAAGAGTGGAGGGTTTTTTCTTCACACTGGGTGACGAGAGGGAGAAAAAGGATGTGTCTGTCTGCAGCAAGGTTGGCCATCCAGCCCCTGCAGCCGCCCTGAAGCCAGGCTGCAAAGAAAGTGCCTCAAGTTTACTTTTTCCTGCGACCAGGTTTGGAGACAGCCATCTCTTCTTGCAAGCCTTCGTGGTGGTCAAGGCCTGGAAGCTGTAACATATAAAAAAAAATTCTGGTCTCGGCTGAAAGAAATGCTTTGGCATGAAGGCGAGTGGGGAAGGACTTGTCCTTCCCCTGGAGAGAGACCAAGGTGCTCTGCAGTAATTCTTTCTATTTTTGGTTGGTGATTTTCTCACCTGAGGAGTTTGCATCCTGCTGAATTGCCCTGTAACTGAGATGTAAATAATGCAGCTCCACCTTTTAGACACCTTCTTTGACCAAAAGGGCTCTCCAGAAGTGGCCCGTCACATTCACTGATGTATGGAGGAGTTGTTGACCAGGAGTTGTAACTATTTGGGTGCTCTGGAGAACAACAGCACCACCAGCACAGCTCTGAGAGCTTGCGGCGCAGTGGTGTAAGCCCTGAGGACCTTTGAGCAAATTTCAGGGAAGTCAATGGGTGATTCCCTGGCCTGGCGTTAAGGACTGCGAAGCAGGAGGGCGTTCCTGCTGCCTGAGGCGTCAGTGCAAAGGCATGGCTGTTCTACTGCTAAAGCCCGCTTCAAGCTTTTACAATTATTTTGTTGAAGAGAAATGCTATTTTCAGAATTTATTTCGCGTCACATAGAGCATGTTAATGCTATGAGATTGAGTTTAATTATCGCTCTGGTAAATGACAGCAAAGTTAAGGGGTGCGCTCTGATATCCTTTTAGCATTGATTCTGCAATGCATTTATGTGATAATGTGAAGGAAAGCCTGGGAATTACCCCTTTTATGTACATGTAGCTTAAATGAACCCAAAATTAAAATGATGGGCATATCATGGCTTCAAATTAATGGCCTTAGCAGGTTAAATGACAAATTTGTAAGTGAGTTAAATATAATCTGGGTTCATTTTGCCTCTGTCCTTAGTAGCCTGGTATTTTCAATCTTCTAAAAGACAGTGATTTCGCCAGCATTTAATGGAGCTGGAAGCAAAAGCACAATAAAACCCTATATACGAGAGAACAAGATAAGTGAGGAAATGGATAATGGGGTGGTTAATGCTGTTAAATACCTGGTGCTTAATGTTGGCAGGTCTATTGGTTTTGCCAATAAAAAGTTTTAAGTCATTGCAGATCTTGACTGTTGGAAGCTTTCTCCAAAAATAATCCACCCAATGCGCGGAAGTGTAAATCAGACTCTTAACAAACCAGCATCATGATTTATTGCCCCTTTTGTGTTGCTTTTTTGGAAGTGTGTATTTTCGAATATTATGTGTGTTCTCAGGACTAATCTGTTCTGCTGTAGTTAGGGCTGTCAGTACAGAAGCAGAGAGAACAGCAGAGTGCACTGAGCCCTGGAGCAGACTACCTGCAGGCAGCGTGGAGTCGTCACCGTTACGGCCTGCCGAGAGTGGGTTAGAAAAACCTGTGTTAGGAGAGCTTTGTGTCTGCCTGCTTCTGCCTTAGCAGGGAGGATGGCTGAGGTGACCTCTTGCAGTCCGTCCCCAGCATTGCTTTCCATTATGGTTGTACATTTACAGGTACAAACATTTCTCCAACTCGGCCAATGCTAGCTTGCACATTCAGAGATACTGGAAGGTGTCATTTGCTCAGCTGGTTACCCAAGATGTTCTCATCAAACCTGTATGCCCATTGCAGCCCGAGGGGAATGCGGAGATTGTTTAAAGATCTGGGAGATTAGCTGCATGAAAATTCATCCGTCAATGCGTAACCAAAGGCTCTAGTGTTCTTTGTGTGTGACTTCCTTCATGAATATAATGCTATTAACTGTTTTTCTCGAATCCTTACATTCTAGTCATGTGATAATTCAAGACCCTTTTCCAAATAAAAGTTTGAAGTCATACAGGTGGCAGCTCAGAGCTTTACGCTGCTCATGGGTTGTACAAATAAAAGGCTCAGAAACAAAAATTCAAGTAAAAAAAAGTTCTTAACTATTAAAATGGTTCATAGGTTTTTTTCAGTCATTATTATGCGTTTGGGTTGGCTGTACTGTAATGTCTGTCATGATTCCCAGTGTATCATACTGATTTGATTGTTGGTTTCACCGGGCTCTTTGCTTTCCCTAGCCATTAACTAAGCAACTTGTATTACTCCCCTCCTGCCATGTGTTGCTGGCAGCAAAACAAGAAAAGAGGGACTGGATTTGGATTTATAAAGACTGTTAACATAACTGAGCCGTGCCCAAGTCCTAAGAAATACCTTGCTAACACGTTTGTAGGCATGTTCCTATGCACAAGTGTCAATGAACAGACTTGTCTCATTTATCTCAAGGCACTTACAGACTAGCTGAAGACCCTGGTCACCTTGTGTTCCTCTGCAAGCCGTGATGAACTGGGGGCCAGCCAAGGGCAACTCAAGCCACCCAAGCCCTGAACGTGCTCTAGCAGGCTCTGAGACTTTCTGTTGGTTCTCGAGGGACCCTGGGGTGACTGGGCTCCAACCTTGTCTCTAGTATTTGTATGGAAAGCTGGGAGAGAGCCTTCACAGAAAAGGTCATACTTCATACTCTTCTTGTGTTGCTGTGAATGTCAGGTGGGCAAACGTTGGTCTTGATACCTTGCTTCCCTGTGTCTGTGCGTTGACTGCTCCAGACCCTTAAGTAGAAGGAAGCGCTTTGTCTCAGTTGTTGCACCAGGGCTTTTTTGGCTTTGACCTTGGTGCTGCAGGTGGCTTTGTCAGCCCACCTCTTTGGCCCCATCCACACTCCTTCTCTCAGCTTCTCCCTCCCCCTTGGATCTTCATTGTGTCAGTCCCGAGTGGCTTGATCATTTGCTGAACTGCTCACTTGTGAAGATGCACCTTTCCACTCGTTCCCTTTCCCCCGTGGAGGGAGGAGCTCTCTGTAGGTGCCTGGGCAGCTTTGCCCTTGTCCCTTTCCAATCTTTCACAGGGGCCATGATCCTTACAGAAATGCTTGACAGCAGATTGATCACAGGTGCCCTAAGACTCCAATCAATAAACATCCTGTGCTTTCTGTGCTTCTGTCCATACTCAGGCATTATCTCCCAGGCCATATGTTATTATGAACTCTCTGAGGACAGAGACTGCCTTTCTGTGGTCTATTGTGCAGTGCCTAGCACTGAGGTTCTCCTCTCTAGTGAGGCCACCCATTACTTTCTAACACTTTCTGTCTGCTTCACAGGGAGACAACTGGTTGTCAAGAGCAGGATCTGCTCTCTGGGCTGTAGCTCCGCTGATGCTCCAGACTGTTCCCGCTGGCAGATGGGATGTGCTGCTGGTGGTGAGTCTGCAATCTCACACTGGGCTGAGCTGTGTAGGGTTTGTGAAACAGCTGTTGTTGCTACAGCATGCGAAGCATCTGCTTTCCAATACGCTCCCAGTAATCCTTGAGTCTGGATTTCCTTGTCACTCGTGTAGATGATTTATGGCTTGTTGAATCCAGAGTAGTTCCCTTTGTAGGGTAGGTCGGTGCCCTTCACATCTCTGCTCTGAATATTGCAGGATATCTCTGTCCTAGAGGAGGTTTTTCCCTCTGCAGCTCTCTAGAGATTTCATCTGAGGACAGGTTTCACTAGCTTTTGTGGTGTTTATTCCCTGAGCAATGTCCACAATGAGTCTGAAAGCCTTTCTTTGTATTGTACATCCAAGTTGTATGTCTGAAGTTTCTGGAGCTGTTAATGGAGATAAGGCAGGCTTTCTGAAGTTTTTTTCTCTTCAACCATTAGTGTGTCTCTAGGAAATACTTTACAGATGCAGAAAACATGCAGTTTTCCTATGTTGAGGGCAGGGTATTTAGGAAGCCAATGCAGTAGCAAGATTTACAGCATCTTCATATTCCTAGGAGGAAAAAGAACTGCACGTCTGCAGGAGACAGTGCACCTCAGGGGTGGCAGCGTGGGCACTCCCGGGGCTGGCAGGATGGGGCTCCTCAGATCTCCTTGTGATAGCTTATAAAATCCCCACCTCCCACCTGAATACTTCCTATGCCTTTCTGTTGCATCTGCTACTATGTTTGATTAATAAATTGTTCACTTAATTTTTATGTTGCCATATTGAGACAGCTACAGAAATGGAAGAAAAAGGCTTAAAACAAAGATATAAATTCCCTTGCTTTTTGTGTCTGATTTTGGGCATTAATAGCAAGGGAAATTTAAACAAAGTCTTAATGATGGCTACAAAACACTTGAAAGGGACATACCTTGAGCTGTCTGCAGCGTGCTTTCCCAGATATACTGAGGCTGTTGCTGTTGAGAGACAGATTCACTGTCAGGGGGTTTGCAGCGGTCTGTCTGGAGTGCTGAGCAGCTACTTCTGTCTCTTCAAGAGAACTCTTTGGTAAAAGCAGGAGGGATGAGGATTAGGGGAGGACAGCTTTGGTCAATGGAGATGACAAAGGGTATGTGGGGGAATAACCGTCTCTGGGGAAAAGTCATGAATACACACTCTCGGGACAGTTTCGTACTGCTCTGTGCTTTGTGTGATGCACAGCGCCGTTCCCTGAGGTCTGGTACAAGTAGGGGATTCCTCTGAAAGAGCTTTGTAAGTCCTACATGCAAACCAGGTGCCTCCGTGCAGGGCCTGGACCTCAGCTTTGTTAGTCCAAGACAGAGATCTCCCCTATCAGCGGCTGCTTTCCTGAGCACTGCAGGTGAGTACTCACTCAGGCTCCTACTGCAGCAGCTCCCACATGCAGGAAACCTGGGGAAAGCTGCAAGCACGTTTCAAGGTTAGATGTGTTTTAATGATTAATCACACTGTCTTTAAGACTTTTGCCTCCACTGGCTCACTGAAGTGGTAATTAACCTGAGCCTCCAGCATTGTAAAAAGTTCTCGACCCAGGTAACGACTCTCCGTCAGTGCAGCGGCAGGGTCTTGGCAAAGTCTTTCTCCTACTTCCCTGCTCTCTAGGTTGGTTAGCCTGGGGCAGGACACAGCACCTCTGGTGATGACAGGGATGCAGATGCAGAGGTAGATATCAGTGCAGGTTTCTGCAGGATGTGGGGGAAACACATTCCTGGGGAAAGTCTGCTGAATTCAGAATAGTTGGGCTGGTGGAGTGGCTGATGCCTCTGCTGGAGGAGATCTGTCTGACTGCTGCTGAGGCAGCTTTTGGGGGAATCTCCCCATCTCTGGTGACAGTATAGCCATTGAGCTCATATGGGGACCTACCCTGAGGTGGTTTTTCAACTGGAAGACTACTTGTAATCTTAAGATGTTTCATCTTGGCGATACTGTATATGGCTGGGTGCCGTACTGTTTGTCTTCTCCATCCGCATATGTTCATGTTATTTATCATAGTATATACAGTGACTACTTCTGGCTTGAACCTGGAGAGAAAGAAGACAAAGGAATAAAAGAAATGCTGTTCTAATGTATAAGGGCTAGGAAAATAACCCATTACCTTTACTTTTGTAAAAGTGTAAGAAGTTGCGGTTAAGGCAAGCAACATAGCTTTGCACTAAAGTTGTCAGCATTTTCCTTGTAAGATTTGGTTTTGCTTGCAAAGTTTTAACTGTATGAATTGAAATTTTTCTATGCCAGTTGTTTCCCTCAGTTATTTCTTTTTCTTTTCAATTCAGCCAAAACAGTCAACAATTTCTATAAAAGCACTTAGGGAAAGCAATATTTCCAACATAATCTCAAAGATTTTTTACATATTGTCCCACATCCAAAACATACTACCCCACTCACTATCATGACATTCATCTTGCTGTGTTTGCTGGAAGGGGGTTGTAGCAAAAAGTGTTTTATACCAGCTAAGTTTAGGTACCAAGTACCTAATTAGAAGGGTGGGTTTCCTATGCGGGGATTTTAGGAAGACAGGTAGAAAAAAGAGAAATACCCTATTTCTTTCATATAGCAATTTTTGCTTTTTGTCCAGATGTCTTTCATCTTCCAATGATCCATTCCCAGCACACGTACAACTTGCAATTGATGGTATTGACTAATCTTTTTTAATACAGAACACAACCAGTAATCAATGCTAGCATATTTTATGGCGAAGAGTGTCCTGTTCATTACTTTTTGGGTTTGTTTTGGGTTCATAAAAAGCAGAATATTCCTGAAATGATGGAGAAGGGCAGACTGCTCTTTCTGGTTGATCCAGAGGGATGGCATGGCTGTTACTTCAGTGTAGAAAGCCATTAAAATTGCTGGGTTGGAGCACACAGAGGACTGTTCTTGCAAGGCAGCAGGAGCAGAAGAGGAATGTACTCTCTGGGCTCGTATTTAATGTGTCCGATGGCAGCTCTCAGCGTCCCCGTTGATGGCGCTGCCTGGCCCACAGCCGGGGAGGTGGGAGGCTGGTGGGACCCTGCGCTGTGTAAGGGTGGTCCCCTTGGCGTCCCGTCCCAGTGCCTGTGACACTCGGGGGGGACGTGTGGGCAAGCTTCTCACAAAAAGACACTAACATAGTTCATTAATGCCTGTTTTCACTCCACCCTCAGTGAGCATCACTGCAAATCAGTAGAAAAAGACATCAACTTAGTGGGCTTTGACTCAAGCTCATAAAATTAGTAAATGGATGTACTAGTTGGCTTTGATTGTCTTTATCCATGGCATGGTTCATCTCTTGAGCGGTCGCAGGCTTTGGTCAGGTGTTACCAGACTCATTTTAGTTACTGTTGCTGTCGTTAGCACATCCTGTCGTGTAGAAATCTACTTATCATTGGCAGTATAAAAGGAGCCAAGGATACTTCTCCCTGGGAAAGTAAAGCTTCCAGGGCTAATTGTTTTCCTCTCTCCAGCTGGAAGTGGAAACTGCCTGCACACTTAACTTGCCATTATTTTTTCTTTTGATAATATTACCCCTTTGAGAAAGGACACTCAGGGATCAGGAAAAGGTGATCTGCAATGCTGATTTACATAGCAAGGTTTAACAATTCCTGCCACTGAAGCTGATGATAATTTCAGGTGACAGGAGCAACTGGTGGGACTTCAGGAATGTTAATGTGAAACTGCAACTGAGTGGAAAGAAACTCACTCCCCACTGAAATGCAGATACAAAAAAATACGGGTTGACCAGAGGTAGCGTAACAGATGAGCAGAGCTGTGAGTCGGCTGTAGTCCCCGAATGAGACCTTGGTTGCTGTTGGGCACTGTGCAGACTCCAGGTAAATGTACTCATCGGGCTGAGAGAGTTCGGCATGATGCAGTCATTTGAAAATGGCACGTGCTGGAGGAGGAGAGCATACAAGGCTGTTTCTCACGTCCTCGCTGCTTGCTAATACAGCATGCATGACTGTCTGCCAGGATACTAATCCCCTGGGGCATGTCTCTGAGCATCTCCCGTGTCTAACCTGGTGTTAGCAGCAGGGTTTGCACTGTGCTTTTGAAAGCCTGGGAGGACCACAGGCAGCACTTGGTGGTGGCTAGTCTTCTTGTGCAGGGGTTTGCCATTCCCAAATAGCTGGAATTCCTTGAAGCTGTGTCAGTTTATTGCCATGGTTAGTTTATGGATAAATAAAAAAACCCCCTCCTTTATGCTATCAGAAAGACGCAAGGCAGCCCTGCCCTGCCCACCCTCCCAACTAGAGAGTCCCACTGCTTTTTGCACCGGACCCCTATCGACCTTGGGTGGGTTAGGTACCGTGCAAGACCTCCCCTTGAGCTCTGCAGGCAGAACTTCCCCTTCCAGCTCCCCCAACGAGGCAGGCCTGCAGAAGGGACTCAGCACCCCAACAGTGGTCTGCCCTACCCCACCAGTCCTGAGTACGTTCACTTTATATCTTTCAATGACTAATCTTGCATCATTTAAAGATGCTTCTATAGGCTCGGGGTCCTGGGCCCTTCCTCTACAGTTGACTGTAATTCCCTGCAAGTAGAGGCAGTTATCATGCTCTTTATCAGTCTGCTCACTTCCTTTTGCTTGTTGATTGCAGCAAGGCTTGGTGCTGCAGAAGTCAGCACACGCCTGAACTGCCCATCCGTACCCAAATGCCTGTAGGTGAAGGAAAAGAGCCTGGCTTTCTCCATCCTCTGCTCCACTCAGCGGCTTCGCGTGAGCGGTCGGCTTTGGACGCTGGGCCAGGTGCGCTGGTACCTGCCATTCCTACTGTCTGCAACTCTGCTTTTAGACTTGTCCTCCTCCCCCAGCCCATGGCTATGGGTGGCACGTACTGAGTTTTATTAAGAACAGACGCCAACAAATCAATAAAAAAATCCAGGAACAATTATAGACCCTTTTCCCACCTTTCTGCTTTCTGATGTGGTTTTTCTCTGCCTGTAAATGACGACGATGTAAATGTGAAGCAATGATTTTGCAGGGAGGAAATGTGGTGTGATTTTAAGCATTGTAGAGCTGACAAAAGATTTTTTTTTTTTCCAAAATGAGTTTGATCGTTAATATAGAACATTTTTCAGTCTGCTCTGAAAGAAAAAGAAAAGTTTATTGAAATATGGCCAACAACTCCCAAAAAGCAGTAAAATGGTGGCTAGTGACAGCATTTATCAGGGGCACTGGTGAATTCACCATCCCAAATGAAAACGTTTGAAGCTAGAGGGGGAGTAAGGGCCGGGTTTGGTGAGGGGAGAGAATGTGTCCAGATGATACCCTTATTCAAGGCAATGCATTGCCCTAAAAAATCATATTCAGCTTTGCTCACATTGCTACAAAGCTCTGAGGATTCTTGCATGCAGGATTTTGCAATGACCAAGACTGAGCATCTCTGCATAGTCCTTCTTGAAGGAGAATAAGGAGCAAGGGAGGCATGAGAAAATAAGAAAGTAAAAGGTTCAAATACAGATTCAGAGAATTAAGCTACACATGAACTAAGAGCACTAAAATACTTCTGTATGAGAAGATCCACAAAATTACTGAGAGTACTCTAATTTATTCACTTTAGACTCACGTCTTTGGATCACTTAGCTTTTGTGCATGTTCCTACGCAGCGGAGCAGCAGATACACAGGCTTCACTGAGACATCCTATAACACGCACACCTGTGTGCCCTCTACAGAGATGAGAAGGGAGCAGCAAGCTGCTCTGTGTTAAATTAATGAACCCCAGGCTATGTTAAAAATTGCTCCCACCCAGAGGCATGACTGAAACTTCAGGTATTCTTGCTAGGCATCAGCATGGCACCTGCCCAGTGTCTTCCTAGTGATGCCATCAGCACCCTGGGGAACTGGAAAGGAGAGCCGTGTGCTGGCCTGGCAATGCCAAGCTTTGCTGGAACTGCCTGCAACTTTCAGTGCGTAAGTCAAGCCTGCTCATACTTCCTTACTAAATTCTTCCTTCTGAAGCAGTTATTTCAATATCCTTGAAAGATACAATATTAATTATACCACAAGCACATTGTTTGCACAATGAATTTTTGTATAGGCTAAAAAAATCAATATACATCTAGTTTCAAAAACTATTTCAGAGCTGTGCTTGACTTTTTTTAAACTTAATTAAAATGTATATTTTCCTGGCATGCAGTTCTCAGTGTGACCAAATGCTGCTTGGTCTTTAGAAAGAAATATCTTTAAAGCATCCAAGATGTTTATGTTTGAAAAACTGCTGCTGTGTGCACCAACTTTAGTACATTCCATAAAATTTTTATACCTAGTGTGAGCAATGTCTATAAGATGTTATGGTGGAAGTGAATTTATAATAGTCTTCCTGAAGAGATAATAGCTTTGAGGCTGCCACAACAGTTACACTATGGATGAATGTCAAAAATAAAAGAGGAGGGGTGGTAATTAATAGTAAACATGTTAAAAATAACAACAAACATCTGATAAAGCAGTTAGCAGAGAGGAGCCTCAGACCGTAGCCAGTTCCTGTGCTTCCATCTCAGCGTGGCCACGCGTGGGACTCTGGGTGGTCATCACCTCTCTGTTAATTGCCTCCTGCCTCATCAGCCTGGGAGAGAAGGCTTTTAGTGGCGATGCTGATGTGGTTTGAGATGTTGGCTGAGCAAACTTGGGGATGTTCTCCCCAAGCGTGTGGGAAAAGGAGATGGCTCCTTGCTGACTCTGGTGCCAGTGTGGGGCCTTGGAAAGCACTTTAGAAAGGGCTTTGGTGTGAGACGAAGTCAGAGACGCAGACAAAGTCTGAGTGCTGATTTTGTTAGGTTGGATACTGGGGAAGCTGCTGGGTGGGAAGGAGCATGCCATGCTGTGAAGCTGCTGCACTAGTGTGAACAGATACGGAGGGCTAGACTCTGATATGGAGGGCACTGAAAAGGAGAGGTGCTGAGCTCCATGTTAAATGCTCTATACCACTGTACCCAAACTGTGGAGCATGCAGTATTGTCAAGGTGAGGATTGGAGAGCAGGTGGCCTGTGGGGCACTGCGGACCTTGCAGTGATTCTACAGACAATTGCCTTTTGTCTGCACTGAGACAGTAACAAAACCCCCAGCCTTCAGAGCACCAGCTGAGCCCTTTCCAGAGGCAGGAGGTGCTGTCTCCCCCCTGCAAGCTCCCCCAGAGGGATGCTCGTTTCTCTTCCACCCTTTAACTTTTGCCCAATCTTCCTGTGACGCAACCACGGTCGGCTGAGGGGGGAGCATGGATCACGGCACCAAGGTAATGCAGACTTTCTAGCTGTTGGGTTGGTGGGCCTTGCTTGCGTGTCCTGGGGAAACTTCCAAAAGGGCTGAGGAAGCTTCATTCTGGTCAGACTGGTGAGGAGCTTTGCTGGTTTGCTGCTTTCTTCTTCAGCATTGCACATTGATCTTCTGCTGGGGTGTGCTTCACTGGTAAATTCACTGCCTGTGCCAAGCTGATGAGCATTGCTGGTTCTTCAGTCTGCTCTGCTGCCTGCCCCGCTGCCACCAGGGCTCTGGAGAGTCCAGAAGCTCAAGAGAAAAATATTGGGGGGAAAAAATACCATAGCAAAACTCAGAATGAATGATTGTATGGTCTGTGTTGCTGTTAAGATGTATAGCTTTTAAAGGTAAATTTCTAGTCATATAATCAGGGAGTGTCTGAGGGGAACACGTCTGCCTGAGTTTGCAGAGACCTTCCCACTATAGATTGAAAAGGCAAACTGCTCTAGCTGTCTTGTGGTGCAAAGATGGGGGCCAGCAGGGATGCCCCAAATGCAACACAAACACAGCCTTCCTGCTCAAGAAAAAAGGAATTAAAATGGGGGAAGGAGAATATCATATGATAAAGTTTTAAAAGGTGAATAAAATACAGCAGAGATGGACAAGGTGTGGGTATGGAGAACAGAAGGCAAAGTCCTGGAAAGGCTTAAGGAAATAAACCCACTGCAATTCTTGACGATGCAAATGTGGAAAGCTGTGATTCAGCAGAGCTCCTGCTTATATACTAATAGCATAAGCAGGGGCTGAGCAGTCGTTTAAGTGCTTTGCTGAGCTGAGTCTGAGTGTACAAGGTCTATGCTCATGGAGACTTGGGCTGTAGCAGAGCTGATTGATAAGCACTTAAAAATATTTTATAATCTTTCAGCTGTTGCAATCAGCACTATATTGTGAAAAATGTAAAGAAATCTGATAAGCACTTTTAGTTATTTTATGTGCTTTGAGAATAAAGTTAAATGAAAAGTGAAACTAAGTGGTCTCCATTTACAGCTATTTATGCAAGGAGCAAAATCTAATTAAGCAGTTTGAACGGGTATGATACTAAGGTGTGAAGTTTATTGAACACTTGGTTAACTATTCAATTAGTCTGCGGATTTTGTGAGCTGGTATAATTCTAATTCATGTGAGGATCAATTACTTGATTTAGAAGAAAATATAACATAAAACTTTAATTCCAAGAATGGTAGAAGTTAAGTAATTGTCACAAATTTATTTTATTAGCATAATCATTACCAATATTCTTCCAAACAGATAAACATTGCTTGAGAGATTTGAAAAGATTTTAGGATTTGCCATTAAAATAAGCTGTGCTTGCTCTGATTTTTTTTTTAAAAATGTTAATTGACAAATTTAAATAAAATTGGCTTAAATATCAACGGATGGTCCCTTAGGAAAGCCCAACCTTTTCTTGTGTTTTACTGCATAGTTGTAATTGTTGGAGGCTTTTATGTATAAGAAATATCAGACTTCTCTGCCTTTTATGTAAGCAGTGGACCAGCTGTGTGCATGCATCTTCCTCCCACTCACACCGAGTCGTCATTTATATTTAACCAAGTGAACGGCAGATACCGACACAGAACTGGGTTTGTTTAAGGAAGGTTGACAAGAACATCTCTGCAATACCTGTGCTCGGGAAACCCAGTCATCATCAGGGAAGAACTGGCATTTTTTTGACAGAGTGACTATACTATAATTTGAGTTTTGAATTCTTAGTAAGAGTCATAAAAATCTATTTTCATGCTGGGTGGTTTGTCAGCAAATGAACCCTTCAGGTGTCAAGACCTGGGTAATATCCGAGAGTTAAAAATCTCATCTGCTGGGGAGTGTTAGCCCTGCTGAACCGTACCAATAGGGAAGGAGCCTTTGCATGCGCGATGGCACAAAATGTAGGAAGCTGCTGTCCTGGGTATGGGAGGCAGTGTCTGTCTTAGGGTTACCCAAGCTTAGGAAAATAATTCCATCAGTTGGGAATTGCATGTTATTCCTGCTGGCAAATTCGTGTGGTCTCTAGCATGGGGTGTAACTGCCAGGTTGCAAGGTCTTGGGTTTGGTCATCACCAAATCAGCTTTTCTCCCAGAGCTGCTCGCTAGGGGCATGCTTGAGGGGTGGCAGAACTGTCCGTCCTGAGCTGCTCAAGATGAAACGGGACAGGCAGAGTTGGGGGGGCTGTCTGAGGCTCATGAAGCAGGGACAGTAGTCACAGGGGACCAGGAAGCCTTAAGGCTGGAGGCTTTCATCTCCTGTCCCCACCTGCGCTGTCTTCCTAAGGCTGTGCTACTCTTCGGTTGCCTCACTGACTGGATGCATTTCCTTGCTTTTCTCCCTGGATATCTGTGTTAAGAGTAATTATCCAAGTGGAAATTACAGTCTAATCACAGAAGCCGGGCCCTCAGTGTCACGGCTCTGGATTCCTCCCATGAAAAGGGAGGCAGCTTTCTGTGCTGCTGGGCTGGGACAGCCTGGGCAGGAGGGGGTCTGGGTATCTTCTTCACCAGCCCTGCGATTTAGCCGATCTGCCGGCAGGTCCCTCAAGGGACCAATTAAAGCCTTTCTTTAAGTCCTTCTCCCAGCCCTTTCTGGGGAAGTCAAGCACAGGAACCCATCTCACAGCGGGTGTGCAGTGTCTGGCTGCAGGAACATCATCAGCATGGAGCGCCATTCCCCTGTGCAGCCTCACCTGGGACCAACATCTGCTGGACCATGTGGGTCTTGAGTCGTCCTTGTAGAGAACATCAGGAAAGTATCACTTTCTTGGAGTCTGCCGAGCTATATAATGCTCAAACTTGCATTTTATTGTTTCCTTTGCTATGAAGAAAAATGCACCATTTGGTTACAGAAGAAAAATCCTTCCTGTGAGGTATGGCTCATCCACAGAGCCCAGCATGCTCTTTCAGAGGAGACAGGCTCATCGAGTATGCTGACAGATGGGGAAACTGAGGTACAAAGGATGGAAAGGCCAAGGTCTTGCAGCAGGGCTGTGGCAAGGCTGGGACAAGGTACCTACTCCCGGTCCTCTGTCCAGCCTACTCTGCTCTGGCCTTGCAAAAGCATCGTATAACCTGCCCAAGCAGTGTGTTGTCAGGACTTCCAGTGATTAATTCCTTTTCTTCTCCTGCCTAGCCAGGCAGTTAAGGGATGAGTCAATAATTTCACCTTAGAAAAGGATCTGAGAAAGAAACTGTTTCAAAGCTGTATGGGTTGAAATCTTTCCTTCTTTAAGAAAAAAGGCTGAATGATTTTGTCTCTTTTTTTTTTTTTTCTTCTTTCCTCCAGGAAAAGATTTAACTGAAGGGCAGGAGAGATTTGGGGAAATAATCCACTTCTCCACAGAAGCTATTCTGATACTTCCTGTTTCACAACAAATCAACGGGGATTAAAAAAACCCTGTCACTTCTGTAAAACTTCTTGCAGGGATTGTATGCAGCCTACCAGCTTAGTTTGTACAGGAGGGATGAGCATGACAAACACAGTAACGGAGCTTTGCCTGGCCCTCCATCAGACAGTGATGCTCCTAGGAATCCACCCAACTCTTGCCCTGGCAGACAGACTGAGTTTAAGCCTTCAGCAGATATAACTAACTAGGTCTCCAATGGCTAAGTGTTACAGAGTGGTTTATTGAAAGCACGTGGACCAACTTTACTGAGGCATAAACGTGATGCATAAAGAGTGCATCAGGTGTCCTCACTCACAGGAGGAAATTCAAGTGGATTTGCAAAGCATCCTGATTTCTGGGGTTATAGCAATGGTTAAATTAACTCTAAATGTGTCCTTGGGGCCTACTAGATGCCCCAGATCTGCTAATGCTGAGTTTATACTTACCGTGTCACAGCAGAGGAAAGCAAGAAAAACAGGATGGGAAGAGGAACATGTCTATTCCTCCCACCCCACTCCTGGTCATGAGAGACACCTATTTCATCCTCCATTTGCACTCCTGTGCTGCCCTCTGACTAGGGTGATACCTAATTTCTTTCTGGGGATGAAGAGAGCCTTCTGGAAATGCTGTATTCCTGTCACAGGCCCCTGCCTGAGGAAGCCATGGGTGCGACGGGGTAGGAGGATGCATGATGGTTCGAGGACTTCTTGTGCTCACGTCCTGGCTCCAGGAGCGGGTTATAGGCTGGGGTGCCTGACAGTGCCCAGCTGTCCTTGGCATGAGGGCTGCCCTGCTGCTGCTGGGGTTCCCCTGCACTGCGCCAGCCCTGGGGCACACCACCCCAGGAAGATATTTTATTTTAGATGTTAGAAATGTCAAAATTGTGTGGGATAACATGGGACAGTTACTGTGTTGACACAAATCTGGGTGAAGCCTGAAAGAGGAACAATCTACAGATGAATTGAAGAGCTACATACCCCAGGAAACAATGAAATAGTTCACAAACTCTTTAGTAAACGCTTCTGTATTGTTCTTATTGTGGTTAATGGATCATTAAAAAGCGGTAAAATGCAGTAGTAATAAAGCTGGAATCCTTTATTTGAAATTAGCCTCCTCGTGAGGAGTGGCTGGGGGTCTGTGTAGTTATGGACCAGGAGATCTGCACTACTGGAGGGTGCCCATGGATATGTTTGGTTTGTAGATGTTACGTCCTTTAGGCTGGGCTTACACCCTCTCCTCAGGCTTGGCTGCAGAGGGAGGAAGCACGATGCCGAGGAGGCTTCGTTTCCCAGGTTTCTGCTGTTTGGGAGCTCGTTTGGTCCCACAGGAGAATGCATGTGATGGCACTGCAAAATTAGCAGAGGACTTTGCAACACAAAATACATCTGCAAGCGCTGATGGTGTAAGCTGCAGTCTGCAAACAGTGGTTTGGGTTTTTTGTTTTGTTTTTTTGTTTTTGTTTTTTTTTTTCTCGTTTTCCTGTTACCTAGAAGTACTTGGAGGTAACAAATACTTTTTTCAGACTGGTAGAGTTCGAAGTCAGGGGAAAATTATATTATTTAATGTGACCTCCCTGCAGTCACAGGCAGTTGAATTTTACTCCCTACGTGCACTCTGATAACTTGTGCATTTGTAAAGCGCCTTTCCTGAAAGATATCCACACGTGGCCTGAAGAAACTGAGAAAGAGAGAAATCACCTTTCCATTCAGAGTTTATTCCGATCATTCTGGTTATTAAAAATACGTGCCTCGTGTGATTTGAACATTTCTGGCTTTATCTTCAAGGAGTCAGTGCTTCACATGCTTTCCTTCGTTAGGCAGAAGAGGGTTTCATTACCCGGCATTTCCATTCTGCAGCAGTAGTTATGCCTTCTACCCAAGGTACCTCACAGGCTTCCCTCTGGGAGCCCCCAGTGATGGTGTGTTTAAATTGAACTGGTTGGAAACTGTTTCACAAACTGCTTTATTTGCTGGCAGATGTTGGTTCATCAAAATGGTACTTTTTTGGAGAATGTCTATTATTTCAAAGTTATTTCTGTCCTTGATAAAGGGAGGAAGGAATATGTAGCTCGACACGCTGCAGTGGAATTGCTCAGCACGGCACGAGGTCAGACACATGCTGCACAGCTCTAGCATGCATCCCACTGACATCCCGAGGGCTAGGTAGCGCTGCCCACCCTAGGGCCTGATGGAGGGGACCTCCAGGTGACGTTGGCTGGAGAGGGTGGAAGAAACAGAGCAAGTTTGCCACCGTGAGCACACTTAGGTCTTTTGAGTAAAAAAAATCAGTTAACTCTTGGGTGCAAAGGCAGCTGACAGCTGTCGTCTGTAGCGTGCAGCAAAAGGGCTGCTGAACTGTCCTGAATAAGTGCTGAGCAAAATACTCACTCTTGCCACAACCATGTCTCATATCACTGGGTGGACAACTGATGGTATTTTACCTTCTCAGTAGTTTGTTCCTCGTTGTTGCTTTTGGGTTGTGCTCCTGGGAGAGAGATGAAGGCTGGGTTTGGCCGGCCCAGGAGCAGCATCCTGGCATCCTTACCCTCTAGGCTGATCGTCGAGCCATGGGAGCACAGCAACCAGACCGCGGCTTTCTGGAGTACAGGACACTTGGGTGATCTCCAGCCAGATCCTGCCTATGCAGCACCATCCCAGCTGGGCAGCGGGGATGTTTCGGGGACTGGAGCAGGTCTCCCTTTCCCTGGCATACAGGCATCTTTGCCATATGGTGGTGCCACAGGTGATGAGGGGGCAGTGCTGGCATGCAGGCAGGCATGCAGACAGCTGGGGCATAGGGGAAGAGGCAAGAGCTGGACTGGCTGTGATGAGTTTTATTTGTATGTGTGTATTATTAGTTCACTGCTGGTGTCATTTCTCCCCTGCAAGGTGCTTCCCCTGGTTTTATATACCAATTGAGTGCTCCTGACCAGGATTGTTTTGTTTCCTGGAGGTACTCTGGGGAATACGCAGCATTGCCCAGGTCTCTCGGTGGGGTTGGACTGGTGATGCACGAGGGGTCTTGCTTGCTGCTGGCAATGCCTGGCAGAAGGGATGTGTTGCAGGTGCCCTCTGCATTTGCCTCCAGCACTGCTGCCTCGGGGTTTGAATGGGAAGTGGGAAAGCCTCTGTTTCCTTCTAGTGCTGTTGAAGATTTCCTATGTTAAATATTATTGCCTATGTAAAATAAAACTGCTCTTGTGTAGACTACCTTATGCTCCCTCTCCCACAAAGAAGCTGAAAGTGATCTGACTGTCACTTTCAGAGATTAATATTAGAAATACCTAGGATTTTTATTTAAATATTGTGATGATCCATTTGTATTCTGAAATCCTCTTAAAAATATTATTTGACCCAAACAGCTGCAGTGAGGCGCAAATCCTATGTATAGCTAAATCGGCTCCTGTGTGGTGGTGTTTTATCTTTTTTTTTAACTGTGGGAAACTAGATATTTTAAGGAAAACGTAAATGGACCCACATGTCTGACTTTATGTAGATTGGCTGCCATTGATTTTAAAAAGTCCTTTACTTGCTTGCCCCCTTTTTGTTTGCAAAACATCAAGCCAGAACTGTGTAGAGGGAGCTCCTTGCGCTGCCTTTGCTTGCTCTCTGTGCTAAAATAAGCTCCTGTTGTGCAGAGCAGCACGCAGCCGGCTCCTGCACACCTTGTCTTGTGGCTCTGCTGGCTGACACTGCCAGTAGCTGGTCCCACAGAGCGGGTTTTGCTATTAAAAAGCAGAGGAGCAAACCATTTATCACTGTTCTGCGCTGGATGGGGACAGGAGCATCCGTAACAGCTTGCCCTCGGTGCCTGCAGAGCCGAGGGGCTGGGGTTTGGTCGGGGTGATGCTGTGCTCCAGCAGCCCAGCGGAGGGGAAGGGAAGTGGGGAGAAGGGCTGGGGATGGGTAAGAACCGAACGGCAGAGGTGGCTGGAGAGTGAGAGCACCACCATAGACGTACTACTTATTAATTATGTTTCCTGGACTACTTATTAATTATGTTTCCGGGGTGAAGTTGATAAATGCTAATAAGTGCAGCTGGCCTGACTGTACATCCGCATTGCATTGCACACGACTTTTGGAAGCACAGAAACTATCCGCATCTCAAAGATCTTCGCATATTTGTGTGCTGAAATGGGCACCTGCATCTTTGAAATGTAGGTAGAAGGGATCACCAACATTTTTGTGATGGTTTTATGTATTTCAAGGAGCAGTAGGGTGTCTGTATTCCCCAAACAGTTAGTCGCAGCACAGTGTGGCTGATTCAGAGAGGGATTAGGTGTGTCGGTGTTATATACAGTATATACGGCTGCCGCTTGGTGTCCTGGCTGTTCACGTGCTTTCTTCTGTTCACTAGAGTGGAAGCTGCTGAATGGAATTTTCACCCCTTCCCATCTGCATGTGCAACCCCCTCATCTCTCCATCCTCCTCTGTCGGGTGTGCCCCTGCCCGGTGCTTGCAGGTGTGCTGTGGTATGGAGAGTTGATTGACATTAGTGTTGGATGAATCTTATCAGTCCTTTCTGGTGCAGCAGTGTGAACTCCCTGCAGAAATGGTGGGCATGAGGAGACAGTCCAGTGTAGCTGGTTTTATTTATTTATTCATTCTTTAAATATCTTAATGCCTCCAAAACTGGGTCCTTCTACTTCACTTTTTGTCTGGGTGATCTTTCTCTGATGCAGAGATGCTGGAGTTTCCAAGCTATTTCGTATCCTTTTGTATGAAGAGATGGACAGATATCCATCATGCAGGTGTGCAGAAGAGAGCAGCGACAGCTTTTGGCAGTCCTTTTTCTTAAGCAACAACAGACATTTTACAGCTGGAAGTAATTTTACCTTAGTTCTCTCACAGCTGCTCCCAGACAGTTGAATTGTGGGTGTATGTGAAAAATGGAATTTGAAAGAAATGTAAAGCACTGTCCCTTCACCTCACCAGAGTGCATTGGGCTGCAGTCGTTGCACTTTCTGTCTCCAGGTGGCTGTGGCTTGTGTATCGGCTTCAAATGATCAAGGACTGCAAAGATGCAGCTCAGCCAGATGAACATCACATCCTTTCTCTTGTTGGTATATTTGCATATCAAGGCTCTTCTGCAATAATTCCTGGATCATTGGCCTGGAACCAGTGCCAGCATCACCTGTAATGCTAACAGACACTGAGACGTTTCCAAGCCGTAACACTGACGTGGGGCGATCTTGCTAAACTTTGAGACAGTAACCTCTGGAGACAATATCCTGAAAGGAATTAGTGCGCTGGTGTGATTTTGAGAGAAGGTTTCTCTGTTCAGTTCACTTGGACTGGGAAGATGTACTCGCAGGTCCTCAGTGGGCACCTGCAGCCCTCCCAGCTGGGGGATGGCCATCCTGGGGAAGGAGGATCGCAGCCTGCCTTCCCCGAGGGTGCTCCGCTGAGGCAGGGGGCTCTCGTGAGGATCTGTGCAGGTAACGTGAGGGTACAAGAGATGAAACTGTGGAAGATGTCTTGGCAGTGGAGTTTTTGAAAGCGCCTGTTTCTTGCTGCACCGCTCCTGCCCTGCCCTGGGGCTGCCTGAGCCGGGACGCTGGCAGGGATGGAAGTGAGTGGCAGCTTGCGCAGGGGATGTGGCGTTCCCTGGCAGTGCCTCTAGGAAGCAGTTTCAGTGCTCCGTCTTAGCTGATGTAGAAGGGTAGAAGAAGGGTCTGTGTGGCACCACCCTGCTCTGATTCATACCGTCACCTTGGCTGGACGGTGGGTGCAGGGGCTGTTGTGTTAAGCCAGCCACGAATGCCGTGTCTGTAATGCTTATGCCACAAGTGACAGAGCTGGTACAGTTTGGGTTAAAAGCTAGGGGTTAAAAGGCTGGATGGAAATTTTCAGTGGGTTTGGCTTCCTCGGGCATCTTGGAGCAGTGGTGTCCCTTGGAAATGGGATGCTCCGTGGGGATGAAATGTCCATCCAACTTGCTGGGAACAGTAACAGCATAGTTATTTCTTCAGGCGAAACACACGACAGTATCAATCCTTTGTCTCCTGACTTGAGGCTGACCTGAGACGCTCAGCTCTGGTCATAACTATGTTAAAGCTTCATGACGAGCTTTGAGAACGGGGGGTTCCGCAGGAGGATGCGCGCATGCAGCAGCAATAGCGCAGCTGCCTGGAGAAGTCAAAGCGAAGGGGTATTGGGGGACTCACACTTGTGGCAGTCTCAGTTCCAATAACTCTGCTGTCTAGTATCTGAATCAGTCGGGTGTCACCTCCAGACCCTGCAGAGGCTGGGCCGGCTCGCTACAGCCTTCCCATGTTGAATTGCCATGGCACGGGCGCACAGGTCCAGCTGCGGAGAGGAGCTTCCCAGCAATCCCAAAGAAAACAAGAACTCAGAAAACACCTGGGACAGTACATTTCTTCTGCCCTCTCCTACTTCTCTGTTTTACGTCTGGTCCTGATGTGAAAGTGCCTCTTTGCAAAAATAGAAGGTGGAGGAAAACGATGTGATCTGGACTCCTGGACGCCCTGCTTTGCTGTTCTCTGCTAGGGAGTTCGAGTTTGACTCTCAGCAAGCCCTGAGCACTTACTGCCAGGGTTAACCGCAGCCCCATTGCAAGCCCGGACTGGTGGAGAGCTGACCAGCAGCGGCCCAGAGTTTCTGGGCAGCTTTGGTGCCGAGAGGATGCTGCGCAGCGCTGGCGGCGTGTGGCTGAGGGCTGCGCTCCAGGTGGCACTCGTGGTCCTCCGATAGCAGCCACGCTCCAGCGCTGGCACGACTGTCTGCACGGACCTGCGAAGGAGCTTCGGCACCGAGCGACCCATGTGCATGTGTGTCTGAGTGCTGGGGCCACAGCAGCCCTGCGCTCGCCTGGTCAGAGGCTGCTACCAGGGGTGTGCATGCAGCCACCCGGCACAGCCATCCTCTGTGCATGCTGCGATGGGATGCTCTGCCTGCCAGCACTGCCTCTGTTTTGAAGACATTTCTTTGTGGTTTTGCTCTTTTGAATTTTTCCAGTGCTAACAACATTGTTGCAAAGAAAAGCAAGCATTTAAAATTAATGCAGAGCGTTCCTTAATAGGGTGTGTGGGAGAGCAGCGCTCGGTACCATGAGAAACAGGCTGAGGAGGTGAGGAATTGCCATAGAAACTGCAGAGGCCTGGCCTGCCCTGGCTGTCTGCGATGGCGGGCTGCTGCAGCACACCTGCGTGCACGTGGACACCTTCTGCCCCCTTACTGGGCAGCTGGGAGCCCTTCCTCAAAGTCTCTGTCTCCAGAGTGGTTTAACTCTTTAATTGGCATTTGTATTTTACACATTGCCTCAGCAAACTGTTGGGGTGATGCTGGGTCGTCCTTCCCTCCCACTGTCCTTCCTTAAATGTGCCGTCCCTCGGCACTGACTGCATCTGTCTGCAGCTCGTTCTTCCCCACCATGGCTTCAGCGTGGGCACGGAGAGCTGCTTTGTACTGTTTCTGGCGTGTCCCCATGTGCTCCGGCGTGCTTTCTGCAACAGATCGCAGAACCAGGGAGGATCTGCTCAGAGAAGAGACGGCTGCTCCAGCGTGGAGGCTCTGCCTTTATTCTGCCTCACTTTCTCTTCTCCTGAAAGGGCTGGATGTAGAAGTGCTGGGCTTTTCATTCTCTCCTGGCAAACAGGTCCTCCTTTGCCTTTTGTTCCTTGCTTCTGTCTGCATCTCTCTGTGTAACCTGCTCTTTGCCTTTTGTGAAAGAGCCAGTCCTTCTGAGAAGAAACAAAAATACTACTTTCTCTTTTTATTTATCCCCAGCCCTTCCTGCTCTTCCCAGACCTGAAGCCTTGCAGAGCAGAACAGAGATAAGGAGACTCCGCAGCTGGGGACTGTGCGTGGGAGAAGTGGGTAAAAAGGGTATAGGTGAGACGAGCACGGGTCTGTTTGAGACTGCTGCAATTGTGTGGCTGTGGGCCCAACTCCACTGGGAGATGGATCCTGGCGTTGCTTCTGTTGTCTTAGCACCAGTGAAAGTCTCCTCTACACCCCAAGCTCTTGTCCTCAGGCTTCTGTCCTGGAAGCAGGAGCTGAGAGTGCTCCTAAGCCTGGCATGTCTTTCATCAGCTTTTGTGACTGTAGAGAGAGCATGAGCAGGAAGACCTAGAAGTGATGCGGTTGGTGGCTCAGCCAAGGGCAATGCAAGGAACCTCTCATGAACTCAGCTCTACCAGACTTGCTACTGTATGGCTGAAAATCAGTCAGTCCTGACCTGGTTTTGGAGGTAGGTATTTAAAGCTCAAGTCAGGAGTTCCAACTCTTACAATGATACAGTACACTGGTGAAAGTCATGCATGGAGATGGGGTGCTTTTACTTCTTGGAGGGTATTTACCCAAGCAGGAGCTCTCCTGGTGACCTCTGGCCATGATCAGCTGAGCAAGACAGCAGGGTCCTGAAGCTTTCCTGGTACTGAGCACACAGTGCGTGTCATGTTCCATCCCATCTCAAGTGCTGGCCAGTTTCTAAGATGAAAGACGAAAAGAAAGCAAAGAATTTATTCCTAAAATAAAAAGAAAGTTGTCCTATGCCCCTTCTGGCAGCAAATGGAAACCCTGAAGCATGGGATTAATACAACATTGTGCAGACACATAACAATTAAGGCACCTTACAACCCTTACTAGCTTCCTCAGTGTATCGTAAGTAAGTAAGTAAGACTTGTGACGTGACCTTTCATTTCTTGCTCCGGCATCCTTGCTGTCCCGTTGCAGAGCTGCGGATGCGAGCTTGTCAACCTCTGTCTCCCAGCAGTTTGATGCCCAGGCCCCGTACCGTGTTTGGAAACACAGAGCTCCCCTTCCTGCGAGGTCTGGGGGCTTTCTTGTCATGTCCAGTCTAAATTAATTCATGACTAATTCGTATCCACATGAGGTTTGTCCCAGTATTATACTACTTCTCTTTCTGGTATGTGCTCCCTCACTCTCGCTTTATTCACAGGAACTCATCCAATTTCTTCCCAGCCATTTCATTAGACAAGACAAATCAAACTGGGATAATCTTTATGTAAATAGCTTTTCCACTCTTTCTTACCCAATGCACAGTGGACAGAGAGCTCTTGATAACCTGGTCACTCGCTACAGACGGGTGTCTCTGGCCAGTTCAAATGGCTGGTGTCCATCCCCCTTGGAAAGAGCCTCCAGTGCTGGTGTCCTGCTGGACTCGCACAGGCTGCCCAGGGGTGCGCTGGTGGAGCAGGATGGATGAGTCCTCTGCGTGCAGCCCCAATTACCTGATTACTGTCCAGCCTGATCTTACAAATGCTTCCCCCCTGACAGGGTTAATAACTGCATTGTGTCTTGAGAAGCTAAATTGCTAACAACAGCCCCATTTAAGAAATGTTCAAAAGGCAGCAAACAAGCAAATAGGTAGCTTGGCAGTACTGCTTCAGCCTCAGAAGATTTATAGCAACTGGAAATTGGTTTTCTCTATTTTCTGAATATAGAACTAATCATAGTTTTATTGTGCTCTAATGGAAGAAACTGTCTTAACGAATGCCCTTCTTGTTACTACCACTGTTAGACCTTGAGCTATAAACCGCTGAACCATCCCTTCATTAATTGTGTTAACAACCAGTGCGGAGATGGTGATCGCTCCTATAAACATACTCCAGTTTGTTAGGAGCGGCAGCCCAACAAAGGCAGTGGCTGCGGCATGTTTGGACACTTCTGCTGGGACTGGGGGAGGAAAATCCATTTTTCTTCCTGGCAGCCCTCCTCACTGCCATAACCTCCAGTCATCAGCATTCAGGATGTTCTCCTGGTGTATGATTTATCATGTAGTTTTAGAGAGTGGGAACGAACTTGGCAGGCACTATTCTTGGGGAAATCTAGTGCCATGTTAATAAATTCCAGGAGCCAAGGCAGCAAAGAAAACAAAATCTCTTTAAATTTGTGTAAATTTACAGGGCTACGTGATGGTCTCTGTGGCTGCTGGCACCTGTACACCCCAAGGACAGGGGAGACTGTGCTGCAGGGAGCTTAAGCCCTGCTCTGGGTGCTGCAGCAGCCCTCCTTGGGATAGCACAGTGCTTTTCTTCCAGGTGGATAATGTCCGTCTGTTGCGAATGGGTGATTTACAACGCTTAAGGAATCACCGACAAAGGTATTAGCAAACATGGTTTTAATATGATGTTGTAAAAGTGCGACTTAACAAAGTTCGATGGCAAGATTCGCTCTATTAATGACTGCATGGAAGAAACATACAAAGGAAAATTGAGTTACGCTTGAGTTAGAATGATTCACAGAGAGACCGGGGACGCAAAAGGGTAAGGAGGACCCTCTCGTTGAGCCACGAGGTTCAGAGTAGGCCCCCTTGCTTTCTGAACTCCTGATGGAGCTTAGGTGTGGCTAGGTCTAATCTTAGTCTCAGACTTGGACAACAGTTTATGTCTAAGGGATTGTACATGCAAAGTTTATGTAATGTTTCATTAGCATCAATTCAGCTTGCAAAGTTACCAACACAAAATCAAAGTTACCCTGCTACAAAGTTATGTGCGACATTATCCCCACCTCAAAATGCTCGTAGTCCCATGCAGAAGCCCCAGCAAGGGGTTAATGGGGCTGCATTTTCTTTGTTAGACAAGACTTGCCGCTTTGAGAAAACAACTGCTCAAGTTTAGTCCCCCAGGAGACAAGTAGCTGTGAGGGATGGGCCTTTTAAATAGCTTATTATAAGTTGAAGCATGTTCTGGGAGAAGATCACCACCTCATTGTCTGCCAGAGATTCATCTGCACGTGGCCCTTTCTTGACTTTCATCTTCATTTCTTCAGCTAAGGCTGTGCAATACCACAGAGCGTTTGCATAGTGGTTCTCCTCCAGTCCAGGGGACCGGAGCGAGATGGGACCGCAGGCTTCGGACCCTCTCCGAGCCCTGCCAGCAGATTTCTTAGCAGCCTGGCTGTGATCCCATGAGTAGGGCTCTCGCTGGTCAGTGGTCGGATGAGAATGGGACTCCTCCATCCTTTCCCCCAAGGTGTACTTGTGCTGGAGGGGGCCAGGCCTGAGAAGGACCAAGCGGGGCCAGGCAGGTCAGGAGGGGACTGTCGCTCCAGACGGTTAGAAGCTGAGCAGACCCCACAGTTGGCTGGTCATGAGTGGTTGGCCCCGGGTCTGAACCCAGGCCTGTTGCTTCGCCTGGTGAGCTCTGCTCTCCTCCTCCCGCTCTGGGCAAAGGCACTGCACGGCCACCTGGAGTGAAAGGCCCAGGGACCCCTTCAGGTGATGTGTTGGGGGGCTCCTTGCAGCCTGTGGTGGGCAGGAGGGTAACGGGGAGAGGAGAAGAGGTTAGCCTCTGAGTTAGCAGAGCAGTCTCTGGAGCAAGGACATATGTATTCAAAAAGCAGCAGCAAACGCTAGGAAGAGCAGCACACCCTCAAAGTCAGGGAGCTGGGAGCTGCCACAGCATCATAAATCTTCTTGGGCTGCAGCATTATAGCTGGTATTATCCCATGCAGAGGAACAGCCTGTGCTGCTCTTTATCCCTCCAAGCCCACTGATCGTGTGCGCAGTGCCCTGTAGTGACGTTTGTGCTCAGTGTGCCTATAAAAGGCAAGTAAACACAGTTTTTATGATGCAAGAATTAGTATTTTACCAGTGATATTGTTGTCCTTTGCAACAATTATAAAATTTAGCATCTTCGTCAGTCTCAGGCAGGGTTAATTTATGTTCATATCTGAGGAAAGTGGGTTTGTCAGGAAGGCAAAGAAGAAAACACGTGGTTTGGCCTTGAGTTAGCCAAGGGCAGACAGGAGCATTGGTACGGTGCTCGGGGGTGTGGAGAATGGACGTCAGCTTTTGTAAGATGCTCTGTGTAATGGGGATGGTGGTTGCACTGTTGCACAAAGGTATTACAAATAGTTCACCTCATCACTGCGTGATGGGCTAAATGTTGAGGGATGAGCAGTTCCTCTGCCAGGGTTGTGGTTTCTAGCAGCGTGCCACGTGCATGGGAAAATGCTTGCATGGGCAGCTGGATTCTGTGCATTTCTGCAAAACTGTCCATACACAAGTCTCCTTGAAAAAACAAGATTTGCCATTTGTGGAACAAAATCACATATGCACAAAGCGAAATATGAATAAATGTGATTTTAAGAAGGCATTATGTTTTTCTGTGTGTCTCGTTCTCTCTGGAAAAGGCTTTTTCTTGATCTCAACGCTTGCAAATTTTGAATGCAGATCTTGAGGAGGCATAGCCTCCCCTGCAAAGCTCCCCGATGCCGGTCTGACTTGCTGACAGCTCGGCTGTGTGAAGATGCTTGCACTGTGCTCTGTGCAGGACAGCAGGAATCTGCCGGTGAGGCAGGTTAGGTGTGGCACTTGTAGCACAGTGTGGGCACTGCTGCTCCTAGCAGGGGGAGTGTGTGCATGGAGGGGGGTTCATGGGAGGCTAAAGGCTGCTAAGCCAAGCCTTAGGGAAGAATCACAACTGATTCTCACAGCCCAAATGTGCATGCACGTATTTTGAGTTATGGCATGTTGCAAAGGTTTAAGAGTTTAATAATATCCACATCAAACTGTCAGGCCCTTGCTTTGTTGTGGCTTTGGTTGGATATGCATCTGGTAAGCATTTTGCTTTCTCCTATATATACTTTTACTCTCTTGTTCTAATATGCATAAAAAGGCTTTAAAAAATATATTGGTAGAAGGGCCTGATTGTCATTTTACCAGATTAGGAGCCAGATGCAAGTCATGCCTTGCTAGGAAGTGTTTTGCAATAGCAGCTCTGCACAGTCCAGTTTCATTCCCGTACCCCTCTTGCTGCGTGGTGCGTAGCGGTGTATGCAGCCACGACGTACCCTGTCAGCTGGTACCATGGCGAAATGGGTAGTTTGGCAAGTCTCACATGGCCTCTGTCTGTAATGAAATCACGAAGAAGATGAATTTCAAATGCCACTGTCTTTATAGACATGCTGAACACCTCTTGTAATAATGAATCTGGTTCCTGTTTTCCCTTTGCTCCTCCCAGACAAAACTATCTTGCAGCTAATCAAAGTCACAGAGGTAATGCCGAAACCAGAACCCATCGGATATTGCAGTTTTAGGTAGATACCTAGATTAAATCTGATTAAATTTTCTAAGAGTCATTTTTGCAATGGACCCCACATTTCCGAATTCATCCTGTAGGCTGGAGGCCAGGGTATGTACTGAAAAAAGTTGCATTATCTTACTCTTCTCTTGAAGGTCAGTAATAGATTAGTAAGTGTGCTCTTTGAAAATAGGCTTTAATTTTCCCCTTTCAACCTTTTGATTGGTTTGACATTTAAAAGGGTAGAAGGTAATTGGGAGATTTATTATATATTTCTGTTAAGTACAAGATGAGAACATTTAAATACCTTGGGTAGAAAGTGCACGCAAGAAAACAGACAGCTTGCTAGGGAAGGAGACAGCAACCTTTTTCCCTACCTCACGTAAAGAAAAGCTGTAAATGATTGACAGCAAACTGTAGTCAACAAAGGAAAAACTGAATCATAATGTATGAAGATTTTTTTCTCTGTTGACTATAGTTTGGTGTCAATCACTGCTTCTTCTTATTTTAGGCTGGGAAGAGATGATGGGCTGTCTTACTACATAATCTGTCCATCTTGCACAGTGTTTTTGTAACCTAAGGATTTTTTTTTGTTTTGATCCCACACTTAAAAGAAATCTATGACAAACGCCTTCCTGTGATATCCTAAACTTCCGAATATCCATAAATTAATGAGAATTTGAAAGAGAAATAGGAGAACCTAGATTTCATAATTCCTGTTTGCATGTTTCAATAGTTTCATTTAATTGTATGAGTTAAAATTCAAGTTATAATTACAGCTGGATGAGAAAAAATTCTAAAGGTCTTTCCTTGAGCTTCAATGAATAAAGGCCCAGGAGTTTGAAACTCCCCCACCTGATGTGTACGGTGGGGAGGTCCTGGGTTACCAGAGAGGAGCGAGCAAGTCTGTTGACCTCGGCATGGAGACTTTAATTTTGTGGGTTCTTGAACCAAGCCAAGTTCTTGAACTTCTCGAACCATCTCTGTCCCTTGGTGATACTGGTGGGCTGCTCCTATTTGAGAACAGAGCATAAATGCCACCTGCAGCTACGCACAGGTTGGAGCAGCAATCCCTGACCTTTACTGGGCCATCAGAACCAGCAGTGTAGATGAAATGCTCCTGGCAACATCAGATTTTGTCTTCTCAGTTTGAAGAAGCCAAACAGTGAAGAGCAGCTGACAGCTCATTGCCCGTGAATTGGGACATGGGGCTACCGAGAGAGAAGATACTCGTGACTGGAGGGGTCTGTCTTGATCTTCAGAAGTCTGCTAAATCATCCCTGCTGGGAATTACCATGGGGCGTCTGCATCTTTTCTTTAAATTGAGGGTTCCTGAAACTGCAAACATGTGAACAACAACTCTCTTGTCTCTGTCATCATGTTGAACATCCACTGTGATAGGTGGCCCCAAATTAAAAGCGCAAGTGGTATTGCCTCTGAGCTTTGGTGGAGACAAAATCTGGATCTCCGTTTAATGGCAGCTCAGTGCTAGGATGACTGCCTGCCTTTGCTGTCAGGACACCTTCCGCCAAGCGCACAAAAACGAGCTAGAGCTGTCTTGGTTGCTACTAAGTGTTAATAGGGGCTGCAGCAGTGGTTACAGTTCAAGGACACTCAGCTGGCTGTGAATTACAAGAAGATTTGTCACACCATTCCATGCCCTGTGTTCCCAGCTGTTCTTGCCTGAGGTGTCTGCTCTCCATCCAAGTGGAAAGCAGGGGTCTGGCCAGCTGCAGGGGCTCAGTGAGGAGCAGTCTGGGTCCTTGCGCTAGAGACTAATTGAGGTCCCACACATGTAGGGAGCCACAGGGATGGGGGAAGATCTGCCTGGAGGGTTTGGGGAGGGGAGAGCGCTGGGAGCTGGAGGAGGGATTCAGAGCCCCTTGCCAGCAGATTGTCACTGCAGAGATTTTGCAGGTCTGGGAGAAGGTGGCAGGGCAAAGCGGGAAGATTTCTCGATGCTTGAGGAGAAAGCGGCTGTTACTAAACCACTTTTTGATGTAAAATCTGTTTAGTTTTGGATCCTTATTTTTCTTACCAGATTCCTGTCTCCTTTTCTATCCTGCAGTGCTGTCCCACAAAACACTCTCAGTGCCACTCCTAGAATCTCTTGGGTGACTTAGAAGCAGAAATGCTGTTTACAGGTCAGAGAGATTGTGCTTTTAAGGCTCTTCAGCAAGACCTTTGCAATGATCGTGCCTTCCACAGAACTGTTGCAAGCTAGCCGAATGATCTCATGCTGTTCTTTGCTCTTTTTGATATCGTTGCTTGAAGGTAATGCTCTTTCAAACGCTTACCTTCAGCAAGTGCTGGAGCTGTAGCTCTAAACATGCCAGGCCTTTCCTTGAGGGTGCCACAAGCTGTACTGACCACCTCCGGAACACACAGATCCTGTATCTTCTGTGCTGTGCCTCATTGCTTACACACCGCTGAGCAGAGCGTGGTGGTCTCAGCCAGCCACACGACAAAAAGTTGCAGCCCTATCACTCGGAGCTATTCTTGGCAATGAGAAAATCCTCGTTAACTTCATTTTGATTTTCCTGAAGTTTGGCTTCTCCTCCATGGCTTCCTGACACCAGACACAGAAGCTGCTTTCCCTTGTATAGTTGCCAGAGTGCTCCAGATCTCACAGACCCATCCTTCACTGTCCTCTTGTACCCCTCCATCCACTGTGCCTGCCATCTCCCTGGTGGTACACAGGGCAATGAGAGTAAGTAATGGCATGAGTCACAAACTGGCCATATTAAATCGCAATGAATTGTGAAACGCTCTCTACAGTTCTATAAACACAAGGCACGTGTTTCTGGCTTGCTGTGTGACTTCTGCTCTTAGTTCAGCCTGTTGTACCTGCTCTCTGGTGCTAGTCTCATTTCAGAAGTAACCAGTAGGAACAGCAGGGTCAGATGGTGCTTCTGGTTCGCTTCCTGCAAGGAAAATACTCAGAAGGTGCCAAAGAAAGGTAGAAAGTAGTGAGATCTGGAGCTTGTCCTTAACATCCGTGGCTCAGATGGTCCCCCGCCCAATTGCATGCACTGTGTGCGCACTTCCGTGTTGCAGCGGAGCAGCAGGCGGGAGGCATGGGGCGCTGCACCCCTTTCCCGTTTTCTGAGCTCAAAACATTTTGTCAGTGCTGCTGCCTGGCCTGCTGGCTTCCCAGCCAGAGATTGCGGCAACTGTCCTGGCTATCGCTGGCGTTTGGAGTCCATAGTGATGTGACCTGCCTGGTGTTACAGTTTTCGTCTCTGTGTGAGAGCAGAGCACGTAAATTAAGAGAGGCAAACAGGCAGGATGTGCCTTTGAACAGTCTCTACTTTGTTGGTGAAAGAGGTGCTAAATTAGAGCTTGAGACATTCACTGTAAACTCCAGGTGTTGAGGGCTCTATTTTAAAAAAAAACTTTGCAAATGGCAGCAAATTCGTAGTCCCGTTCTAGCAAACCCGCCTTGGTGCTCGCTGTTTGTGCCCGGACCCTGGGGTAATGCTCCCCGCAAGTGAGGTGCTTGCCCTGTCCCTGGTGGCACGCCTAATCTGGGCTGTCCAGACCCGTGTGCCCCTGCTGTCTTATTGGCAAGGATCAGAGATAACTAGCAAGGAAGAAAAGCAATGCTCTCACTTGATGAAGCTGGAGGGTAGGTGGAGAAAATGTATAGGGAAGGTGAGAAATAGGAAAAAGCAAAAATGCGTACCTGTATAAAACACTGTGGTTAAAGCAGGCTGTGAAACAAAGTTTCCCTCTAGAAACAAAAATACTGACAGCATGATGAGCTGTGTCAGGAACTATAAAACCTCGCACCTCAGTGCTCCGGCCATGCCCTGTGGTTGTACCCTCCCGTGCGGGGCTGGTGTGTCTCTGGGCTGTGCAGAGCATGGGAGAGCAGCCAACCGTACAAGTCCTGCCAGCAACGGCAAGAGGAGCTGCAGCACAAACCTCTCTCTTTTCCAGGTGAGGAACCTTAAATCCTGACCTAGGTGAAAACAGAGTGTAATTTATATGTTTCTTTAGGATATTAGGAACTTCTTAAGAAAAATAACTGCATTGCTGGAGGAGATACTTTGTGGTGTTTTCTGAGATGGCTTTACTTAAATATAATCCAAAATCATTAACAGAGAATCACGCTTGGTAAACCCTTCTTCCTTCCCTCTTTTGGTATTATTTGCCAGGCAAATACTTTCAGATAAAAAGAAAAAAAGAGGCCCGGATCAAGTCCCAAGCAAATATTGCTCATTATGGATTGTAAAGTTATAGCTGATGCTTCACCAGCTTTTTTTTTTCCTTCTTCTTTGAAGCAGTTATTATGACAGATCATTTACTAGATCAAAAAGTTTTTATCAAATGTGGAGTCTGTCAGAAAGCTACAAATCCCACTGAACGCACTCTACGCTCCCAGATCACTCGGACACCTCTTGCTTAAATGGTTTAATTTCTTTCTGAAGAAGAATTTCCCCAAATTGAGTGGAAGTTGTACAAGTATAGAATCATAGAATCATAGAATCATTAAGGCTGGAAAAGACCTCTAAGATCATCAAGTCCGACCATCAACTAACACCACCATGACTCCTAAACCAGGCCCTGGAGTGCCACGTCGACACCTTTTTTGAACGCCTCCAGGGATGACGACTCCACCACCTCTCTGGGCAGCCTGTTCCAATGCCTAACCACTCTTTCGGTAAAGAAATTTTTCCTGATATCCAATCTAAACCTCCCCTGACTCAACTTGAGGCCATTTCCTCTCGTCCTACGTATGAATGTAGCTTGCATGTCTTTACTCTCTTAAGAATTGGGAAAAACATCTGCAAGCTTCTCCGAAGTGCTGCATTTTTTCAATTTCTAATGGGTTGGTTTGCAGAGAGCCATGAGCAGGTCCTGCCTGACATGCTCCCCCTCACCCTTGTTGCATCTATCTTGTGCAGCAATGGATAATTAACAGGGATAATTAACCACTGAGGCTTTGTGGGTAACAAGGGGAATTTTTAAAGTTAACCCATGCACCCAGGGGAGTTGGAAGGTGCAGAGTACTCTTTCTCCTGAGCTCAGCCTGTGTCCTGAATAGATGATTTTGTTGCATAACAATGGGATTTAGAGGTCAATTACTGCAAAATGATGTGTGACTGCTCCGATTCCAAATTGACCTGTCACTTGACCTTGTCTGTAGCATCTTTTATTCATTGCTAATATATTTTGGAGTGACAGTGGAGGGTGCTACAGAAGAGGTCTTGAGAAGGGGTTGGTTACTAGCAGAGCTAAGCAGTGAAAGTGGGATTTGAAAGACGGCTTCAATTCCCAGCTGTTCAGGTACAAGCTCTGTGCGCCGCAATAGCCTCTATCTTTCTGTGTGACACTTAGCTCTGCGACATTTGATGTTGTTTGGTGGCCAATTTTTGAAAAAAGATTGATTTTGCGATGTCTACAGGGTGGCATATTAATGCTAGCTTACTGGTGAGCCTTGCTTGTAAAGGTATCTGCATTAAGAGAGTATTTGTGCTAACCTGTAATGCTAGGAATTTGATTCTCATAGACAGAAAATGGCTCTTTTAAAGTGAAGAGAGAATGTTATAGGAGATGGAATCAGCAGCTTCAAATAATTGTTATTTTGCTAATATTTGCCTTTAGAAGATGATGTAAGAGTTTCTGTCTTAAATAATAAGCATCTTCTATGGCAAGAATTGTTTAGGAAAGTTATTACTCTCATTAAACATTTATATTGTGGCTTCTGACCAGAAAACAGAGAGGCAGAAAATACTGGATGATGGTTTTGAGTAACTAATTCAGCAAGCCCTTGGTCAGATTGCAGAGGGATTTTTAAAAATGCCTTTTGCAATGTGCCCTCCTGTGCTTGTTGACTTTGCACTGATGATGAGATGTGCTTTGCATTTCCTGAGCAGGGGCTTTGTGGTGGTGTGTGCAGACAACCCCACTGTCTGTACCAGGGCTTTGTACCCTGAGCCCAGCCCACGGGTGATGTGCTGCTTGAGCAGGGCCCTTGAGTTGCTATCTAGGACTAGTATTGATAGGTAAATTGGAGGGCGGAAGAACCAAGATCATCTATGGTAAAGTTGGTGGCCAGACTTTTGTAGACTTCAGTGGAGCTGGGATCTGCCTGCTGATAGTTGGTGGCTTTAGTTTCATCTCTAGTAAACCCCACTCAGGCTGCAGAAAGGCAAATGCAGTGTCTGGTGGGACTGGAGATGTGAGAGTGGTGGGGGCTTTCTCTGCCTTCTGGAGGGGAATGCAAGCTCTGGTCTTGCCAAACCTGACCTGCTGAGGTGACCATGGTCAACCCCTCTTCCCACACTCCTCACATACTTGGCTTTATTTGGACCTCTGTCCTCTTCCCTCCTATTATTCAGCATGTTCATGATGTTTTAATGCTCGTGGTGAGAAATATCTCTCATCTCACTTGGTCTTTCCAGGGTCATAGCTTCTCTGATGATGCCCACAGCAGACTCTCCGGTGCATGCCTGGAAGGGGGCCTAACCAGTTTGAGAAAAATATAAGTGCCAGATTAGGAGGCCGGTCTCTCTCTGGTCTAGACAGCCCAATAGAAGTAGGTATCTTAATGGGATAATTTAAAGCATTTTTCTTAGGAATTGCTGTGAAACGGGAGCCTGACTCTTCACAGGAGCAGTCTGATGAGCCAAGGGAACAAACGCTTCTAATGCAAACAGAAGCAGCATGCATCTGAAGATAGATAGTGTGAATCCTTTCCTTCCTCCCGTCTAAGAAAGCATGCAGGACCATGGGCAAATCCCACTAATAGATATTAAAATTTTCTTCTTCGTTTTAACAAAGCAATCTGCAGGAATGTTCAACTTAATTATTCCCATTGCTAAGTCCAGCATAAGCAGAGACTCCCCTCTGAATTCCTGTATCACTCACCAGAGCAGGCTTCCTAGCTGCTTTGCAGCAGTATAGCTGGTGGAAATCCCTCGCACTGCATCCACACAATATTCCTGTAAAACCTCCAGCCTTGAATTGCAGATGTTTGACAGTGGATGATTTCTCTGGGTCACTGACTGGGTATGGCTTCAGCTGGGCCATGTGGGAAGGCTGTACGGCAGGACAGATTGCAGGATCGCGCTGCCAAGTAATTAGCGTCACCTTTTCACACTACCTGGAATTTTGCACCATGTGTTGCTGGACTGATAGAAACAGACAAAATGAATCAAACCGTGATTGGTTTCATATCCGTTCCCAGTGGAAACGAGGTTAATAAATTAAACATTGCAGGCTGTTTGATTTCTTTCTTACAGTACATTACTTATTGAAATCACTTACACATGCAGACTAGGTCTTGGATTTTTGTACGTTTGCCAGCTTTTCACCTGGAAATATTGAAAGTGTCAGCTGCACACACCCAGACTAGCACACCTCGGTGTGATGGAGTCTGTGAGCAACAGCCCCCGCTGTCAACGTGGAAAGAGGCGTCCTGGAGGTGTTTCTAGGTCAGCCATCCTCCACGTGCTTTGCCTCCTGCCTTGGGTCTCGGTAAGAGTCCTGCCAACACAATACTGCCTTCTCTCTCTCTGATCCTGTTGTCCCATTTCTGGGAGGCTCAGCACCAAATGGGGAGATGCTTGCCCAGTTTTGTTGGGTTGAGAAGAGCAATCAGTTAATCCCACTAAACCTCTCAGTCCATTTGTCATGCATGCTATTCAAAATCATATGACAAAATAAGTCTACTCTTATTTAATGTGTATTCAGCATCCTACTGAAGACCCCTCTGTGTCCCAGGGTAGTTGTCAGTGCTCTCTTAATTTAAAAGGATTGAAAGGGCACAATGTCTTTTTTTAGGTCTTGGGTCTAAAGCTGATTGAACTCACTGGACTCTACGTTGGCTAGATTTTTTGTTTCTTTGTTTGTTTTTAATTCACCCCATGTGTGAAACAGCCATAGTTGGGGAACTGCTGCTGTGCTACATCTGCCCATAAACTCCCTCGAAAGCAGGGAGGAGTCTTCAGTTTTCCCCACAATGATTGGAATAAAATGGAAGTTTATCTACTCCCATTTTAGGAGTAGACAAACAAATTCAATCTTGTGTAATTAAAAACTTCCCAAATAAATAATAGAATCATAGAATCATGGAATGGTTTGGGTTGGAAGGGACCTTAAAGATCATCTAGTTCCAACCCTCCTTCCATGGGCAGGGACACCTTCCACTAGACCAGGTTGCTCAAAGCCCCATCCAACCTGGCCTTGAACACTTCCAGGGATGGGGCATCCACAACTTCTCTGGGCAACCTGTTCCAGTGCCTCACCATCCTCATAGTCAAGAATTTCTTCCTTATATCTGATCTAAATCTGCCCTCTTTCAGTTTAAAGCCATTAGCCCTTATTCCATCACTACATGCCCTTGCAAAAAGTCCCTCTCCAGCTTTCTTGTAGGTCCCCTTCAGGTACTGGCAGGCTGCTGTAAGGTCTCCCCGGAGCCTCCTCTTCTCCAGGCTGAACAACCCCAACTCTCTCAGCCCGTCTTCATAGGAGAAGTGCTCCAGCCCTCTGATCATCTTCGTGGCCCTCCTCTGGACTCCCTCCAACAGGTCCTTGTCCTTCTTGTGTTGGGGGCCCCAGAGCTGAACGCAGTACTCCCAGGTGGGGTCTCACCAGGGCGGAGTAGAGGGGGAGAATCACCTCCCTTGACCTGCTGGTCACTCTTCTTTTGATGCAGCCCAGGACACGGTTGGCTTTCTGGGCTGCAAGCGGACATCGCTGCGTCATGCTGAGCTTCTCATCAACCAACACCCCCAAGTCCTTCTCCTCAGGGCTGCTCTCAATCCATTCTCCGCCCAGCCTGTATTTGTGCTTGGGATTGCCCCGACCCATGTGCAGGACCTTGCCCTTGGCCTTGTTGAACTTGATGAGGTTCACACGGGCCCACCTCTCAAGCCTGTCAAGGTCCCTCTGGATGGCATCTCTTCCCTCCAGTGTGTCGACCGCACCACAGAGCTTGGTGTCATCTGCGAACTTGCTGAGGGTGCACTCAATCCCACTGCCCATGTCGCCGGTCCCAATAGAGACCCCTGAGGAACGCCACTTGTCACTGGTCTCCACTTGGACATTGAGCCACTGACCGCAACTCTTTTGAGTGCGACCAGCCAGCCAATTCCTTATCCACCGAGTCATCCATCCGTCAAATCCATGTCTCTCCAATTTAGAGAGAGATGTCGTGCGGGACAGTGTCAAATGCTTTGCACAAGTCCAGGCAGATGATGTCAGTAGCTCTTCCTTTATCCACCAATGCTGTAACCCCATCGTAGAAGGCCACCAAATTTGTCAGGCACAATTTGCCCTTAGTGAAGCCATGTTGGTTGTCACCAGTCACCCCCTTATTTTCCATGTGCCTTAGCATAGTTTCCAGGAGGACCTGCTCCATGATCTTGCCAGGCACAGAGGTGAGACTGACTGGCCTGTAGTTCCCCGGGTCTTCCTTTTTTCCCTTTTTAAAAATGGGGGTTATGCTTCCCCTTTTCCAGTCAGTGGGAACTTCACTGCACTGCCACGACTTCTCAAATATGATGGATAGTGGCTTAGCAACTTCATCCGCCAGTTCCCTCAGGACCCACAGGTGCATCTCATCAGGTCCGATGGACTTGTGCACCTTCAGGTTCCTTAGATGGTCTCGAACCTGATCTTTTCCTACAGTGGGCGGTTCTTCATTCCCCCAGTCCCTGCCTTTGCCTTCTGCGACTTGGGCGGTGTGGCTTGAGCACTTGCCGGTGAAGACTGAGGCAAAAAAGTTGTTGAGTACCTCCGCCTTCTCCATATCCTGGGTAACCAGGTCTCCCGTTTCCTTCTGGAGAGGGCCCACATTTTCCCTAGTCTTCCTTTTATCACCAACGTACGTATAGAAGCTTTTCTTGTTGCCCTTGACATCCCTAGCCGGATTTAATTCTATCAGGGTTTTAGCTTTCCTAACCTGATCTCTGGCTGCTCGGACAACTTCTCTGTATTCCTCCCAGGCTGCCCGTCCTTGCTTCCACCCTCTGTAGGCTTCCTTTTTCTGTTTGAGTTTGCCCAAGAGCTCCTTGTTCATCCATGCCGGCCTCCTGGCATTTTTGCCTGATTTCCTCTTTGTTGGGATGCATCGCTCCTGAGCTTGGAGAAGGTGATCCTTGAATATTAACCAGCTTTCTTGGGCCTCTCTGCCCTCCAGGGTTTTATCCCATGGTACTCTACCAAGCAGGTCCTTGAAGAGGCCAAGGTCTGCTCTACTGAAGTCCAGGGCAGTGAGCTTGCCGTGTGCCCCCCTCGGTGCCCTAAGGATCTTGAACTCCACCACTTCATGCTCACTGCAGCCAAGGCTGCCCTTGAGCTTCACATTCCCCACCAGCCCCTCCTTGTTGGTGAGAACAAGGTCCAGCATAGCACCTCTCCTTGTTGGCTCCTCTATCGCTTGGAGAAGGAAGTTATCATCAACGCATTCCAGGAACTCCCGGATTGCTTATGCCTTGCTGCGTTGTGCCTCCAACAGATATCGGGGTGGTTGAAGTCCCCCATGAGGACCAGGGCTCGTGAATGTGAGGCTGCTCCTATCTGTCTATAGAGGGCCTCATCTGCTTGGTCTTCCTGGTCAGGTGGCCTGTAGCAGACTATAATGTCATCTGTCCCTGCCCTCCCTTTAATCCTGACCCATAAGCTCTTGGTCGGCTCCTCATCCGTCCCCGGGTGGAGCTCCATGCACTCCAGCTGGTCATTGACATAGATGCTTAATCATTGCAGTGCTTCCCTCGTAGGACAGCGTAGTTCTCATGGTGGATTTGCTGTTGGAGGAGTGTTTCCAAGCTCTGCAGAGGGACATGGCTGACACTGGTACCTGGGGTGACTCTGCTCGCGTTAATACAGTCATTCTGGGGACAAACCTGACTAGTGGTGGGTCTCATGGGAAGCTTAGTTCCTTACTGAGTCACGTATTATCTCAGAGTAAGAAACTAACTGGCCTTTTATACTTCTTTGCACTAACACCTGCAGAGGTCTGCTCCAGAACGAGGCCTTGTCGGAGAAATGTGTTCATGTCATTTGCCCAAGGCGACACGTTTGAGCAGGCCTGTGGTGTGAGCTCTGTGGGTATCATCACACTGGCAACTGCACGGGGCCCCAGCTACATAATCTGAAGAGAACTAAGCAAGGCCAGCTCGGAGGATTTCCCATGGGGTTTATCCGTTAGCAGACAGCCATGGGCTAATAATGCTGACATGAGTCCCTGCTGCTCCTCTGACTCAAGAACAGCCTATCCTCAACTGAAAACTGGGAGAAAGGGAGCAGAACGCCTGACTCCAAATCCCCGGGACAGTAATTTACACAGAGGAGCTCTCATCTCACGTGAAGACAGCAAGGTGCCTGGTGTCCAGGTTGGAAATCATGTCCTTTGTATCGGCCTGAACACGTAGGGTAAATGCCATACCAGGTTTGGAGTGGAATGGTGAGAATTATGATGGTTTCTGCACAGATAACAGGTAGGTTTATAGTCCTGCCTGTACTCGGCGAGCGGCTGTGAACCAAGGCTGTGTTTGGGTAAAACTAGCCCAGAGCTTTGGGGCTGTTGGGAAGCAGAATTAGGTCAGTGGCTTCATGCAGCTCTGCTCCAGGTAGCAGTCCTACCTTCTGGATGTTTAGGAATAACAACTCCTGATTTATGTTTCTGGTGAGTCCAAATGAGATCTGTCTGGCTAAAGCCAGGGGAAAAACAGCCTCATTCATCAACAAATGTGTGTGTTGTGCTGAGCCCTGGAGGTGCTGCCTTAAGAAAAGCATCTAGAAAACTTTCTGCCTGCTCTCTCATCCTGTGGTTTTTGTAGATAATGGATCTTAACACCCAAATTTCTGTTATTACCATCCCAGACATAATGACAACATTAATAATTTAGCTAATTTAGCAGACATTCATAATAATTATTTTATTCTTTTTCTCATCTGAAGAATATTATCTTACTTTTTATCAATGCTGGTGAGCACAGTGAAGATTCTGACATCAGGCATTTTTTTAATGAGTAAACATATGCAGATTGTGGAACACTTACCACTTAGTAATATTTGTGGTTGGCTTTTTTCATTTGTTTGTTTTAACAGAGAACAATAAAACTAGTCTCATATGTCCTGGCATAAGCCTGTGAAATGTAGTGGTTATTGGGATTTCTCTGTAGTGCAAACAGGGGAAGTTTGTGGACTTGGAGTTAGACACAGGTTCTCCATGCTGTCTGCAACTACGCGGGCTTCATGTTAACAGTTGAGACAGATTATTGTGTAGCTAGTAAAGGTATTTTGAAGGCTTCTTGGCCCTAAATAAGATTTTTTTTTTCCCTTTGTTTAATAGGAGACCAATCTGAGAAACAATCTTAACTTTGTAGTCATGCAAAATAAGATGGTATCAAAAGTACCCTTTGTGGTTGGGGGCTCCAGCTAAAATGAAGGAAAATAGATCCCATCACACATTTGTTTTTGCTGCCACAGTAATCGTTGTTTGTTTGTGGGTGCATCAAAAGAGCCAAGCTCCACTGTATGAACATGTTCAGTGAAAAGGTGTCCTCCATCCCAAGGCTGTCCCAGGAGTCCATCGCGCTCCTTGCCCAGCCACGGCTTTTTGAACCCTGGACAGGGAAAGAGCCACCTGCCATGGAAGCTGGGAGGAGGTCTCGATGTAGCCCCTGCCTCCTACACAATCGCTTGCGCAAGATGAATTTGGATCAGTAAGAAAGAGGAGGGAGTCATTTGTCTCCGTTCTACCGCTTGAATGCTCAAATACTAAAACCTCTGTACGAAATCTCCTCTCAGAGTGTAGGTTCACCTGTGATTGAGAAGTGGATTTGAAATCTTGCATTTCACAACAGCCATACGCCCCCACTTTGTCCATGCTGCTCCACGGTCCTCAGGACAGGGAGGCTGCTCAATATGCACGCCCCACACTTAGTCAAGTGGGGTCCTGCTGGGGCTGCATGGAGCTCCAGGTGCTGCAAAAGAAGTACACGTATCAGTGAAAGCTGTGCACTCTACCTATTTTTGCTAACATGCAGATGGAAACAAGGTCAGCCTCCTCTGTTTGTCCTTGGGAAAAACTCCTGAACTGAGCTGGGAACAGAGAAGGTCTGAGTAATCTTTCAGTAACACCGTGTGGCGGTGAGAATGGATGCCAGCTGGTTTACTGCTGCCCAGCTGAAGTTGCAAGGGCTTGTGCCTAATGGAAGGTTGTGTCTGGCTTACCCCTTGCTGTTTGCGTCCTCTCCACTCAGTCACTGCTCAGCACAAGGGCGCGGGGGAGGCTGGTACAACCACTCTCGTCTTCCTGTTCCTCACCTGTGGGGCCGCCCTTTGTTCCAACCACATATAAATTTGAGGAGAGAAGTGACCGGCTACTTCTGCTGTGGAGATGAGTGACTCAGATAGATTGCTTTGGTCTTATACTGAGCTGCAGTGAAACACAGAAAACTGCAAGAACTGTATTGTGAATCTGTTAATTCTCCACAGATGCTGCGCCAGGAGTCACACACCAATGGGAGAGTCATTTTGCTGTTGATGGCTTGAAGTCAGTTTGCGAAGGAAAGGCATGGAGTCAGCTTTCTGATTTTTCACAGCTAAACAGGCAAGTGGTGTGTCTCTCTAATCAGAATTCAAATCCTTATTCCAAGTTTCCAGCTTTGATTGAATCCAAATCTCAAAAGACTGAAGGTACCAAAAGTCCTCATTTGTCATCCTTGAAACTGGGAAGATCCCCGACACCCAGCAGCTGCCTTTCCCTGCTTTGTTTGGGGTGCAAAACTCTCAAAGGGTTTGTAACAGTGCTGGTGGAATATCCTAAACACTACGCCACAAAGCCCTCCTTCCTCTTGTGCCTTCTCCTTTGCCCATGACTTGCTGCATGGGGCACAGTAGTTTAGATGTTGTGGTCGATATGTTACGTTATCTAGTTCTTGGTGTCTGAATATGTTTCCAAATCCTATGTTACTTCTGACCCTTTATTTTAGTGATATGTTCTTCAAACGTACTTTGGCAGTCTCAAATCATTTGAGACTACCACCCAAAAGCATTCGATAGCCCAGACTGGCGATGCTGATGAATTAAAGCAAGTAACGGTGTGTGCTTTGAGTGTCTCGATGTCACAGATGCTCTTGCAGCAAGGGTCCTGATGTTCACACAGTTCCAAACAAGCACAGCCAGATTTATTTACGTAACCTAGATGACACAGTGAAATGTCCCTCTTCACAACCAATTCGTCTCGGAGTTTATTTTATTATTTGGTTTTCCGTGGTGCATGAGAAGCTCATTTTCAACCTATTTCTGTTGTATTCTTCCTTGCTGCAGCATCTCAGTTGTGCTGATTTCTTTGTGTTATTTTTGGCTGTACTTGACTTGTGCAGGCACCAAATTCTGCTGTCATGGGCTCGGATTGTTCCACCAACAGTGGCTGGTTTACACATCTAATAACTGTAGAAATCCTCATGAAATCCCCTCCAGAAGTCGTGATCTGTAAATGCTCACTGGAGGCCGAAACTCAAACTCTGGAGCTGGGTGCTGAAGCTGGAAGTCACTGGGCAGAGCTGCCTCCACGAGTCTGGGCTTTGCTTCCTTGCCTTTCTTGTGGGGGGCTTCAAATGCCTTGTCACTAAATAATCGGCTTTGGTTTTGGGGAATCGGGAAAATTAAAGGGGGCTGTGGCTGGGTAGAAGAGAGGGTGCCCTTCTTAACTGCCTTGTGCTGGGAAGGCTGCAGTGCTGGTTGTGAGTTATATTGTTTTCTTTCCCATTGAAAAGGCTGCTTGGTGGCATGGTTACTGCTCACTGTTCGTAAGCCTTTACCGCTCAGGAAGCGGACCCCATTGCTCTAGTTCTGTACAAATAAGGAAAAATGACAATCCGTTTTGCACAAGATCTTCAATCTCAGTGTAAAATCACAAACAGGCTGCAGGAGGAAAAGGGTGAGATGAAACTGTGGTGCTCCGCATTGCAGTAGGACTTGTTTCTTGAGTGCTGCGAAGAAGCCAGTTTTTCCAGGAATGAGAGCAAACTGGAGCAGCTGACCTGCAGTTTGATTGCTAGTGTATAGCTCCAGGGCTTGATTTGCTCTCCAGTGTCCTAGCCCCCATGAAACCAGACTGTGAGCCTCAGATCCGCTGCCCTCACCCCACCGCAAATGCAGTGTCACTGGGCAGGAGGATCTCCAAGAATATGACTTGACTGCTCTGATTTTCTTTCTTACCTGGCAAGGGACAGTCTTGATGCACATGGCTTTCTAAAACTGGCTCTGTGCTGCATAGGGTAGGGTACCTACGAAACTGCGGTCAGCGGGAGGTGCCAGGATTGTGGGGGATTTATGGTCTATGGGCAGGGATTTCCGAAGGCACTGTGTTTCAAACAGCAGTGGGGAGGTCGCATTAATGTGGATCTCCTCACCCTGCACTTGTGGGTAACAGCTTTAACCCTCTCAGGTTGTTAGAGATGCCTGGACATAAGGTTCATTTGGCTGATGAGATGAAGAGCAGGTGTACGCCAAAGAGTTAATCCATGAATCTGTCTGCTGCTGGTAGGAGTTCCTACAGAAGCAGCTTTACAGTTAGTACTCTTTTTTGATCTCTGATGTGAATTAATACTAATACATGTGGATTTGGCATTTTGCCTTTAAAATCACTGTACATCCAAATGGTTAGTTGTTGCTTCTGCCTGTGATTTCAATGACTGATTTAAAAATTCATTGCAAAGAATTGCCTGGAAAGATGCATGCCTGACTAACTATGCATCTTTAGAGACATCAGAGAAGAAACACTGCTCTCTTTAATGTGGGAACACTAGCTTTATTCTGACCCTTGTGGCTTTGTCACCGTTTTAGGGTTTTATTATTGAAAAATAAATATATTCCGTCTCTTCACTAAAAAGGTTTCACTTGCTTTCCTGGGAAGTTTTTCTTCTTAACACATCTTTCTGAGGAATTTGACAGCTGAAGATTTTTTGGAAGCAGATTCAAAACCTAGTGCTCCCTTGCTGGGAATAACCTCCTGAAGTGCTGGAAACAGTAGGAGGTGGAATTAATAATTCCCTTCCATTCTGCCCTTTTGAGCCACGTTGGTTTAGTCTTTGGATTCAGTGGTTTGGCATCAAAGCAAAACTCGAAATAACTTCCACCACTTTGTTTGGCATTAATTGGTTTCTAGTCTACCATGGGAAGTGGAGGGAACAGATCGAATCCTAGAAAATGGCTGGCAACAAATCCTGCTCCTTAGAGGCACGCAGAACAACGGTGCAATCTGCTCAGCGCTCGCCATGAGCTCTGCGGTTCAGCGTTTGCTTCCCTCCCTGTGGGTGGGGGGATATGATCATCAACCATCTTGGTTTTGCCAGAAGTCATCCTTCATGCACTTCTGGGTGGCTTACATGCTTGTTTTTTGAGTTTGAATTCATCTAAATCAAGACAATGCTTCTGAAATTGTGATTTCACTGTTTTCCATGCTGTTCAGCAGCAAGTCTGATTAGGTGAAGAGTTTTAAATTGCTCAGAGCAGCATTTTCAGCCTCTCTTCAGAGCTAGGTTCCTGCTCCCCGCTCAGCTGAAGGTCTAACTTCACATTTCTTCCTGGAGAGTGAGTGCCAGGAGCCCTTCATCTGACCAGGTAAAATCTCTGCTGCTCTCCCAGAGCAGCATGTCCCAGCCCAGTGCCCCCCATCCCTGGAGCGGCACAGCTGGGCAATGGGCTCACACCTCTTCCAGCCGCTGGAAACACTCGTCCTGCTTCCCTGGACCTTCCTCTTGGAGAGCCGGGAAGCGGCAGGCACAGTTGCTCTCTGAGCGTTGCCATATATAAGAAAAACCAGGGTTTGACCCGGTTTAGTGTAAGAGCAGGTGCCTTAGGGAAGTGATCGGACAGACAGACAAACTAGCTGTCAAGGCTTTGGGGCTGAGGGACGAATAGCTCCTCTTGGCTTCGGAGTTACTGGTGGGAACTGCCTCTGATTTCTGGTTCCTGCACTCGGCAGCCTGTTGCCCAGCCTCTCCATGGGGGTTATTATCACTCTTTACTCCGGCCGGCTGCCTCTAACCAGGGGAGGTTTCTGTATCTGCTTTGCACAGTAGAGATGTAAGGAGAATGTGTCTGTGTTCCTCTTAAATAAACAAATAGTAAAAACAATCTGCAAAGCTACAGCTCCTGCAAAGTTGCCAGAGTACAAGGTGCTGTTGTACTTTTACACGGCTCACCATTTTGTAGGCTGATAAACACATTGAATCTGCATATTCCCAGGTTCCCCCCAATGACATGGGAAGAATTTACAGAAACAGGGTTGTCTGCTGGCAAAACCTGCAGTGCACAAAAAAGGAAGGGTCCTGGTTTTGTTTGGCGTTTTGTTGTTAAGATGGGAAGAGCTTTTTTGTGTGGGGCACAGGGAAGACAAGGCACTGTAAGTTTTGCTGTGTGTGAGCAGATGCCCTTGGAGTTTGCTCCGACTTTCTCCATCAGCCCTTAAAGCGGCAGCCCTACTTAGAGCATCTTCTTGGAGCCCTTCATCACTGCGGGACTTGTGCAGAGACTTAGGTCGGTACAAACCCCACAGTTTCCTTTTTTCCAGTGACAACAAAACTTTACTTCACCTCTGCATTGTGTCATTTCAGTCCCAGACTGGCATCCCGGACTCTGTTATCACAACTGTTCATGGTTTTGACGAGAGCTGAACTAATCAGATTAGCAGTTGTTTTTTCATTCATTCAGCTGCAACCCCTGGCAGGGACTGTATGAGTCGGCAATAAGCCTTTCCCAGCCATAATGAACTATTTATAATGCTAACCTTCTGTGGCTTTAGCACTGATTAGCAAAAATCAGATATATCTTCCTTTATTATCTGGTCAGTGCATGTGCATGTTGATTAGCTGGGGGACAGCCTTCGCAAGGGAATTTCTCAGGCTTTGGTACTGTTGGTTTCTCTGTCTCATGCTCTTCTGCTGGAAATTATGCATCTTCTCTTCTGAATATTGCTGGGATATTATATTTTTATAATGAAAATACAGGACTGAAATTAGTTTTCATCTTTTTAATATGAAGTCTTCTACCTGACAGAGCTTCACATTTGATTATTACAGGCAAAATGAATGGAGTTTTAAGCCCTACCCTGTACCAGCACTAACTCACTCTGTATGCTGGAGAGGTCCTCAGAGGGTTTGCAGAGATAACTTGGTTTTTTTTTTTCTTAATGAATTACTAAAATATCCTGAAGGCTCTCCTGGAGCACTTATTGAGGGTAGGTATATCCAGGCACATTACCTTTCCTGATAGCTATCTACGCTTGTGGAAACCAGCTAAAGCTTCTGCTGAACTGGATGGGAAAAAAGAAAGGGGAGGCTTATAGTGCAGTCTCAGGTTTCCAGATTGGGCCAGACAGATGAATGTTAACGAGTAAATTAGTTAAGGAGATGACCTCACCCTCATTTAGGCACTTACAATGAATTTTGATGTCTAATTTCAGTTTCTCCAGTATCAAGTGCTAGTTGCTAAGGGCTCTGTTCAATACTTGCTTCAAGAATTCAGTTGGTCATTGTGACTTCTTGTAGTGTTTAACTGCTGCCTGAAAACCCCAGGGATTTCTACTTTGTGAAACTAGATTTAGTCATTAATTTATTTACTTACATTAAAGAAAGAAGCTCAAGTGTCTGCCTGACAATCATTTTGTTCTACCATTTTTTTCCAACAGTATGGTATGGATTTAACTGGCCAACAAGAGCATTATCACCTCTACCTTTTTTTTTTTTCTTCTTCCCCCTTTTTTTTTTTTTTTTGCATTGTCAAAACGTTTCTCAAAGGGATTGAAAATACTTAGGAGGATGTGTTTGAAGGAGATAATTATGTGGTAGGGACTAATTACCTCCACCCTCCCTATTTTGCAGGGACCCCACTACCCTTGTCTCCTCTGCAGCAGGTGTCTGAATTTTTGTGCTCTTTTAATTGCGTGTTTGTTCATGGGGTTGTTTAAGTGTTGAACTCTTAGCTCTGACGAGGTTGGCATCTGTCTTCTTGGGGTGAGTTCTCCACCTGTTTGGCTCCTTAGTTGTTCCCCTTCTCTAATGCTGTTGTTTAGCCCCACAGATGAAAGGTTTGCTGTGATTAATTTTTTTGTGTAGCTCCTTCCTGTTGATCACGCAGGCTGCCTCTGCCCAGAAATCAGGTGCGAGGTGGTCTAACGGGTGGCGCAGGGCTGTTCCCATCCTTCGTTACTAATTTGTTATGTGGTCTTGAACCCCCTGGATTCTAGAAATGAGAGGTTTGCGGAACAGAGGGAGCTCAGACAGCACAGAGCAGAGTTGCTGTGCATGTGACTGCCTGGTGCCGCCGGCACCTTAGCTCACGGTGAGTGCAAGGCAGAGTGAACCTCAGCTATCCCGCCTGTTGATAATGTGGAAAGAAAAACTGCCAGAAATCAGCGGTCTGTGAGATTTGCTGCAGAACTCAGTGCACTTTCTGGAGCAGGTCCAGGCAAGTGGTTCATTACCTGCAGCCCGACACCAGAGGTGGATTCAGGAAGTGACACGATGGCCCCGGCATGGGGGAAAATGTGTCTAGTGAGAGATATTGGTAGTGTTTGAAACTGGTGCACTGGCACTGGCTTAACTGTTGTGAAATTTGGGCTTGTTAGTCCTTTCTGGGGGAGTTATTCTGAACAGTCTGAATCAAAGAAAATTCTGTGGTCCCTCTGACAAGTAAATGAAAGACCTGGACATAATACAAATAGTCATTTTAACAGTGACCTAATTGCCTCAACCTTTACATCAGTTTTACTTCTCTGTTTATATTTTTGTAGGTGTCTCAACACTGTTGAAATGCACATGTAAAAACTCATGTAGAGAATGAATGTTACTGGACATTTTATATCCCTTTGCAGTACTGTAATAGATCTGTTGCAGGTACGTTCACAAGTAGTTTATTAAAGACACAACCGAGGGATGTGGAAGTAACTAATTAGGTTAGGTTAATTTAAAAGATTAGAACCGTAGCCTAGCACACGAGTTTCGGTGTGAAGGACAGTTTAGGAACAACCCCCTGACAAATGAGCATAAGATCTTCGTTAGCAAGATGATGGCACCAGTAACCAGCCTCAGCCCACAGTCTGTTTCATGTGAGTGCGTTGTCCTTGGGGTGGAGAACGGACCGTCTCGGGCTGACCCAGCGCTGTTGCAGCATCAGCTCCATCCCGGCTCTTCTCAGTCTGTGCAGGCCTGGGGATGTTTCTGTCTGTGCTTGGGATCTCTTGAGGTTTGCGGTGGAAAGATGAATGTCATGGAAAATCCCCTAACGGCAGGCGTGCTCGGATGCTGATATGTGAGGCAGCGCTGAGAGCTGTTGGGGAGCTGAGGGGAGGAAGGGGTCAGAAGGACCCTGGCTTGGCACAGGACGAGCTGCTGGGCTGCATCTGAAATCAACCCCGCTGGGATGACTTCCTCGGGAGAGGTCAGGGGGCCGACAGGTTTGTGACCCTACAAGCACTTCACAGATCACTAATTACACTTGTTTTTGATAGACTCTCTCTTGTGTCCTGACCTGAAAGCACAATAGAGGAAACCAGCAGCAGCATAATGACAGGAGCATTAAAACGCCTTGGAGCTGACAGGTGGATTGGTGACAAGCCTGTAACAAACTGTGGTGCCTCAATGAACCTTTCTGGAGAGTTTTGGTTTTTCACATGCACAGAAAAGGTCTACCCCATGTTGCCGGTGTACCAATACTGAGACCATGGGTCTCCAGTGGGTCAGAGGATAGGACTTCATGGGTGTAGGGTACACGTGTCTTCTTGTTTCCAGTAGTTTTCTGGCCACAGGATGTCCAGGCTGGCTGGGCATGCCCTCCCCACGGTGGCAGGAGACAGTGCATGCCGTCTCCTTGTGCCAGCAGGCTCGATGTCCCGGTGCATCGCTCACCTTCCAGCTTTGCATCGCAGACGATGACGACAAATGGTGTCTCTGTAATGACGCTGCAGCCAGCCAGCCCTTATTTGAGGGAAGATGTTAATGAGGGTGTCTACTTTTACATTAATTCTGACAAGATTTACTGGAGCTTGCTGCTCTACAAATTCCCCAAATGTCAGCAGCCGCAAAGGTCAGTGCGGCAGCAGCACTAAGGGTTGCTGAGACGGCTGTCAGGCTCAGAGCAGCAAGGCCACCAGCCGGGCAGCAGCCCGTGGCATGCCTCAGAGGGAATTGCAGCTCCCAAGGTTTGCATGGCCACCATGGGGTGTGCAACACCTCAAGAAAGTGAGCTGGTACGTTGGAGCCTAGAAGTGGTACTACTATTGATTTAATGCCAAAGCAGCAATTTGACAGGGTGTCTTCCTTGATAGTGTGTTTGAAAATGTTATTTTGAAAAAACAAATGAAAAATATGAAGCATGTGGATGACAGACCCAGTGCTCCTCCCTGGGATGCTCCTGATGGGAGTACCCCATGTTTGGCTTGGCCTTATTTTGAGTTGCTGTATGAATTTCATTCCCGTGTCTTCCTTTCCCTTCTCTGGGCTGGAGGTGGCTGGAAACAGCATCAGATTGCTTTTGATCTGCTGTCAGTACGCCAGATGCATAAGGCACAATTTCATGAGGCTGAAACATCAGCTTCCTTTTTTAAAGCAAACAGCCACCTCTAGCAAAAATTGTACATGCTCTGCTTTCTCGGAAAAAAATATATAAAGCAGAGATCTTTGGGATCATTATGAAGTCTGTACATGTTGCATGAAGGTAAAAGCCAGGTGTCACTCCTGTCGTGGTTAAAAGAAGGACTGTTGTGAAATTCAAGGGCAGTGGATGTATCACGGAACAGTTCCTGGTATTAGCTTTTGGGAATACAGTGTTAGGTCTGTAGTCTTATGTTAGCTGCCTAGAAACATGACATGCAGCCTTGGATAAGATACCCTCTGGCAAAGAGTTGTTTGGTTTGGGTGCTAGGTCTGTTTTAAAAGGGAGTGAGCTTATTATCCAAAGCCGTATTTTAACCAGAAGGATTTTGGTGATATTAGCAGTAGTCCATCACAAAGACTGGAAATGAAAACTGCAGACTGAATATACACTGAGTACAATTACTACCAAAGCTGTGCTGTGAATCCAATATAGGTAGTTTTTCAAGAGATGGGCCAAAAATTGGGCAAAGCTTCATTCAAGGTTGGCTTATGGCAGAAGTTGTGAGTAGAGGTGCTGAGATCTCCTATGCAAAGCGACTCCAGGAGATCCATGGTATGGCTCTTTGTTTTTTTTGTATTTCCCAGCTTAACATAAGCTACTGAAGTTGCATCTTATGTTAATTTTCTGCAAATCTACATCGCCATGAAATAAATGAGACAGATTTTGGAATAATTTGTTCAGCTGCTGTGGTTTTTAGGTTTCCAGTTTTTTTCACTGAACAAATTCTTAATTATCTCAGGGCAGTTGAAATGCTGTACAAATCTTTGTGCCGTCAGGGTTATTTCTGTGAATAACGCACAACCCTGTCTCCTGGGAGGCTATCTATATTTGGAAGGTTTGCTGATGGGTCATCTTTTCCACTGCACGTATGCGGATTTATAATTTATGGCACCCTTTCAGGACACGTGCCTGACTCGGGAGCACCCCGGCAAATGTTGCTTCCAAAGCATTGCGGCAGCAGCTCCCCTGGCTTCCTTTGTAGTCCTGCTATCTGTGGGTCTGTTAGGGGGGCATCATCCAGGTTCGTTCTGCAAATCCTTGGGACCCTTGTTCCCAAAATTAAACATTGAAACATGGGGCTGTTCCACCTATGAGTCCAGTCTCTGGAGGGAATATTAGGAGATGACTTGTTAAGGGACCAGAACAACGGCATGTGTCTGTAAGATGGCTGTGTGCGTTACCAGTTTCCATTCACTAGGACCTGCCAAAATGTTTTTTGTCCATGTATTTCAACACACCTAAAAGTGGGAACTAATCTCATTTCCTTTAATTAATGTAACTCAAAACTGCTGTAATTCACCTAAACCCCTCTGACAAAGCCCTGCGTGTCACTCAAAGAGAAATGTTCCTGTCCATATTTCTATTTTGCACCGTGCCTCTGCAGCTTGCAGAGAGACACGAAGCGGTTGCCAGCCATTGCCACGCAGCCGTGTCTGAGGAACAACAGTAAATAACCGAAACAGCAAATCTAACATCTGATAGATGGTGTTGCAAGTGTCTGGGCTTTCAGAGCATAAGCACACACAAAGCGTACCAGGAAAGAAGGGACAAAAATACCCTTCTACACCAAAATGAGAGGCCGCTGCAGCTCTGAGCAAAGGGGCCATGTGCTGTGGCCGGACACCCAGGTGTTCCCTTGCCGGCAGCATTTAGCAGTGAGATCTTTGCAGTCTCTTTCTCAGCCTGACTTGCACACCTGAAGGAAAGTTAATATCCTTCTTCTAAAATTCCCTGCCCCAAGCAAAAAGCAGCTGGTGCCTGTCCCCATGTCCTTCCCATCACCCAGGGCACGGCAGAGCTGTCACTGCTGCAGCCATGCAGCAACAAGCCACTTCTCCAAACTGCCCCGATGAAGAGGAAAGCTAATAACAATCAATACTGCTCTCACAGTTGGCCTTCATCCTGCGGGTTGCAGGGCAGACCCACGAGCAGTGGCCCTGCGTGCCCTTTGCCCACTGCCACGGGCTGCCGCAGCTCGAGAGGAAGAGCTCACATGGTCACAACCCGTCGGGCAGTAGCTACTGCAGCTGTCCTACCTCTCTGCCTTTTGGGAGTGAACATCTGCAGAGTTCATCAGACTCGGAGACAGAGGATCACTCGTGCCTGTGAACAGGACTGTGGGTTCAGTGCTCTTCCAAAACTGAGAAAGACGGATTCTTCCCGTTTCTTCCCACTCCTGTGCAGCGCCTGCGCTGTACCGATGTGCAAACAGCACAGGGAGGGACTGTTATTAAAATAACAGTTAAAAAAGACCCCAAATAACAAACACCAGCAAACCAACAGGAAAATGCTTTCTGTTGCAAAAAAAAGCATTATTCCCAAGCTGTGCAAAGTAACAATTTCATTTCTAGGGGCTGCTGAGCTGTGACGTCCCCATCCCTGCCGTGGTGAGCGTGGTCAGAGCTGTGACATCCTCCAGCCCTGCCAGGGTGAGTGTGGTCAGAGCTGTGACGTCCCCATCCCTGCCACGCTGCCAGCAATGATTATTTGGGACGTTTTCAGTGCGATTCCTGATGAGACTGGGAGCGTGTGCTATGCCCGTTGTCGCTGACGAGAGGTGGCTGTTTGTAGCAATGTTTTCTCCGCCACTCCCCTGTACTTGACAGAGTCATCGGTGGCTGACACACTGGCCACGCTTTTCGGCTTCACAGCTTGCCCTGGACACCACTTGTGGCTGTGCTTGCTCCTCTCCACGGTGTGTGGGTGCCTGATGGCCTGACAGCAGAAATACTGAATACTGAGAGCAAAAATAAATGCCATAAGTTAAGATGAGATTATAGTGTTAACTAATTGGCCTTAATAAAAAAAAAAGATTGTAGCTAAAAATGCTAATACTGTGGTCGAGACCTACTCTCATTAGAAGGCTGGGTTTCAGATGGAGCGTATTCCAGCTGTGCACTGAACCTCTTAGAACTGGGGTTTGGGGCTCTTCAGAACTGGAGGGTCACGGGATCTCTGCGGCAGCTTTTAACAGACATGACACATCCCGGTATTTCTGTGCCCTGTTCTGCTGCTTTCCCTGACCACAGGGAGCATCAGGGGAAGAGGTATTAGGACAGGCTCTGTGTCACCATCACCCGCCGAGCCTGGCATGCGCCTGCAGCTCAGCGCCGCTCCCCAGGCTGTACGTAAAGCTGGGTGATAGCCCTGTCCGTCTCAACACTCAGCTTGAGAGACGCAGCATCAGGTGTCTTCCAGAAGTGGCGTCACCTCTTCAGGTGGACAGCATTTTTAATAACTTTTGTGTGTGTCTGTGTGTGTGTAAATCATTCTCCTGTTTTAACCAGCTATTGCAGGATATAGTGTTCTTAGAAGAAACTTAACATCGCTAAAACTCCGTGAACTGCTATAGTGCTTGCCTGTGACTGAGCACTTCTCAGGCAGTGCTGTTACACAAGACCCTACCTAAAAAAACCCCAAACCCAACGAACCGCAGAGAAATTTCTGACATTGGCATGTTTACTGCACCAAAGAGCCAGCCTCTGGTTGTAGGCTGGGCTAGATTTACTGTATTTTTCTGATTACTTTGTGATTCATTGGCTTTCTTGGTCCATTTTGTCATTTACAGCGTGTCTTACTGCCATCAGGGCCGGGCATTAAAAGTACCTGTTTGCAAGATGTGTTTTCAGAAGCGCCACCGGCCGTGCAAGGCAGCCCGCTCACTGGGAGCCACTGCCTGCTGGGGACCCCAGGCTGTGGGACCTCCCATTTCTCCTTTTTTTCTTGCTTTCGGTCATTTTGGTGGGGGATGAATGAGAGCTTATAGTTATCCTCCATCTGTAGTGAACTACCTCAGTCTTCTGATAGGATTGAACACTATTAATGGCCAAGGAGCGGAAAGTAGAGAGCTACACTGCCCGTGCCCTGGGGTCCGTAGGGATGGGGCTCCAGCCCAAAGCACTGAGGTGGGCCACGTCCCGCGGCAGGGAGCAGCCATGCGTGTAGGAGATGATGCTGTGTAAGATGGGGATTTTAGACCTGGTCAGAAAAAGCTGGTTTTCTATGGGCCCCTAAGTGGGAAGAAATGTCATCGTAACCCTGTAAACTGTTTCTGTTATTGATGCCAAAAATATCTCCTTTTAATTGATGTTTAGGGGAAAGCGCTTCAGTAACGGGGCTGAGGAGCTGGAGCAGAAGTACCCATTTTCCTTTCTCTCCCTGCAGAGGCTTTGGTAGAGGCATCCGTGCAGCATGCAGTGGGTATGGCTGGGCTAGGAAAGAGTCTGCAGGCAGAGAAGAGAGTTATATTTGCTTGCTTTTGACTTCACAGTTTTGCCATTCTCACCTTTTTTTCCCTCACACATGCGCCCACGTGAGCAATGCCCCCCTGCATGGCGTGCACATCAGTGCTGGCGGGGAGCATCGAGGAGTCTGTCCCGTCGAGGAGAGCGTGCCAGAACGTGATCTCCGCTGTAAGGAGCCCCTTGCACCTCTGTGCAGCTTGGAGCCCCTGTGATCACTGAGTAGACAGTAAAGCTCTCACAATGTTTCTTAATCAAAGCAGTTGGTATAGTTTAAGTAAAGAGGGTTAGCCTGTGTTGAGCTTCCTCCCACAGTGATTGCGGTGATCAGTGGGGCTCTGGTGTCACACTAGCTGAGGGCTGTAAACTCGGGGAAAAGATCCTTTTATGCCACATTCACCTTGCTGTGTCTCTGTAGATTTAAGTAGCTGTTAATGAGCGCACATATAGAATGAATCACCAGATGTACGATGTATATTGCCTTCTCCATGGGCGTGCCACTCATTCAGTGAGCAAAAAAACCCCTCATGTTTTCTTACCAAAATAAAAATAAAGCTTAAATGATCCCCTGGCTGGGTCTGGGATTCACTGATGTGCTGCGGGGGCTGGATGCTCCAGCACTTTTGATCCATGAGGCGATACAGAAGAGCTTTGCTTCGCTTCCCATCTCGGACTTGTTTCATAAACTCTTGAATGGGGAAAGCTCTGGCAGGAAGCAATTGCTGTGGTCTGGTAGAAGGGCTAAATGCAGAGAGGCTAGGTGCCTTGGCCAAGGGGGGGCTGTGGTCAGGGTCAGCAGCAGAACAGGCCCAGGTTGTGTGAGGCAGCGCTTGCAAAGTCAGGTGTAAAGCTTCTCTTGGCTGTAGCTAGTCTAAGGTAGTTCCTTCAGTGAGGATGGAGCCAGTGCCTTCGATGCAGCTGAGATTTCACCTACGGGTATCTGCGACTTAGGAAAAAGTCTGAAAGGAGGTTAGAAACCAGCTGGTACTTTCTCATCGGTTTTCTGATACTTCTGTTAAAAGGTGAAAGCCTCTGTAGGTGGGAGAGGGGGTTGTTGACACAGTGTCTTGAACTGCTCTTCGGGCTCCAGGGCATGCTGGGCGGTGGTGGGCTCAGACCCAGCTTGCTGACAGCTCCAACCCAGGAGGTGGTTGTATGAAGGGCTCTGAACAGTCAAGATGAGCTCAGAGAAGGCGGGAAGATTTTGGTTTTTTCTTATTGGAGATACAAAAACTTTTAATTTTGCAAGGCTTTCCTACTAGCCTTGTACAAATAGATAGGATGAGTCTCAGATGTCCGTACTTGACCAGCACTGCTGAAGGGGACCCCCTTTTCATCACTTTGGGAAGAGGAATGGGCTGGGGACTGGTCTTTGTCGGTCTCAGGAAATCTCCTATTTGTATGGATCACTCTGCCTTTTACAAATGGTCATGAATCTGTTTTTATTGTAAAGGTGTCTTAATGCTGTAGGTATTTTCTTCTTTAATTAATTCAGAAGCAAGAAGAAAACATAATTGCCTGATTAAGAGTCAAAGCACTCTTGAATTCATCCCCAATTCTTCCGGTGTCAGGTGTGAAGCTCATTATTTTCTGAGAGGGAACTCCTGTTTAGGCTAAGCCAATGCAATTAAGCATGGATCTAAGTGTAATTTAGATAATGTGGGACTGACACTATTTTTTAATGAAGCTCTCCATCAGCATGCTGGCCTCCATTTCAGTATAGATTCTGTTAATAAATAAGGTGTACCTTGGTCTGTCAGTCAGATGTTATGGATTGCTCCCTCCTAACTCCATTAATTTCCTGAGCTCAGTGTCCTGTTTCCTGTAGCCAACAATGTGCCATGCAGTGTGAAATACACACCGTTTTAATTAACCAATTACCTAGACTGTGGTTTTTACAAGTTCGTTAGATTTTTGGCTGCTTATAGTGGATACAGAAGAATTTGTATACTTCTATGAATGTTATTGATTAGAATTAGATACGGCGTTATACTGGACCTGCACAGAACTACATTAGAAGTGCATTAATAGTGTTGCAAAATTCAAGCAGAATTAAATCAAATTAATTCTAGTAAGTATAAACAGAAATAAATGGCCGGAATTAAATCAAGTCATGTAAAACCCTGATTTAATCTGTAGATTATTCTGGGAGGTTGTGTAACTCTTGTGACCATTTATTATTGTAAAGATACACTGCGTTTTTGCAGGGCTGTGCTGGGTTTTTCCCCTTCCCCTAGTGCCCAGGCTGGCTGGCACTCACTGGGCGAGTAGCTCTGAGCTGCTTTGCTTCGTGTCCCCTCAGTGCCGCTCCGCAGCATCCTCCCACGAGCTTTTGCTTGTCATATAAATCCATATGACCCCAGCGAGTCCCTCGCTGGCGGCTCAGCCTGCAGTCCAGCAGCGTGCGGCACCGGGTGGAGGGAGCATGGGGAGAATGTGCAGGGTGGAGACCCAGGAGAGTGGGACCTCATCACTTCTCGGTGATGAAGTGTCAGTCAGATGAACTGAAGTGGAATGATTCTCCCCCCCGCCCTGAAACTTACAATTTGGCAAATCTGGGATTTCCCTGAAGCCGGCTAAGTGCTATGCATATATAAGGTCCTTGCCATAAAGCACATTATGCTGGGCAATGACAATTTTTAAAAAATATAAAATAACAGTCAGTCTCCTCAGAAGCTGCTAAAAGCAATTCTGTTATGGGTGAAATGAATACAAACACAAAGACTCTGAGAGGAGAAGCTCAGCCTGTGCGGACACTGTTTAGCAAAGTTCGCCAGTGACTGAAGACAGCCTCACTGGCAAGGTACCATAAATTCAGCCATAGGTGCTGCTGCCATCACAAGGCTTTCTAAAATCACAGTGCCAACATTAAATCACTAAACTTAGCACAAGAGATTAAAAACGGATCCAGAGGGAATACGTACAAGTTAAATTTGTGCTATAATTTTATTCTAATTCTCCATGTGATTGTGGGACGCGTGAACCCACACAGCACTTTTGAAGCTCTTTGATAAAATTTTGATCTAACATAAGAGGACCATTTAACCCCCAAATTATATTCAGAATAGTAAGCAGTTAATTACAGAAATGTTACTAGCTTTTAATTAGCCTTTCTGGGCAAAGATGATCTATCGGAAAACCTTGGTCACCTATTGATGCGGTGACCTCCTGCAGTGTGTGCTGGAAGAAGCCCCCGAGCCCCCAGGGCAGAGCAGCGGTGGGGATGCTGGGGTGCGATGCCCTGCCCTCGGGGGGCTGCGAGCCTGACCCAAAAACGTCCTGGGAATTCAGCACAAACCTTATTAGTAAAATAACACTAATAACTGGCCAAAAAATAACTGGCCAAAGTTCAGAGCCAAAACAGGAAGAGAGGATATACTGGAGGAGTAGCATTTAAGCAGTGAAAGAAGTTATAGCCAGGTAAAATGTAACAAAATAAATTGTATTCAACAATAGCGTTTTAAAATTGCTATTTCATCGATTTTAGAAGAGCTTATAGTTTGGGAGGAGGTAATATGGGAAAGTGAAGCCTTAGCGGTGCCCTTCCCTTCCAGGTGGTTTGAGGATATAATCTAATTTTGATGAGGACCTGGGGTTCGCACTTGTCCAGCTCGTCACGCAGGAGGCAGTGCTCTCTAGCAGGCTGCTCTTGCCAAATCTCGAAAGGACTCTTACGCCAGCCTGAAATGCAGCATCTGTCTGGAGCCTGCAACAGCCACGTCAGTTCTGTGATGGACAAGGCCATTAGGTGAGAGCCGATGTATTTCTTCAGAGCAGGCAGGGGCATTTCTTGTAGGTGATGGAGGAGGCTCTGGTGGCATGAAATTCTCCGTGGCTCTGCTCGCCGTGGCACCGTTTGGCAGGTGCCATGAAGTTGTCTTTTGCACAGTAAATATCTCCAGCCTCTGCTATGCAGTGCCTGGTCCCGGCATCATTTTGTATGTGAAATACCTCTGTTAGTCTTCAATATTTCAGCTGTTGAAGCAACAGATACACTGCTTGCAGCCAGAGGACTGCCTGCCTTTAAATTGTTATTTAGAGCACATTCCTGTATTCCTGTGCTGGCCACAGTTATAACCATCAATCTTCCAGCAGACTTCTGCAGGCGAAATATTTCTAATACACATTTTCTGAAGACTCCAAACAAAATAACCAAGTCTGCAAAGAGTAAGGCTCAGCCTATTTTAAAGTGGTGCCGGGCAGATCTAATTTCCCTGCCCCGCCAGCCTCCGATCCCCGCAGAGGTGTGAGCACTGAAAGTTGTGTGACCTGCGTGACGCCCTTCCTCGCTCAAACGTGGTTTGTGGTGTGTGGATTTGGTGGTTGCTGGCTGGAGGAGATGAAGACTGAGGCTCTGGCTTCTGTGAGACCTGGGTTCAAGATGCAGTGGTAAGTCAGGATTGCAGATTAATCTTTCTGCTGCGAGAGCACAGCTCTGTGTTGGGAAGCCCTTACGGTAAGAATGTGTGCTCTGAAGATGCTCCCCAGAGCTGGATAACAGGCAGCGGCGTTGGAGGTGGAGGTCCGCTGGACCTTGTGGCTTCAGATCCTTATGTGCTGGTTATTAGTGCCTATTGAAGAATTTCTGAGCATTTCACTTTAGATGACCATAGGGATAATCCACCACAAGTAAAAAGAAGAATTTAAAGTATCATTGAAGCCCACCTCCATATGGAGTTGGCAACTCTGCAGTTCCTGGTGTTGCCATTTCAAGCCCATTTCTGTATTGATACAGGACCTGGATCTCAGCATTTCAGTCTGGTGTTGATCATTATTTTTCTCCTCTCCTGTTCTGCATGCTTGTGAGTGGCTTGACAGTGGTCTGTATGCTCTGGGCTGGCTGCCTTCCCACTCACTAGGCAAAAGCACGGAAAGTTTGTCTTCTTGGAGACATTAATAGTTACACAGTAGAATGTTTTTAGGAGCATTTAAAAAAAATATTCCCAGTCTGTCAGGATGTCAGGGACAGACATGGAAGTACCGAGAGATCCCATCTGCTGCCTCAAGGCAGCAGGTCGCCTGGAGATTTGCTGGTGCAAGATGAAGTGTCGGCGCGTGTTACCTTCCCGTGCCATCCTAGCGGGACGCTGGGCAGGAGCTGCTGTGCTGGCAGACGGCCACAGGGGCTGGGAGTGCAAAGACAATGTGCAGTTCTTGGGAATAAACCTTTTTATTTATTTATGTGTGTTTATTTTTAAGTGGCCTGCCACATTCTTTGAGGGGGCTAACACGGCAGGGACCGGAGGAACCAGACGTGCCCTGTGCTGCAGTGTCCGCATGTCTTTCCTTCGCTGTAGCTGGAATGCAGGTTTTAGAGTCGAGCTGCTGTTCACTGTGGCCTTCCCCTATGACTCTCGTTTGTAAATTTAATTTTGCCTGGGCTGACAATGCCTAATGTCTTCCAATATTTTATTATAACTGAAATGGCACTTAGCTGCCTGTCGCACCAGCTTGCCATCAACAAAGCAATGAACTAAACACAAAAGTGCACAGAACACTCCTGTTGAAAAATAGGATTCATGGTATTAGTCTAAGTTATGTACCATCTCCTCTCCCCACTTGTGCTGGGCTTTGCTTCAAGGTATCAGATTATAACAGTATTCTCGTTTGCTGTCCATGTTTTAATAATCGTAATTGTTTGCCATGTACACACAGGGTCCTTCTCAGCGGCAGTTATCACAGGGCTGCGGCAGCGGCACCCCTTGTCTCAAGAGGGAACAGGAAAGAAGGAAAAAGTTGAGAGGGGTTCAGGGTCGGCAGAGCAGTAACTGTGCTGTGCCTTATCAAAATTCCCTCTTGAGACGCTTTCTCAAGCACTGTGCAAACCTGGCAGGCACTGAACCAGGAGACACAGGCGTGGAGCAGCTCGTGACGGAGGAGCTGCTTTTGGGTGGGCTCCTCTGTGGCACATCTGATGGGCACTGGTGGGGCTGAGCCTGTCCTCGCAGCTTGGACCTCTGCTGTCGGAGGGGCTGGCAGCAAACGGAGCTGGGTTGCTCAGAGCTAGAGTGAGGGGGACACCTGGGCTTCACCGCTGGTTTCTTAGTGCTCCTGGTCACAGGGACAGGCTGTAGACCTGACAGGGAGCAGGGTCCTCCCTGCTGACCGTGGAGAGGAAGGTGACTTCAGTTCTTATTGACGACTGCGTGTATTCCTTCTCATAGGTCTTTGCCTGGGCATGTGTTAGTAGGACACTGTCAGAGCATTTCTGCCAATCTTTTAGGGTTTTTTTACTTCCTTTTTGCAAACTTCTCCCTTTTTATCGTCTGTGACCTTGTATCTCCTATTCTCTCTACTTGCCACTTCTTCCCTAACTAAGAGCTTCTAACTCCATCTTCTTCCACTGTGGCCTTCCCCGTCCCTTGCTGGCGAGCCCGGGTAACCCCTCGCCCCGATGTTGGTGTCATACAAGTCTGCTTCAAGATTTTGTGGTTATTACCTCATTGTGTCTGAACTAGCCCACGTCTCTGATTTGCTAGCCTCCCACAGGCTCTGGAAAACCTCACTGTCTATACTGGTGTGTTTCAGAAAGCTGGATAGTTTGAACATCATACTTGGTGGTTTTCTTCACAAATACAAGGGCTGGTCATGCTCTTTAATGCTCTTAAGAATGCTCTGCGGGAATGGGCCCACCCAGAGCTCAGTGTTTGGAGACCTTCATCTAAGACTCCCGCTTTGCTCAGGATCAGTTTGTTGCAGAGCAGGGATATACACGGCCTCTTCTTTGGACTGGTTGCTGAGGACTTGACCACTTTTGTTGCACTAATTAATTGAACCCAGAGTGAATGTGTGCAGCTAAATCTCAGAGCAGCACTTTGAAAATGTGTGAGTAGACTAAAAGGTGGTGGGGAAAATAATGTTCCATGCCTCTCTCGCTGCAGTGAACCCAATAAATGCAGATTTAATAGGAAGGAAATGTAAGTTTTAGTGTTTTATTAGTGTGGTTAAAGATCTGCCACACCAAGTACTTTATCCAAACCTGAGTGACAGGCATTGCTGTATCCATGCTCAGCTCACGTCTGCAAAGAGGAGATTTAAGGGTGGATTAAAAGCTTTTAAAAAATAGCACACAATAATATTACAGACCTCAAATCAATACTAGAATAGATTCCCAGGGAAAATATATTGAGTGATGTCCACATCTGGAAGTCCCTGAGCTGTTAAGGTTCCCCAGCAGTGCAGGGCTGAAGGTAAGTTCCAACGCTTTGATTTTTCCAGCCAGCACAAACAACTCGGTGCTGCCTTCTTTCCGTGCCACTGGTGTGGCCTCTTCTGCTTTATTTGACCTGTGCTGCTGGTTTGTAAAGTGAGCCTTAACAGCTTCCAGTTCTTCTGGGGCCAGTATAAAATGGCTTTGATCCCTTGCTTAGGCTTTTTCAATCCTTATTTTATCTTCATTTGTCCTTTTAAACCTTTTTTTGATGTTCTTGTTATAATTCTGTAACCCCACGGAGATCGGTATCCTGGCGCTTTTAAACAAAGCGAAAACCTCAATCTTAATTTAATAGCAGGGGCTTGGAGCAGACTGCACTGACCACTCTATGCTCATCATCTTAATTGCTATCTGCCGGATTTCATCGCTGAGTGCTACCTCTGCCAGCCACAGCCCACACTTTGTCTGGGGTCAGGCAGGTTTTTTTGGTTAGGGATTTGGTTTGGGTTTTTTTTAGTGTTACAAAATGTTTCTCAGTCACCAAGACCTACCTGATTTTATGTAGTTTGTGAATTCTGTGTCTGAGACTGCAGTGATAATTCCTGTGGGCTCCAGTGGCCGTGGGGGGAATGGGAGGGCAGAACCACCAAGCTGCTTTTGACAGTACCGATGTCCCACCAATACCTGGTGCACGGTGCAGAGGTCGAGACGTGACAGGTTTTACATGGAGTTCATCACTGGGTGGATTTCATTCAGCAGCTCTGCCTCCGTCCAGGGCAGGCTGGAGCTTCCAGCTCTGCCCTTCTCAGAGTCCTTTTTTACTTGAGACAGCATGGCATTTACCAAACCTCTGTGTGTTTTGGGCAACAAACAGGAGGAGCTGGAAGCCGTGGTG